>CM056052.1:247901055-248334546 GCA_029574335.1 Rana kukunoris | reverse complement strand
GGGGACCCTAGGTTCTTCCAGGCTTTGGCAATGGGACATTTTGGTGCCCAGGAGAATGGAATAAACTATAAGGTCTGGGAGCTTTTGGGAAGATTAGGGATTATACTGATTTAGAAGAGCCACGCTAGGGTGGGGAGCCACCCCCACTCCGGTTAAGGTGCTAATGGTGCACACCTTTTGCCAAAAAGATCTAATACCGGGCACGACCACCAAACGTGGAGCATAAACCCCTACAGTTCACACCCCCTAAAGCACACTGGCGAGATCCCTGGAAATATACTTGCCAACCCTGGAAGGAACATAGTACCATCTTAGCAAAACTTTTAAGCTAGCCTCTATGAGAGAAATGTTAAGAATACCTTTATACAACCTCTGTGCAGCTCAGAACGAGACTGCGGTATCCCATGAACCGTCCACGTCCTCCTCCCAGGCCTGGACATAAGTCGACTTATCCACCTTAGAAGCGAGAGCTGTGTAGATCAAGGAGATGCCTCCCCTCTGATCCTCTGCAGAAGAGCACCAATGCTCATAGGGCGTTTATCGTAAGGGGAACCTTGTTATTTGTCCAAATAGAGCATATAAAATGGGAGATTTGGGCAAATCTGAAGAGCTCCGAATCGGGCATCTTCAGTTTCTTCCTACAATGGGACAGGGAAATCAGACCCGCCAAAGAGAGAAAGTGTCCAATGCGGTAGAGCCCCTTATCGGTCCCACCACCGAAAGGCCTCAATGTTCAAACCCGGGGGGGAAGCTGCATTGTGAAATAAATGAGCCAGGGGTCTAAGGGAGGATGTCAGAGCAGTAAATCCAAAGAGCTTTGTGCTTAAGGCTACAGAGTGCGAGAGAGTGGGGGACAATATTGCAGGTCTGACCCTGGGTCACAACAGAGAAGATAATCAATGGTATGCAAAGGGGTAGCCATTCTTTCCATAGAAAGCCAGTCAGGCTTTGGCCCCCTAAAAAAGGCTGTCAAGATTTGTGTAAGTTGAGCTGCCTGATAATAGCCCCATAGGTTTGGGGAGACCCAGACCGCCCTGCAATTTCAGGCAGAAAAGAATTCCAGAGGGACACCTATACCCCTTATTACCCCACACAAAGCGACCACCACACCTCGACCACGCATTCAAGTCGCCTCTACATTTCAGTATCATAGGGGGATAGTTGGCTTTAAAAAGACCATTGATGTCTGATGTTAGTTTAATGCCTAGGTATGAGATAGCACCAGGAGCCCAGCGGAATTCAAAATTATTAGAGAGCTGATTGAGAAGGTCCGGGGGAACTGTAATGTTCAACGCTGTTAATTTAGTCATGTTAACTCTCAGTCCCGAAACTTCACTAAAAGCCTGCAGCGTCTTAAGAATTACAGGAGTGGAGATCAGAGAAGAGGTAATAAAGAGAGGAGAAGGTCGTTCGCGTATAGCGCGCACTTGTGTTCCCCTTGTCCGCACATCACTCCCCTAATGTCAGGGTTAGATCTAATCACTATGGCCAACGTTTCTATAGCCATAGCAAAAAGGAGGGGAGAGAGCGGGCAGCCCTGTCTGGTACCCCTCCCTATGTTGAAAGAATCTGAGTATCTGCCCATTAAGCGTACCTGCGCAGTGGGGTTTGAGTAAAGTGCCCGGATAAGATTTAAGAAATATGGGCCAAAGCCCCACCTCCCCAAGATATCCGACAGGCAGGCCCAATCTATGGAGTTGAAGGCCTTGTGGAGGTCTATGGAGAGCAAAAAGCCTTTTTGTTGGGGGACCCCCATCCCACCGTGACTTGAGCAGCGAAATTACATCAATGGCCCGTCGGATCTGGTCTGGGAACCTGTCTCCCAGGGATGAAGCCCACCTGGTCTTTATGGATGACCAAAGATTTTGGTCATAATTTTAACGTCATTATTAATTAGTGAGATCGGGCAGTAGTTACCCACCTCACTAGCGTCCTTGTCAGGTTTGGGAAACACTGAGATATATGCTGAGTTCAGGTCCCTATCCAGGTGACCTCCCTCCCTGAGAGAGTTGAACCACCGAGCCAGATGCGGTGCCAGACAGGGTCCAAATTTCTTGTAGTATCCGGTGGAAAATCCATCCGGCCCAGATGAGGAACCTAACTTAAGGGATTTAATAGTGTCCAGAATTTCCTCTAGGGGTGAACGGACTCTCAAGGAGAGTTCTATGCTCTGTTGACAGAGTGGGCAGAGGGAGATCTAAAAATGTGTTCGTCAAAGGGCCCCGGGGAGATTGGGAAGGCTTGTATAGATCCGAATAGAACTGCAAAAACAAATCCATGATCTTGGTTGGATTTTGCGTCAGGGTCCCCCTAAGGTGCCTTTCAGCGTCTGTTGTCAGTTTCAAGATAAGTAGGGCTTGTGCCCTGTCTAATTTCTCCAGAGACTCGGCCGTGGGGTGTCGTTTGTGCGCTTTAGCAAGAGAACGAACGTCCTCGGTAAGTTTCAGTATGTCCGCTCTGTGTTCCACCTTAAGTTTCGACAACACCTGAATGAGTCTTCCCCTAATAACCGATTTGTGTGCAGCCCAGACTGTGGCAGCAGAGACTTCGCTTGTCGCATTAACAAGGAAATAATCCTTAATAGCCTCTTACAGAAGGGAACACTGGATTGGGTCACTCAGAAGGGACTCCTGCAAACGCCAACGCGGGGGACCTCTCACTCCAGAGGATCGCAATGTGGGTCAAAGTGACCATTGAGTGATCCGAGAGGGGAGTGTCAATTATCTTGGAATTCTTAATCAGAGGTATTGTGGAGGAGTGTGTGAAAATGTGGTCTATCCTGGCAAATGAGTTGTCCGGGGCAGAGAAATGGGTGTAGTCCTTTGCATGGGGGGTTCACCTCCCTCCAAGTGTCAATCATCCCCGCAGAGTTTAGTAGTTTAGCAATTTTAACACTTTGTTTGGAGGGACACTTGGGCATTGGTTTCCCAACCCTCAGGTTAATCGAGTGAGAAGTCAAAGGTGGTGTTGGAATCACCGCCAAATGAAAACCGTCCCTTTGAGATGAGGCAGCAGTTTGTGAAGTAGGGAGTCAATGGTTTCTGACCTTTATTGGGGGAATAATATGATACAAAGGAATATAGTTCTCCATCAATGTGACCGGATACCAGAATGTAGCGCCCTAGCGGATCAATGACCACCTCCGGTTGGAGAGAGATTGATATGTTTGGCAAAGCAGATTGCCACCACTTTTGTTTTATTATCCACTGATGCTAAGAAAAATCGAGGTGTAGCACTGGTGAAGGAAGGTGGGTTTAAATGTGGCCGGGAAGTGAGTTTCCTGTAACAGGAGAATGTCTGCATGCATAGAGTGGTATTGCTGGAAGATTTTCCTACATTTTACGGGAGAGTTAAGGCCCTGTGAGTGTTATGTGAGATAATCTTGAGGGAGGGTATATAAGGATGTGTATTAGGCATGGATCAGAGTGGGAAGCACTACAGCAAAAAATTTGGGCTCACCTTGATCTAGAGAGCAGCACTCACCGGGGTCCCTGAGATGAAGAGAAGGCGGGGGCCCGGGCTCTGGGACTTGAAGCCGGTGACAGCCATGGCATCCGTGGGAACACAGATGAGCCGTTTCAGGAAGAAGAAAAGAAGAGAGGCAAGAAGAGAGGCAGGTTACATACTTGTAGAACAAAAATATGAACTGGCCATCACCTACCCTTCAACCTGAGAGGCCCGGAATTCCCTGGAACCGGGAAAACCGTGAAAGGACTAATGGAGCACAATAAGCACTCCCGGTCCTTAAGTGAGGTGCACTGGGTCCACCACAGCCCAACCACCCAAAAACGAAACTAAAGGCTCGGATCCGAGCCTAATATAATCAACATATCAGGGCGCCCCTACTACGAATGCATAGTAATAAACTAAAATAATAGTTACCTGGCCAGTTCCCCGAACTCACCCAGACCCCAGGGGGCCCTGAAACTACGCAAAGAGAGCAGAGTCCGGGGACATCTGAGAAACTATTCCCTGGACCACAGGAGGCGCAGCCACCATCCATCACCCAGAGGATTCTATCAGAATTCTATCAGAAACACAATTTCAACGATCCAACGGCTATCATTAGTTAGATGCAGAGCATCCACAGAGTGCCAGAGGGGAACCACAGGATAATCGGTGCCCGAGTAATCCCCCCAAGCAATGAAAAGCCCACCCCCTCCAGTTCAGCAGTGAAGGTCCAACATGGCAACTGCAAGAAGAACGTGGTTAAATAACATTGTAATAAAGTCACTGAAGGCAGGGCTTCAGCGCGCGTCAGGGTTCCTAAAGAAAAATAAATAAAAGGGGGAGGGGGGTAAGTGGAAAAGACAAGTCATGACGTAGTCGAAGCGAGAATTTTGGCGGGAAATTTTCCTTGGAGCGCTTGTGTCTTTGTTTCAGCCAGGTGTGCTGCAAGAGGCTCGCTGGTGAGGGCCTCTTGGTAGAAGCAGGGGTTCCCCTGCTGGTCTTCATGGGCATATAGATCCTGTGAGAGGATCCTCAGATGAGTCAGGAGGCGCTCCCCCTCAGCCAAGGAGGAGAAGCCATAGCTTTTGTTCTTGAAGGAAAAGTTCAGGCGGAGAGGGAAGGACCATCTATAGGTGATTTCCTTTTCCAGTAGAAGCTGCAGCAGCGGTTTAATCAATCTTCTTTTCTGTACCGTGTATGGGTAAAGGTCGCCAAAAATCTGTATCTTGTGTCCATGTAGGTTATCCGCGTATCTCGCTTTCCTCATCACTTCTTCCTTAACCAAATAAAAGTGGGGTTTAACTATTATGTCTCTGGGGAGACCATCTGAGAGGGGGGGGGGGGCTGCAGGGGCCCAATGTGCTCTGTCCAGCTTCAGACAATGATCAGCGATATCTGGAATAAGGTTTTTTATGAGGGATTTCACAGCAACCTGCACCTCTTTCACTGACTCGGGGAGCCCCCCTGACCCTAAAGTTATAGCGTCTCGATCGGTTCTCGAGGTCATCGATCTTTGCAGTTTCTAATTGGTCCTGAACCTCCTGCAGCTGTGCTGTGTTCTGATTAATCCGAGCCATGGACTGATCAGACTTTTTTCAATCATGCCCATCCTCATCCCTATTTGCTGCAGATCGGCGTGGATGGGTGAAGTAATCTGGGCAGCATTTTGGGCTAAGCTTTTAGAGAGCATTTGTGCAAAAGCCTCCATCATAGATGGAAAGTCAGTGGGGATGGGAACAGAATCAGCAGCATCACTGACCTGCAGGAGTAGGCCTGTGTGTGGATCCAACCTGGGGGTAGAGGGGGGGGCCATAGCTCATCCTTCCCAGCAAGGACTCTGTGGATGCTGGGCCAGTGGGGGGTAGTCCGTACCTGGGGAACGCGGTGGTGGATCGAGGTCCTGGTCGGCTACGGACCCTCCTGTGTCTCCCTCAGAAGGTATGTCTGGCCGCGCTGCCGCCATCTTGGCATTGCTGAGGGGGGCCAGGAGACGCCGCCATCCGCCGTGACAAGTCCCTCCAGGCCGGCGCTGCTGTCCTGGGCTGATTCCCGGGTACTTCCTCTACCCGAAGATCCCGGATAGAGTGCTGGGGGGGCGCCCTGAGAGCTCCGGTGGGCTAACGCAGGGCCGTGGTGGAGCAGAGCTCTAACAGCCGGCGGCCATCTTGGGAACTGCCCGGCATGCGCCTTCAACCGCTATAATTTATATCCAGGAGCTGGATTCCGGTGCTCTTACTGGGGCGTTCAACTCCCAAGGTAGTAGATCTCAAGAAGAAAATTCTTTATTGGCTACATGTATATAGGCATGACACCAAAGGTTCTAATGTGTTTTTGCTTTTGCAGTCTTCCTAATGGCATACAGAAATGTTTAAACTGCTGATTCTTAGAATTACTTACGCATAGATACACTAAAAATCCGTCAGGTGTAAAAGAATTACACCGTCGGATCGTAGATGTAATGACAACGCCGGCCGCTAGGTGGCCATAACGGTTGTTTTCTCATTTGCCTATGCAAATGAGCCTAAAACGATTCCCGAACGTTTTTAATTTTTTTTTTTTAAATAAATATGTAAAAAGTGTGGTGTACATTTGTATTCAGCCCCCTGAATCAATACTTTGTAGAACCACCTTTCACTGCAATTACAGCTGCAAGTCTTTTTGTGTATGTCTCATGCAGATTTGCAAAATTTTTGCCCATTCTTCTTTCCAATTTTGCTCTGTCAGATTGGATGGAGAGTGCCTGTGAACAGCAATTTTCAAGTCTTGCCACAGATTCTCTATTGGATTTAGGTCTGGACTTTAACTGGGCCATTCTAACACATGAATATGCTTTGATCTAAACCATCATTTGTAGCTCTGGCTGTATGCTTAGGGTCGTTGTCTTGCTGGAAGGTGAACCTTCGCCCCCAGTCTCAAGTCTTTTGCAGACTCCAACAGGTTTTCTTCTAAGATTTCCCTGTATTTAGCTCCATCCATCTTCCTATCAACTCTGAACAGCTTCCCTGTCCCTGCTGAAGAAAAGCATCCCCAAAACATGATGCTGTCACCACCATGTTTCAGGGTGGGGATGAAGTTTTCAGGTTGATGTGTAGTATTAGTATTCCCACCCTCACTGCATTGTTTGCTGGTAGGTCAAAAACTAACATTTTTTTTGTGGGCGCATCTGACCCAATCACTTTGCTTCCAGGTGGGTGCTGTGTCCCCATATGGCTTTGGAAACTGCAAATGTAAATTATTATGGCTTTCCTATCAACCATGGCTTTCTCTTGCCACTCTTACATTAAGGCCAGATTTGTGTAGTGCACGACTAATAGTTATCCTGAAGAGAGATTCTCCCACCTGAGCTGTGGATCTCTGCAGCCCTCTGGAGTTACCATGGGCCTCTTGGCTGCTTCTCTGATTAATGCTCTCTTTGCCTGCCTGTCAGTTTAGGTGGACGGACCAATGTCTTGGTAGGTTTGCAGTTGTGCCATACTCTTTCCATTTTCGGATAATGGATTGAACAGTGCTCCGTGAGATGTTCAAAGAGCTTGGGATATTTATTTACAACCTTAACCCTGCTTTAAACCTCTCCACAACGTTATCCCTTACCTATCTGTGTGTTTCCTTGGCCTTCATAATGCTGTTTTTCACTAAGGTTCTCTAAAAAAAAACTCAGAGGGCTTAACAGAACAGCTGTATCTATACTAAAATAAATTACACACAGGTGGCTCTATTTACTAATTAGGTGACTTAGGGAATTGGTTCCTCTTAGATTTTAGTGAGGGGTATCAGAGTAAAGGGGGCTGAACACAAATGCACAACACATTTATCAGATATTTATTTGTAAAAAATAAATAAAAAAAACATTTATCATTTTCCTTCCACTTCACAATTATGTGCCACTTTGTGTTGGTCTATCACATAAAATTCCAATAAAATACATTTACACTTTTGATATAACATGACAAATGTGGAAAATTTCAAGGGTGTGAATACTTTTTTCGAGGCACTGTATAATGTCTAACATACATCCCTAAAAGGGGAGGCAGTGTTTAATTGATTAAAAACAATCAAGAGCACATGGAACAAGGAACTAAACAGAGAAAGAAACTGAGAAAAAAAAAGGTAAATAAATCTCCAAAAAGAACCACAGCATACATCATAAGAAGAAACGGGGGGCTGATGCATAGATTTAATCTGTTTTAATAATCACTAGCATAAATAATAAAAAAATGTATAAAAATAAATAAATTCATATCCATTCTATTATTCAAGCCCTGGGGCGCCCTTGTATTAAGGATATGTATCCACCACACCTCACCTTGAGTAAGATAGGGTGCACATCTCCTCCTCCTTGAACACGCCAAGATTTTACTTATACAAAAAAAAATTGAAACAGAGATATTTTTTGTATTAATATTGGTGGTATCATTAAAGTGTTTTGATACTCTGATTTTTAGAGAGCGTAAAGTACAGCCAACTTACTGAACATTGCATGAGTTACATTCAATACCATATACAACAGATTTAAAATTGCAGTTTCTATACTGTTTAGGTTGATATTCTTTGCCCGTGGAGAAAAGGTGACAGACGTGCTTTTTTGTATCTCCTGCACTGTTTACATGTGTTAAGACCACACATATATGAGCGCACAGTTGACAACAAAGTAAGTGATTTGGGGAGAAATACAGGAACTTAACAGACTAGGAGACAGCAAATTACACCCATCTCTAAGGCCTCGTACACACGATCAAATCTGTCTGCTGGAAACGGTCGGGTCCCGACCGTCCCAGCAAACAGATTCGACCGTGTGTACGGGCAAGCCGACGGATTTGGCCACCCGACAGATTTCAAAGCATGCTTTATAATCTGTCGGCTGGACACCTCCGCCCGACATGTCTGCTGGTTAGTATGATTTTGACGCATGCGCGGAAGTGTTTTACTTCCTGGTGCGGTGACGTGGTGGCGTCAACGTCACCGCCACACGTCGCCCACACATCAGCGCGCTGTCTGCCAGCAGACAGATTTGTTCAAATCGGTCGGACAGACCGTTTTGAACAAATCGATTGCCTCGTGTGTACGAGGCCTAAGAATATCATACAAGTCTTTGTCTACATAGAGGATCAAGAGATGCTGTTTTAAGGATATGATTGTATGGGAATGTAGGCTATATTAAACACTGTGTTCAAATAAACAGAAACCAAACCAAGATTTTTTAAATTGGTAATGTATTGGCCGCGGCAACCTTTATTGGTATAATATAATACAATAAAATATTTAAAACTTATCTTTATTAATTACATCCAATACATCTAATTTAAAATTTTCAAAATATATTTCAAAATCTTTCAAAATCTCGCTCAGTCATATGGCAGTGTTGTAAGTAACGGAGTTACAATAAACGCAGTTACCTAACGCAGCCTCTTTTGAGGGTAATGAGTAATCTACCTGATTACTCTTCCCCTCACGGTAACGCAGTTCCCATTACTTGGGCGCATTACCCCAATTACATCTACCGCCACTAGATGGCAGCAGAGTAATTGCTTCTGCCGGCACTGTGAACATAAATATGGGTGGAACTCCGCTTTAGAATCCTGTGACCGCTGTGATGGCCTGTCACAGCGGTCTGAAAACTCCCAATCGCAAGGAGCCCTGGATACAATGAGTCCCACCCGCCTCACACTGACCTATCACCGGGAAACAACTCACATCGATCACACACACTGTGTGCGCAACCTGATCAATGATCTGGGGAACACATGGCCGGAACAAAATGTTCCACAGAACAAACGTTCCCTATACAACACAGTTTACACAGCGACATCTAGTGGTCAACATGGTAAGTGCAGGACACCTATACAGACCAATGATCAGCAGGTTTTTTTTGGTCAGTGATTTCATCTCTTCATCAGACAACAAAGAAAAATCTGACATCCCCATTCCAGATCCCTGGCATATAATAAAGCTTATATTAGATAAATTAAATGATAAACAATAAACTATAGAAAAGTCTAATAAAGCCTAATATAAGATTTTAAATTACAGACTCTGTAAACGTCAAGGGAATGTATATTATAAACATACATTTTAATCCAGCTTATAATTTGGATGTAATATGTAGCAGATGGATAAGGGTTTTAAGTCCTATTAGCTGCACATACATGGTGGGACGGATGCACCTAGGCTGGGATATACACGAGATCACCATTTGTTTCCAGTTTTCTTCTCTCAAGGATCTGGCATTCTTTTGTCTTGGAGTATTAACTCACTGCTCCCTGGCAAGCGCCCATCCTCTGCTTCTCAACAAAGCATTGTAGAATATTAGAAAAAAATTCAGTTACTTTGCTGAGTAACTAATTACTTTTTCAATGTAGTAACTGAGTCACTAACGCAATTACTTTTTCGGAGAAGTAATTCGTAACTGTAACTAATTACTTTTTTAAAGTAAGATGAGCAACACTGGTCATGGGACTCGAGCGAATACCATAAAATAAAATATTCAACAAAGTCCCCCCTTGATCCAAGGGTGACACAACCACATAAAAGGTGCAGCGACAGGGGAGGGGGGGTGGGGGAGCACTTCAACCTATAAGGTCAATTTGTGACCTGACCAGCTGACAGGGGTCTTATATACCCCTCTAGTCACGCGGATGAGTCATCCAGTCCATGTGACATTCCCGCCTAAAACTATGACTCATTCCCGCTTCAAAATCACGTTTTTCCCGCATTTTTCAATGTGCCTGCATATTTAAAGCCGTATTACCCCTATTAGAAGTAAACCCATTTTTTTTTTTTTTTAACCTATCTTATAATAAATTAATACACTAATTAGCCACACTCCCATGT
Organism: Rana kukunoris; assembly: GCA_029574335.1. Classification (NCBI taxonomy): domain Eukaryota; kingdom Metazoa; phylum Chordata; class Amphibia; order Anura; family Ranidae; genus Rana; species Rana kukunoris. The sequence continues at coordinate 248,324,268 of CM056052.1, read as the reverse complement.
AGTGGGCAATAATTAATGCCCCCTTTTTCATGGGAATGTAGGCTATATTAAACACTGTGTTCAAATAAACAGAGACCAAACCAAGATTTTTTAAATTGGTAATGTATTGGCCGCGGCACCTTTATTGGTATAATATAATACAATAAAATATTTAAAACTTATCTTTATTAATTACATCCAATACATCTAATTTAAAATTTTCAAAATATATTTCAAAATCTTTCAAAATCTCGCATAGTCATGGGACTCGAGCGAATGCCATAAAATTAAATATTCAACAAAGTCCCCACCAGCCTAATTTTGTTTAGAAAAAACAAAATAGGCCTACCCCAGCAGCGCGGCCCTATCAATCATGGTTTGGAGACCAACATTAAATATATCCAGGCCTATATCCGACAAGTGCACTCCGTCTTGTCTATATAGTCCTGTGAAACCTCCTTCTAATTCTACATGTCTGAAGGAGAAACTTCCTAATTGTGGCATAAACTTTTCAATCGAATGATTCACTCGTCGTCTGATTTTCTCCAAATGCTTTACTTTGTTAGAGGACAACCAGATAAGTCGAGCAATCATTTCGGAGAAAAACACCTTTACCTTGGGAAAAGTGTTATAGAAAATAAGTAGATCATTTTTTATCATAAACATTAAGTCTAAAGTAGAATGACTACCTACATCATTACCCCCAGTATGTATTATTACTATATCAGGGGAAGGCCAACATTTTGCCAACTGTAGTATGTGAAATAACAGGTTTTTCAACTGAAGCCCACGTATACCTTTCCACAATACTTAACACTCATCATTAGGAAAGACAAATTGGAGGTGTAGCAACGTTGGCATGCTCTTTTATGAGCCCAGTGCACAAACGAGTGTCCAACAATCCAAATTGTTTTCTTGTGACCTAAGAAATCAGATAGATAAGTTAGGACGGATATATAAATTAAAACAGTGGAAAATACTGCGCAGGTCTAATGTAAAACAAGAAAAATTAAATTGGTGGCAAAACCAAGCAATCTTAAATGAAAATAAACGTGGGTGCTGCTGCAGCACAAATGTCAGATAAAGAAAATGTAAGCAATAAATAAGGTGTGCTGCGCTGCTAGAATTAATACATCAATAATATATGTGATATAGATGATAAAATATGCATTGAATACAAAAAGAGATATCTAAAAAACCAACACCAAGTGCTCCAATGTATAACAAAATAACATAAAAAAGCAAACAGTGTTGACAAAGTTCATAAAGTGTTGGTATTCAGCTCCAGGGAAAATTCAAAGTTCAGTGAGTTCAGAGAAATATCCCAAGTAGGAGATTATGATTCTACAGGACAGAAGAGAGCCTCCACCTTCACCTCTTAATGTAGATCTGCTTACCAGATAGATAATAATCATAAGCATCAACAGCACATCTGGCTGGGTTGCCTTAGCGAATATCCACGTGGATTCCTGTGTGAATCTCCAAACTCAGTCTCAATGCGGCTGGGTCCCAAAAAGCAATCACTCCCAAAGTGTAGCCCAGAAAAGAAAAGGGATGCCAACATAGAGTAGTACCGTTTAAAAAAATGTAATAAAAGAAATTAGTTTGCACTTACAAATATCGAATCCTTAGGGGAGCATGTAAATAGTAAGCCGGCCGGCTCTCACAATCCGCCCGTCCTTCCGGATGGTCGTGAGGATGAAAACAATGGTGTCGTCAGCACGCCGTTCCTCCCAAAAGGGGACTACAATTCCCAGCAGTCCCAGCAAGTCTAAGCCACTCCTCCTGGTGGTATGTATATAAGGGACTGCCCTGGTGTACTTCTTCCTCTTTCTTGAGCGAATACCGGAACAGGATAAATCTAAGAGAACTTCACACACGAGTCTTTGGACGGTCGGTCCCTCTAGTCGTGGTGCCGGAACAAAGTAACCAATGGACAGCAACCGCGCTGTCCAGGACTCCAAACGGAGAAACGGAACAAACTTCGTCCCAACGGGGACACAGGAACCCACTGCCTAAGCGCCAACGAGAGCTTGGTATTGAGATTCAATATCCTGAAAAGAGAATAAAGAAATATCCGTGATAGGGTGGGTCAGGAGGGAAGATACTCGCCTCCTGTCTTCATATAACTAATATTTTCCGTCACAAGCTAGGAAAATCTCGAATTATATATCAGACAGGAGGCTCATATCTTGCAAGTTCAAAGCTATAAATATATATAATCTGTAATAGCATAAATAAGACAGTTATACATGTCATATCCAAAACACTCATTAGATGAATCGCGGGGTAACAGATAAGGATTACACCCTACCTAAGAGTTAATGACAGATAAAGAGATATGATCCTCTGGTCTAAAGTAAAATTGTGAAAAGTCGACTCTGACGACCAGTCAGCTGCTAATAAGAGGTCTGATAGAGAACCCCCTGAAGTAACCACCTTAGTGGCCATAGCCCCCTGGTCGAGTGTGCGCCAAAGAGCGATACATCTATACCTGACATCGCCATCACGAGTCTCACCCATCTAGCCAGAGTGGCTGACGATACCGGATGATGTGGTTGTACATAGGAGATTAACAATTGTGAATAGTTTGGAGAACGTAGAGTTGATGTGCGCAACTCATATGCCTGGAGGCAGCGTACCACGCATAAGCGCGGATGCGATAAGAATAGTGGGTAGAACACCGAGTGTAATTTCGTCTTGGTTCTGCGCACCACAGAAAACCTAACTCCATCCGGCGAGAATTGACGCCTAGAAATATCTAGGGCTCTCACATCCGAGATTCTTTTTATGGAAATTAGACATAGTAGCATGGTAAGTTTAAGGGAGAGAGTTTTTAAAGAGAGTTGATCGTTGTCTTCCCACGAGGAAAACAGCTGAAGAACCCTGGAAACATCCCAGGTGGACTGGTAGCGTGGACGCGGAGGGCATGTATATTTAACGCCGCAAAGTAAACGACATACCAAAGGGTGTTGACCGACAGGCGAACCATCTACCGGACAATGATATGCCGAGATAGCAGACCTATAAACATTGAGGGAACTATAGGATTTTATAGAAAAAATATACCAGGATATATCCTAAGATAGAGGCTGGTCCTAGCGCTCAGTGGACAAATCTTCTAATTTAATAGATTATATAAGTATATATGCAGAAAAAGCAGCTATTATAATGAGAAAAAAATGTATGAAAGAAATATGTCTCTATGAGGCATTAACAGCGCTATATGAATTTATATCAATTGAACTCAGAAGTTCAAAGTCTGCTTTTTGTGAGGTGCAAACATCAATCAGGACCTCCTATCCTTAGAATGGTAGCTAGCCTCAGATACTGAAAACAATATGACAACAGCTATTATACACTAAAATAAAATAATAAAACACAATCTTAAGTGTATATGACACACATATGTCAATGGGGTGCTTCTTTTTAAAAATACAAATAAAAGTAAAAGTAAAAATAAAAATAAAAACACATAGTCTGTAGATCTATAATGTTCTTTGTGGGGAAAAACATGAAATTGGTTGAAAAGACACAAATCCAGGCTTTCCTTCACTTGTAGTCCCCCTCACGGTTTTGTACTCACCAGATAGACATGGTGTTAATTGCCTTCAGATATTGGGATCTCCCTCCTGTGGAGTTCAGCCCAGCCCAGCAGCAATGTTTCTCCTCCCAAAGGTATAGATGGGGTTAAGTGCGTGTTTGCAGCAAGGGCAATCATGTGGACAAAAACATAGGGAGAGAGGACATAGCGTAATACTGTCTTTATTATATAAAAATACCCCGTTTAAAAGTTATGCTTACAAAAGTAATAACAAAGGTGTGCACATCGGTTGCAATGTTACTGCTCACTCTGCTAGCCTAGCGTCTCCGCTCCGTCTCCAGCTGATGTGTCCCGGGTGTAACTTGCTCCGTCTGTACGATACGTCGTGTAGCCACGCCCTGACGCGTTTCGTGATTGGCTCACGTCTTCAGAGGTGTGTTTTATTATTTTATTTTAGTGTATAATAGCTGTTGTCATATTGTTTTCAGTATCTGAGGCTAGCTACCATTCTAAGGATAGGAGGTCCTGATTGATGTTTGCACCTCACAAAAAGCAGACTTTGAACTATAGGATTTTCCCGACTCGGACGATTCTGCTAGGTAGTTTACCACCGAGGAGACAGGAGCCTGAACGGGATTAATCTGTCGTCTATCACACCAACGAATCCATAATCCCCAGGCAGATCGGTATGCCGATCTAGTCCCTGGGGCCCAGGCCAAGGTGAGGAGGTCTCTAGCTGATTGTGAAAGGTCTGTACCAGATTCTGGCACCCCGAAACCAACCAGGCCAGGAGAAGCATTTTGTCTCCCAGAAGTAATAGATGTAGGGCCTTGGTCGGATTTGTCAGTAGATGTGTTGAATGGGGAAGGAGCCTGGGGTAGTCGATCAACATTCCCAGAATCAGAGGGAACCATGGTTGTGTCGGCCACCACGGGGTGATCAGAACAAGCGTCGCCTTCTGAGAGACTATGTGAATGAGAAGCCTGGTGATCAGCGTGAAGGGGGGGAACGCGTAATGTATCCCCTCGGGCCACTGTTGGAGAAACGCGTCCACAGCTACTGCTTCCGGATCCGGTCTCCAGCTGTAAAAGCGGACTAACTGCCGGTTGAGTCTCGAGGCGAACAGATCTGTGTGAAACGGGCCCTAGAGATCCTGTAGTACTTGAAAAACCGATCTGTCCAACGTCCAATCGCTGGAATCCATGAGATATCGGGAGTTCCAGTCTGCCACACAGTTGGAAACCCCTGGAATGTATTCCGCCATCGGGATAATGTTGCGAGATAGGCAGAAATTCCAGAATTCGGATGCGATGTCCGCTAACATCTTGGATTTCGCGCCCCCTAGGCGATTGATATATTGCACCGCCACTACATTGTCCATGCGTAAAAGAACGCAACATTTGGACCTCTGAGAAAACTCCTGACGGCAAAGAGTGCCGCTAGTAGTTCCAACGTATTGATGTGGAGGGATGATTCGTCCACGGACCAAGTCCCTCCTGTGGTGTGTTTGCCACAACGAGCTCCCCAGCCCTGTCGACTCGCATCTGATTCTAAGATGATGTCCGGTCGAGAGCTGAAGATAGTCTTGCCGTTCCATTCGACGGCATGTCGAAGCCACCACCGCAATTCTTCCTCTGATTCCGAACAAAGGGTGACCTTGTCTGAATAACGGAGACCTTGCCGTAAATGGAGGGTCCTGAGGCGTTGTAAGGCCCGATAATGTAATGGGGCTGGGAAAATTGCTTGAATGGAGGCCGATAGAAGTCCGACTACTCGTGAGAGCACTCTTAATGATACCTGACCTTTGCGCAAAACCGCTCTGATTTCCTTCCTGATCAAAGTCAGTTTGGACTTTGGTAGTCGTAAGACTGCCTGTCTGGTGTCCACAGAGAAGCCTAAAAACTCCATCTCCTGAGCTGGAGTTAGAACGGACTTTGAATGATTGATAAGGAAACCTAGTTCCTCTAAGAGTGACACTGTCCAACGCTTGTGTAGCTCGGCTAGTGTTTTTGAATGAGCCATAATTAGAAGATCATCTAGATAAATTATCAGGCGGACTCCTCTGCATTGTAGTGCAGCCACGACAGGTTTCATTATTTTGGTGAAGCACCATGGGGCTGATGATAGGCCGAAGGGTAGGCAAGTGAACTGCCACATACGATCTCTCCATTGGAATCTTAGAAATTTTTGAGAGGATTGGTGCATAGGGATCGTTAGGTACGCATCTTTGAGATCTATCTTGACCAGCCAATCCCCCAGGATGAGGAGATCTCTCAATAAATGTATGCCCTCCATTTTGAAGTGGCGGTATGTCACGAATTGATTTAATTCCCTCAAATTGATCACAGGTCGGAAACCTCCATCTTTCTTCCTTACCAAGAAGAGGTTGCTCACAAACCCGGGAGAGAAAGGGTCTACTTCTACCACCGCCTGCTTTGAGATGAGATTCTGCAGTTCCTCGTCTATGAGGTGCACATTTTGTGCTGAAAGATGCGTGGGCTGGGGTTGTACAGACATGATCGGTTGAGATATGAAGTCTATTTGGTAGCCCGATATTGTGGCCAGTATCCAAGCATCTGCTGTAATCGTGTACCAGACGTGGGTAAAATGTCTCAGCCTGCCCCCTATAGGTATATGCGTATGGTAATTCGTAGATACACTTACCGGTGGGTGGACGGGATCTGGGGAAACCTCTGCCACCGCGCCCTCTCCATGGGCGTGCTCTAGGCGGGAAGAATGGAGCTGGTTGTGCCACCAGAACAGGGTACTGTTGCTGTAAGGTTGCGTAAGCTCGAGCGGGTGCCCTCGGATAGGCCCTGTAGTAATTGCCTCGGCCGGCAGATCGGCCTCTTCCTCTGCCGGCCTTGTTAAAAACCTTAGAAGCATAGCCGGATGTTTGGGCCTTGTCTAGGCTATTAAAGAGGCCCACAAATCTATTGATGTTTTTCATCAAATCATCTCCGAATAGGAGACCTTCTGCTGAGGGGCCAGGTTCTGACTCCGCTAAGTGTGAGAGCTGTGGGTCGAGTTTCATCAAAATGAACCTGCGTCGTTCAATAGTGCAGGTCGTGTTGGCTGAGCCTAACAGGCAGATGGCCCGTTGTGCCCATCCTCTCAGTTGAACTAAGTCCACTGAACCGTCAGTGGAGGCCGCCTGTTCAGACAAATTCAGTATTTTTGTCAAGGGACCTAAGATGTCTAAAATACGATCTTGGATCATTTTGAAAGAACGTTCTATGCCCTTCTTCGCATATTTTCCTGATTTTGTCAAGTATTTGAGTAATACCGGGTCAATTTCAGGTGTAGCCGTCACCTTTTTTGGGATGGACGGTCTGGGACATTCCGCTCTCAGTTTATTTCTGTTAGTTCTATCTAAGGTTCTCCTTGTCCAGTGTTCCACATATTGGGACACTTGCGGAAGGGGAGCCCAATCCCCGGATCTGGGGTGTGAAATATTTTCCGGGTTAGAAAATGGTTCCCCTAGGGAGTCCAAAATTGTTTCGGGTGGTATGTCCGAATTGGCTTCCATCTCACTAGCCATCTGCCCAGCCTCCTCTTGGTCGGATTCAGAGTCATCAGCTGCTGATAACAGTGATCCTTCAGATGCATCATAATCTGAGTCCTCATTAAATGAGTCCGGTTTAGCCCGGTGGACAGGTTTAAACTTCTTTTGGGGAAACTCCTTGGATAACAAGGGTCGCTCATTGTCAGGATGGCTGGGTCGGCAGGCCGTGGAGGGTCCTGCCTCATGCATGGATTGTACTTCCCCTGCCGGGGAGTCGGTGCAAGTGTTTAAGTGCTTGCGTTTGTAAGGGACCTTGCCCTTTTTAACCACCTCTGTTTGAGCATTGTGGGGGTTAAAGTTATGTGCCAAGGCAGCCTGGATGGAGCTACTTATGAGCTCTTGTATCTGGGTCGCAGTTAGTAGCTGCGGAGTCTCAGGGTTTAAACCTGGACTTGAGTGATCATTTTGGGTAAGTCCAGATCGCTCTGCCATTATGAAATGTCTCTGAATTCAGTAAATAAGTCTGTATAGACACCTAAAAAACGGACCACTCTGTTATGAGTGCTCCGTTCACTATATATACAGCAAGGAAACTGCCTGATATTGTTCTAAGTAACAGGCACTGAGTTCCGTTTTCTGGATGGAAAAAATAAATCTATAGGGACTTATCTTTATGGAGGGAACTGACAGGGCCGTTACCTGGACCATGCACCGCTCGCCGCTATCTGGTGTATAGCGAGGGGCGCGCGGTCCAGGCTAGAATCGTAGTCTCGTGAGACCACAGGAAGAACCTAAGTGGTTGGCTAGATCCCTCTCTCCCGCCCTTAAAAGTAACGCGCGGGAGAGAGAGAGGGTGCGCGCGCGCCTGCAGATGCGGCTCCTGTGAAAATCTGTGTTGAATCTGAGGCCAGGCGAGATGACGCCTTAGCAAGATGGCGTAATCTCGCGAGATAAGGGAGCTCTGTGTGAACAGCCGTGAGGGAAATACACCAGGTAGGGGTGCTAAAGAGGGGAACAATGCATCCGAACGGTAACGTATCCCAACCGGAAGATTGGGACAACGATAAAAAGGGGGGGGGAAGCAAATAAACAAAAGATAGAACTCGTAACTGTCTCTCCACAGACAGTACAGGAAAAGCCCGCGAAGTAGTAAAATCGGGAGAGAGAGAGAGGGGAGGGGGGAACCCCCAGAACTCAAGAATCCCAAAGAACACAGATATCAGTAACAATAATCAGTGATAATGATAATAATAATACCATAAACAAATTCCAACAATAATAAGGATAAGACTAGTGTACTTATCTTTTTCTTGCCATGAGCAGAAAGAAAGAGGAAGAAGTACTCCAGAGCAGTCCCTTATATACATACCACTGGGAGGAGTGGCTTAGACTTGCTGGGACTGCTGGGAATTGTAGTCCCCTTTTTCCACCATTTTATTAGAAAAAGTTTTAATAAATTACATAAAATATGAAGACATTTTTTTTCTGCTATGAGCATTTAATAAAGAAAGATAAATGCAAGATATGAGCCTCCTGTCTGATATATAATCCCTGCTAAACTTTTATTTATATGTGCGAATGAGAATTTTTTTTCCATTAATGAGCTAAGGAATGCTAAAATTTAGTTTTCTGTAGGCAATAAACCTGAACAACCTAATTCCTCATTGAATACCAGCCATTTCTTCCACGCGATCGAATAATCGATCCATGTTTTAGGTGCCACTGAATGCTTTATGGATTCCAAAACTGGATTCAGATCAATTCCCACAAGTGGCTTGGGCATTTGCAGCCAATCAAATCCGCTTCTGGAAAAAGCATTCTGAACCGTGATATCTGAAAACGAGATAATGCATCAGCTACCGCATTTTGCTTACCTGGGACATGCTTAGCTTTAACCCAAATATTTAGCTTTAAACAAAGAAGGACAAAATACCGCAGCAACTTGATGACAGTCTCAGATTTTGATGACAAACAGTTTATTGCGTACAGCACATCTTTATTATCCAAATGGATTAATATTCTCTTATTAGCGAAGTACTTTCCCCATATCTCGAAAGCTACTATGATGGGGAATAACTCTAATAAGACAATATTTTTTGTCATTCCATTCTTTACCCACGATGGGGGCCAAGAATTAAAACACCAATGTGTCTTCCAGATGGCTGCAAAACCTACTGATCCAGCAGCATCTGTGTGTAATTCCATATCCTCTGAAGGAACGAAATCTTTTTGAAAAATTGTGCGCCCATTATATTCTAACAAAAATTGAGACCATACTAATAGGTCATCCTTCAAATCAGTCGTCATCCTGATGTGTGAAAAAGGAGATTTCAATCCTGACATAGCCATTGACAATCTTTTTGAGAAGATTCTTCCAACCGGCATTACTCGAGATGCAAAAGCTAATTGTCCTAGTAAGGATTGAAGCTCCTTTAGGGTAACCTTTTTTCTCCTAACAAAACTGCATATGGTGTCTTGTATCCTCTTAATCTTATCTTCTGGGAGCTGGTACTGAAATAGATCGGAATCAATGCCAATTCCCAGAAATTCTATTTTTGACACTGGAGACACCGTTTTTTCAAAGGCAATCGGGACACTGAAATTCTGAGCAATAACTAGAAATAACTCCAATACTAATCTACAAATCGGTGAATTAGGAGGGCCTATGAACATGAAATTGTCTAAATAATGTACAATCCCATCCCATCCTGATTCAAACATGACTACCCATTGAAGGAAAGTCGCGAATGCCTCAAAATAACGGCAGGACAGCGCACAGCCCATTGGCAAGCACATATCGTAGAAAAAGTATTTTTCAAAACAAAAACCCAATGAGCTGTATGAATCAGGTGAAATGGGAAGCAACCTAAATGCCGATTGTATGTCTGTCTTTGCTAATAAGGCCCCGACTCCAAATTTTTTAATGAGTTTTATAGCGTCGTCAAAGCTAGCGTAAGACACTGAAGCCAACGCTGGGTCTATTTCATCATTCAAGGATTGTCCTGCTGGATAAGAGAGGTGGTGTATCAGTCTAAATGAATTTGACTCTTTTTTAGGTATAAGACCAAGCGGGGATATCCTGAAATTACTAAATGGGGGAGAGACAAAAGGACCGGCGATACGCCCGGCCCTCAGGTCTTTAATTAATTTCTGTCTTACTATTTGACTATGCATATTAACCGATTTCAAATTATTAACACTAATACAACCTAAACCTGAAAATTCTGGTAGTTTAAACCTCATTGAGAAACCTTCAATGAGCATTTCTGCTTTCTCCCTGTCTGGGTAGAGTAGAAGCCAGTGAAACATTCTTTCCAACTTCACTGGGGTATGCGCTTTTAATGCTCTCTTTTTGTTGATAGTTCCTTTTGAAACATTTTGTTACTGGGTGTGACCCAAAACAAAATGAACATTCATGTTTGTAGCGGCATGCTAACCAACGACATTGTGATTCATTAAAAGCATAGTATATGCCTTTTTTATATACTGACGCAGTGGGGTTTTGACTAACTGATATCTGTTTTGGGGGATATAACCTTTGAGGGAGTATCAGATTCAGCCACAGACCTACATCTTTCATTCCCCATTTTAAATTTTTGTATACTGCCATTTTTTGACGGAACGACTCGTCATAATTAAACCACCCAAAGCCTCCGAAATTTTTGTAGGCTTCTAATATATGGTCTAAATGTTGAAATAGCCCGCTACATTTATCTGGGAACCTCTCTCCTAAAACTGCTGAAAATATACAAAAGGCTTGAAGCCAATTATGGAAAGATTTAGGCGCAGTACGGCGTCTGTCTTCGTCATCTGTCTTTTTATCATTCTTTATTGAGAAATCTTTTGAGTTAGGGAGCAATGATATTAAGTCAATGAATTCACCACTCCATATTTTTCCTTTCATATTAGTTGTAAGATGGAAACCCAGTGACGAAACTTCACAGGGTAAGACCTCCTTATAACAACACTCTGGTATATTAGAAAGCAATTGACCCCTGGCTTCAGAATTAGATAACCTGGGTGAAGAAGCCTGTTCTGACCATACATTTGCATGAATTGGACCTGTATTGTGCGAGGAGACAGCTATAGGCTTAGCCACTGTGGCTATGGAATCAGTCAATTTAGAAATTTTTTCAAACAATTGTGTTATTAAAATGTTTTCTCTTGACTCACCAGCCTGCGCTGCGGGAGTATGATGTTCCATTGCTCCTTGGGCTGTCATTGTGACCTTCTCCTTAACAGCCATCACATCCTCCAGCTGTTCACGCCTGGTGGAGTGTGATGCTGATGCTCCGCTACTGGCTGACTCTGAAAAAGAAGAAGAGAGGTTCTTTCCCCTGTGCGGGGGCTGCTTAGCCTTGATACTCCCTCCTTTGGCACGTCCCAGAGATGTAGATGTCTTCCTCTTCTTTCCGGCTATTTTTGCGTTCCGCCCTGTCTCTCTGACGTTTTCATCATCCTCCCCTTCCTCTGGGCGGTATACGTCATTCTCGCGAGATGTCGCCGACGTAGATGGACCTTCCGGTGGACGGATGCGCTGTGACCTGCGAGATTGGAAAGAAGACACAGGGAGGGAGGGGGGTTCGCATGGCGGGACCAATTCTCCCTCTTCAAGCATGTCCGCCGTCGCCTCACGAGTCTCCAACGCGGCGTTCTCTCAGAATGGAGCCTCTGACTCAGCCAGGCACCTCTCCAGCCACTCTTCCCCTCCTTCTCCGGCCCTCTCCAAGACTCTTCGCACCAGAGTCTTCACCATTTCAGAGGTAAGCTGTGTCATCCCCCAGCACGACCGGGAGCACTTCAACCTATAAGGTCAATTTGTGACCTGACCAGCTGACAGGGGTCTTATATACCCCTCTAGTCACGCGGATAAGTCATCCAGTCTGGAATTCACTATATCTTCTTGCTTTCAATCTGTCAGAAACCACTCCACACTCCCGATCAGAGTCCAATTGTGTGGAGCAGTTCCTCCTGGCTCTAATGGACTCTTCTGTCGGTTAAGACTTAAAGGTGTGTGAAGGGTGAAAGCTAATAGTCAGCAGCAAGGAATTGCTTGCACATTCCTTTCTATATGTTTTCGTAGTGACCGTTCCACTAACTGCATGTCCTGTCAAAGTGAGGTCCAGGTAAATGATGTGTTCTGAGTGATGACTAAAAGTACATTCCAAGTTAATATGGTTACTGTTCAGATAAGAAGTAAAAGAATCAACTTTGCTAGCTTCACCCTTCCATGCCCTTACTAGGTTGTCAATGAAACAACTGTACTGGACTATATCCAACATAAAGGGATTATTACACTTTCTTACCTGGGTTTTGCAGAGATGTGTGTCGCATATGAATATTTTCTTTCCTGTACATTGCTGTCTGGACCCGAGATGAGCTGCATCCTACCCTGCACTCACAGTGGTTGGCTTTATTGATTGAGATTCCTACAACCTGAGCTGCATCCACAATATTGGTTTGGGGTCTTGTGCCTGGGCTTCCACACCATGCAGCATGTGCACCAGCAAGGAGACCAGAAGGACCATGAGCCCAATTGTGGTACACCCTTAGTGACCATATAAGACCATTAAGAAGAATGGTCACAGTGCAGGACACAAGCACCACCACAAGCTACAGCATTGTGACAAGTTTTTCATCCTTCACAATTACCATCTTATTTGTCTGGTTTGCCGTGAAGTTGATACACTTTCCCTCCCCATGCTTACTTGACTACATGTTTGACACCTACAAAAAAGTTGCTTGTGCTTTTATCTATAAACTAAATAAATAAAAACAACCATAAATAAATAAAGAGCATATGACATGCAAAGGTGTAGTCCAAAAGGACAATACAAACAATGTGAGGTATTAAAGGAACCAAAACATCACATAGCATACAAGTAATGGTGCATAGAGTTCATCATTGGTCGCGTGACGTCATTGCGCAACACCTCTATGTCCACTGATGGCTTTCCCCTGGCTCCTGATTGTCGGTGGGCGCTCTTCTGTCTGCGTCACCAGAGGGGCGGATGTACGACAGATGTAAGGGCGCCGCTGCGCTCGTTCATTCATCTGAGTGGGCGGCCGCGGCTATGACGCTGTCACTGCTGCGCCTCCCCTCTGTAATACATACCGACGCCTGTCCAAGTTGATTGGCTGCTGAGGCTCGGCGTTTACACATGCCTTTCCCTGATTGTCCGCCGGACCTTGGACTGTCATAGGGGCGGGACGATGGTCGCTGGCGCGAGTGATTGGACGCTCGCCTCCTCGTGTCACTGGCTCCGCCTCCCAGTCCTTCCTGTCTGCAGTTTCTACACTGGTTGTCCCCTGCACTATGATTTATGCGGCACTCGGTTTTACTGACACCATGCACCTGCCAGTATGGTTCCCGGGTTAGATCCTTTCTAGGGGTTAACTTTAGGAGCCTTCCTTTTATTAAGGGGGTCTATATGTGGCATTTGCGTCAGACTATAGCCCCTTATAGACAACATTGATCCGTCATGAGTGTCTTTGCACCTTATACTGAAACACATATACAATCATATTAATAGTGTATGTTCTATAAACAAACTGTTATCATTTACATGACGTTCTCCCCATCTTACATGGTGTACATTTATGATTAGTGTTGACAGTTCATATGTGTAAGGCCTCGTACACACGATCGGACATATCCGATGAAAACGGTCCGCGGACCATTTCCATCGGATATGTCCGATCGGGAGTTTGATCCGATGGCGTGTACACACCATCGGATCAAATTCCCCGCCGCCGGACGGCGCGGTGACGTGGCGGTGACGCGGCGGTGACGTTGACGCCGCCACGTCACCGCCACGTCACCGCCACGTCACCGCACCAGGAAGTTAAACACTTCCGCGCATGCGCCGAATCCACCGTTTTCAGCGGACATATTCCCTCGTGTGTACGAGGCCTTAGATTCAGGTATGATATATATATATAATGTGTCAAAATGTTTGTTTCTTCACATCCTGTCATTATTGTTCATTTCCTGTTTCCTCCCTTTCTGGAGAGGAGCTTGGGATATCTTTTGTATTTAAGTCTAGCAGTGTGGGGGTACAGACACATGCCCCTGTTGATGGCTTTGAGCCGAAACGCGTCGGGTTATATGCTGAGTACCCCATACTGCTTTTTACCAATTATCACATGATTTTATTTATTTTATTTCAAATAAAGCCTTCACAGGTTTATTTTTGATCCGCACCATTGGGAGCATTTCTGTTTTGTTTCCATGCATCCATACCTGCTGAGCTGATTCTTGAGCCTGGCCATTCACCATTGGCCCTATTTACTTGGGGTCCTGTTTTGGAGGAGAGATATCTGACCAGACTGGTTTCACCATTCCAACCGGAGTGACCACCTCTACAGATTCACCTGTACGGAATCCAGGGTCCGCTGAGACCACCACGCCTTGTCTGACTTGCTGTTAGTATTAACAAGTAAGTCCATCACAGCTGGTAAGAGTACCCATTTCCTTTATCTGATACTCTGAAGATTACTACAGACAAGCTATACATATTGTTTTCATTCATTTCAACTGGCACCATATGTGAAGTGTTTTGATACATTGGGAACCATATCTATGAACTACTCACACTGTTCACTGCACCTGTTCAGTGTTTTCACTCATCTGTTTGGGATCACATTGATGAACTCTATGCACCATTACTTGTATGCTATGTGATGTTTTGGTTCCTTTAATACCTCACATTGTTTGTATTGTCCTTTTGGACTACACCTTTGTATGTCATATGCTCATGACAGCACCTTTATATATTCTAGCGCTGCACTTCCCATTTTCCATTTGCCACTGACTTTGTTTGTTTGTGTGCTGGCCGCTACATTGTTTTATTTTTCCTTTTGTTTGTTAGCTAGCGCAGTTGTTTCCCCCACATTTTCATAAATAAATAAAAACATAAAAATAAAACGTAAAATAGTGCACAGTGCTAAAAGTAAGTGGAGATTGCGTATTGATAGCACTGTTTGCACTTCATCATATACAATATATAAAAAATAAATACAAATCTGGGATGATTTACTTTCCTCATTTTAGTGTTTATGTATTTGCATATTTCATCACTATATACTTTTTATATTGTTGTGTCTTCATAGCTGTTACACAGCTGGTGGAGGGCAGGCAAAGCTTTCTGAACAAACATTGGTGTCTGGTTTCCTCTCTAGCACAGGCCATAAACTAGTGGGCATGTGTGAGTGTGTTTGGGGGGGGGGGGGATTGAAAAGGGCAGGGCCTGAATCTATGCTACTAAACTAGGGTTGGGTAGGGGTAGGCTTTGGCGTTTTCAGTTTGGGTGGTCAAGGACCTTGTCCTGAGCATGGCCCCTTTGTTCCTCATTGCAGTGCTGCTTCCACCCAACTATTTGATACATAGTCCTATTTTTCTTCATACATGCAGTAACCAAATGACTGTAATTTTTATCACGGCTGTTGCACTGCTTTCAGAAGCAGCAGACCATGGTGCTGTTGGCAGCTGACACATTAAAAATAAAACACATTAAAAAAGTACTAGACTCCAGAACTTTTTCAATGTGCTGCCTATTCAAGTGTTTGGTTATATGTTTGAGTATTTTGGGAAAAATTGGGGATGAAGGAATTGGAGAGGGGGTTTAGGAATTTAGGGATGTGGTTTTGAAGTGTTTTATAATGTTCTCTTTGTACAAAGTTGAGCACGTAAGCTTTATTTTTTGAAGAGTAAAATTTTCCTATAGCTTTCAAATCTGTTGTTTCTGCCTGCTAATCTTATGAAAAAAATCATGACTATTTACAGATAGCTAAATATATCAGATGTCACATCAACAACTACCCGAAAAAGCTTTTTTTCTGAGTTTTACCAATAAATAAGCTGATGCTATACTTAAGCCAAGCAATATTTTAATAGTAAAAAAAAAATGTATTACACTTGCAAATTATGTGATGCCACATGCTCTGTTGTCACTGATGTTTGTGAGAATCATACTTATCTAACACTACATGCAACTTAATGACACCTTGAAAGCATGTAATTGAAAGGATTGCTGTTTTCCAAATGACACCCTCAAAGTCACAAAAAAAATATAAAAATAAAACCCTCTTCCAGCTGAATAATACTGATGTTTTGCATAGATACTTATCCCTATGTTAGTGCCCAGCTATACATGCTATTTGTTTGACAACCCCTTTTCTATTAACCTTGCAATTGACCATTGGCAATTTTTTTTTATAAAAATGTATAGCTTCTGGAATTTTTGGCCAATTTGTCCAAAGACACACAAATTGAACTCAAGAACATTTGCTCATCACAGATTTTTCAAAGATTTGTTGTGTAACTGACCTAAGAATAGAGTATTATCCATCCTTGTTATGACTTGCCTTAAAATGAGACCATTTTAGTCAATTGATAAGCATTCAAAAAAAAAAAAAAACCTCCACATGTACTACACACATAATAAAGTGACATAGTCACCGTTACTTATTATAAGTTCTGTTTCAATCACTATGTTGGAATGTGGATGTGATAAAAAAAAAATTACAGCTACAAAACTATATCTTGTGTATAGTTTCAAAGATTGTTTCCAAAATAAGAACTTTGTGGATAAATGCAACGTGGTGCGATGGCAGTAAACACTCATTCTCATTGGAGTGAATTGTCATGTGATTTGACAGGTCAAATTATGACGGCACTCAAAGGAAACAGGTGGCATCGGGGCCTAGTGCATTATCCTCAATACATTTTTATTTAAAGCGGAGCTCCACCCTAAAGTGAACTTGTGCTGATCGGAACCCGCCCCCCCTCCGGTGTCACATTTGACACCTTTCAGGGGGGAAGGGCGGTGCAGATACCTGTCTAAAGACAGGTATTTTCACCCACTTCCGGCCCAGCATTCTCGGGCAGAATACGGCCATTTTGTCACATCCCGTCGCCCCCCCCCCCCCCGTTGTGTGCTGGGAACTATCGGCTCCCAGCACACAGCGGGAGCCAATCAGTGGGCGCCGTAGGGAATCGGGCAGTGAAGCCAGAGCGCTTCACTTGCTGGTTCCCTCACCGTGGATGGAGGGGGGAGCAGCGATCCCTAGTCCACTGCTGCGGACGGCGCTGGACTCCAGGACAGGTAAGTGCCCTAATATTAAAAGTCAGCAGCTGCAGTATTTGCAGCTGCTGGCTTTTAATATTTTTTTTTGAGCGGACATCCGCTTTAATGTAATAATATAAAGTGAATGGGCCAGATTCAGGAACACTTGCGCTGGAGTATTTCGATATGCGCCGCGTAACTGTGATGATGCGCCGTCGTTTCTATGTGCCCGTACCCACCAAACTAGATGCGCCCAATAACGGGCCATTTGCGACCGGCGGAACGTTCCGACGCCAGAGTATCGTCAGCGCTTATTTTCGCTGGGCGCATCAGTCGCGCCCATTGATTTCCCCTGCAAATATGCAAATGAGGTATTTTTCCCAATTCACGAACGGATTAGCACCATACGCTGGCTACATGCGCCGCGCGTATCTCGTCCGTCCGGCGCAAAGTTATTTCTACAAAAGGCTGCTTTATCTTTACTCCAGACGGCCACAGGTCAGCAGGAGAGCAGCTACAGCAGCGTTACCGACGATAAGAGCTAGCTGAGCACCCCCACTTGCAGGACAACACCTCTGTCCCTGCTTGTCTGTCAAATTTTACAGCCATGGAGGAAGACATCATAGGTCTCCATAGCCGAGATGATGGCTGACAGCTCCTGGCCATTAAAGTTCAGCTTTCTCCTGTGTGTTTGCGGGGAACGGGAGCAGCCATCTCAGAACAAAAGTAACATCACTGCGGGGAGGGGGAGCAGGATATACTTTAGTGCCGGAATGGCGCTTCTACGGGCGCATTTAAACGCCCAACGGAAGGCATTGCGCTGACGTTTCCCGTGCAGTGGTGCCGACGGAAGTTGTGAGCATGCGCACAAAGGGGGCGAGTGGAGCCTCACTCACTGCGCATGCTCCGTGGTTGATGCGCTGAACGTAAGCCTCTGCGCTGGGCTCCGCCCATCATTTACATATGATCACACCCACTTCCACTTGCGTCGGGTTACGCCAGCGCATTATCGTTACTCTGGCGCAAGTTTACGCGCAACTGCTATGTGAATTACAGGACTTGCGCTGAAAGGGTCTTCAGAGTAACGTAAATGAGAAGCGTTACTCCAGAGGAAAGATACTCTCATCTACCTGAATCTGGCCCATTGTATTCAGAAATACTTGTGTCAAAGCCTTATCATAAAATCATCTGCTTAAGTCCATATGCAAAATTCGCTATACTTATAGACACATCAGCTAACACGTTTTAATGTTTCCCTCTTCTTCAGAGCCTTGTTTGGATAATAATTGATGCTCACCACAAAGGTAAACTTAGCCGGTTGGCAGGCACCAGAACCACAGAAGTATTATGTCTTTTTCACTTGGAGCACACATTCATTGAAGAAGCCTGATTTTACACTACTGGGATTTATGTTTTTCTTCACTTGGGACTATTTATACTTTGAGATTTGGAAAGTCTTGTTTTTTCCCTAAAAAAATAACAAACATGTTATACTTACCCTGCTCTACAGCAGTGGATTTGCAAATAGCAGCCTAGATCCTCCTCTTCTTGGGTCTTTCTTCTGTGATCATGTCCCCTCCCTCCTGTTCAGTGCACCCACAACAAACAGCTTGCTATGGGGGCACCCGAGCTGAGTCACAGCTCCCTGTGTCCATTCAGACATGGAGTCCTGGCCCGCCCCTCTCTTCCATGATTAGCAAACTGACTTTGATTAACAGCAGCAGGCAATGACACTGCTGCTGTGTTTTAGCCAATCAGGAGGGAGAATTTTGAATGGCTGAGACACTCATGGACATCACTGTACAGAGAGAGACCTTATGTAAGTGTTAGGAAGCTGAGAGGGGGCTGCTGCACACAGAAGTTTTTTTTTTTTTTATCTTAAAGTGTAACTCCTTTTGTTGAGGAAAAAACGATTCCCCCGGGTGATCTATGTACATTGTGGGGATTATAACAACCTTTCATGCAGATTCCTAAATTTTGTTATTCTGAAGAAATCTGTGAGTGTATGTCTGTGCCTCTGTGTTAAGTTGGTCTAATGGCAGTGGTTTCACTCTAATTATCACTCAGCTGTGGCAGCTGCAGAGCACTAATGAGGAAAGCTGCTGTGCCTGCATCCCTTTAGATGTGTTCCTATTGGGAGTATCTCACCAAAAATGAAATTTTTGTTGCAGGGAATGCCTGAAATCTGACTTGAACCTTAGGCAGACTTCTGGAAAAACTGGTGAGCCAATCACAAAAGCAAGAAATTATGTTTCTGGGGAGTGGTCAGTACACACTCTGGCCCGAATTCACAACGGACTTACGCCGACGTATCTAAAGATACGTCGTAGTAAGTACAAATGTGTGCCGTTGCATCTCTGCGCCGATTCACAAAGCTAGATACATCGAAAAGCAAGGCTTCAGCCTTCCGACGTAACTTGCCTACGCCGGCGTATTGTGGGCGCATAGTTACGCTGGACGCATTCGGCGTACCCATGTTAAATATGCAAATGAGTAAGATACGCCGATTCACGAACGTAGATGCGCCAGGTGGAAAAGATACACGGTTTGCGTAAGGCTTACGTCCGGCGTAAAGTTATTCCACATATAGGTGATGCAACCCATTCAAAGGTATGGACCAGGGAACAGCTGTCGTATGTTACGTCGTTTACGTAGTACTACGTGAATACGGCTGTACGTAGGTTACGTTACAGTGAGCATGCGCACTGGGATGCGTCCAAGAGACAACGCATGCGCAGTTCATTTTTTGAAGCTCAGCCCATCATTTGCATGAGGTCACGCTTAATTTTAATATAGCACGCCCACTTTCACCTACTTTGACTTACGTTGGCTTACGCCGACAACTATACAATACACCGGCGCAACGTTAAGCGCATATGCTTTGTGAATAGCATGCTTGCCTCTCAACGTTGCGCCAGCGTAGCGTAAAGACGATGCGCTACGCCGGCATAAAGATACTCCGATCTACGTGAATCCGGGCCTCTGTGTACAGAACACTCCATGTAGCCATATTGCTTTGCATTTATAGAAAATTACAGCGGCTGCAGATTAAAAAAGGAAATGTAATTCTTAATAACATTCAATTACAATATGACTTGTATCGCTATTGTACACGCTATATTATTTTTTCTTTATTTGCTATTTTTTTCCCCACTAAAGTGGTGTTACCCTTTGATATATAAAATGCATTAGGATAAAAAACCTTCTGCCTTTACAACCCCTTTAAAAGGGAAAATTTTATACTTACCTAACGGAAAATGTTCCCTTTTCCTGACACAGCATGACAGCATATACGTATGGGATGTACCAACTCACCAGACAACAAGGGTGGGTACTGCTCAAGTGTTTAAGAGGATTAGATCTATTCCCTCTAACGACTGAGATTTATTGTAGTTACGACTGCTGGGTCCGCCAGAATGGACCCCCAACATGTTGAATGTAGACCAGGTCGTAGTTTAGATCTTAACTCTGGAGGAACTATTTTGGAGTTCCGTCAATGGATGCATCACCAGCTTGGAGGAGCTGTCTCTGCCCTCATCTGATGGACTTGTCCTCTCCATCTAGGTTTTGACTAATTGTATCCGTACAACTGCGATGGTCTTCATTGGACAGCGGGATTGTCCTTTTCCGATGGCATTAGGCCTGATGAGTTTATCGTTTTTCTCCTAGAAGAAGGGCCAATTCTATGTCTCTTCAACCTTGAATCTCTTTTCCAAGTTTGTGGAACTTCAAACACTTCCGTTTGGATCTGCCAAAAGGATGATGATGTTCTAACTCAGGTTGCCAAGATACCAACCTTTGTATAGTGTTGAGGAAGAGGCTAGAGCCATTTTGCCTGATCATTTCGGCAACAAGGTAGTTTATGGTATGACACTTGGATGTTTGAGATTCTTCTAAATATACTTTACATACTGTATTTGCCAAAAGGAATACTTATTCCCATGTTCCTGGCCATATTTAGGATGTTTTGTCCCTCAAAATCAGGAGTCTCCAAACTACGGCCCTCCAGGTGTTCAGGAACTACATTTCCCATCATGCCTAGTCATGTCTACGAATGTCAGAGTTTTACAAGGCCTCATGGGAAGTGTAGTTCCACAGCATCTGGAGGGCCGTAGTTTGGAGATCCCTGCTCTAAATGGAGAGTGAGATAATGTGTCTCAGACAATTTGGAAGACCCCATGGGGGAAAGAATAACCTGCCTAGGTCTTTCGGACTTGGTTGCTGGGATATGCAACCCAGAGAGTGAAGAGTAGATACGACTGCATTTCAGTATCCTTTAATGCCGTCTCTAGGCTCTCCTGTATACAATTCATTCCTTCCAGTAAGGAACAGAGAATTCCATCCTTTAAATTCTGTAGGTTCTTCTCTTAGCTAAGGTACTTTAAGTCTGGAGTAGACACTTTGACCTCCATTAGATTTCAAACACTAAACGGTGAGACCTCCACATCTTGGTCTCCTGTATCTCGATATAATTTGTATGAATTTGGAAGATACCGTTGGCACGCTGTATGAGGTGTTGAATCTCAGGATAGGGAGTTCTCAGATCTGAGAATGTACCTGTGGACATCATTGCCTGCAAGTTACAGGGTAATTATCGTCATCACCACCGAACGGCTGCAAATCCGGATAGGCCTCCTGGAGACTCTTAGGTTTGTTAAATATATACGTATTGGCTAATCTGCCAACCCAGCTGGCTGTCCTTAGTTTATCTGCTTCCACCTCTGGGAAGCCACCCAGGTTACGGTCAGACCAATAACTTGATAGCCTTGCTCGTTGCCGATCCCTTGACTGTCTCTTGTTTGAGACTGTCCCTTGTCATCCAACGGCTTTTGTATCTTACGCCCTCTGGCTGTAAGTTCTAGAAAACCCTAACATGCTGGGAGATACCTCTGACAGAAGTTGACTAGTTTTGCATTCCTTCTTGCCAGCGAGGCTAGACCTTCCCCATTTTGCCGAGTCATTTCAGCATAGTTGAGGCTCCCTCTGTTGTGTTTCCAAAAGACTTTGCGACCGCTGTAGCTCTGGCTTTTGGACACCTTGTCCTTCATTGGCATGACTACCCCACGAGTGACAACTTGTGATGATTGGTATGCTGAAAGATCAGCTTAGCTACCTCCCCAATCGGGGACTTTTCTCCTCTGTGGAGTCATCGTTTCTCACGTGGGAAGTAAGTCTCTCTTTACTAAAGTTAATACAGTTGTCAACCCTGCTTGGACCCCCCTCGGACCACATGGGTTATTACAGGGTACTTTATTGCCTTTGCGCTCGTGGGATGCCACCAATAGGAAAGAGCATCTGTTCAAATGGGATACTTACACTGTTTCTCTGAGTGTAACTTAATTTTGTTCATTAACCTTTTCCCATTCAGAATTACCTTCCAGTAGGCGATTACTGCGATGAGACTAGTTTGTCTCTCGATGAGGGCTCCTCCCAACTTGCTTAGAGTCTGTACTGGGACCTTTCCCAGAACTTGGAAGTCATTGTGCCACAACTCTTCTGAAGGATCAGCACGACTCTGGATACAAAGCGCCTTGAGGCGATTCGGTTCGCATCTGTCAGCGCTATACAAGTTACTCACTTTGCTGTTCAAACAAGACTTATCAGTAGTCCTTGTGCCCGCAAGTCGGCCCCTACAGGACCCAATATCCCAGGAAATGCCTGGAGATTGTGGCAAGGTCACTGTATGCAAGTTTAACTCTTAGTGCACTCTGATGGCCAAGTGAAGCTACTTGCTGAAACATGGGTATTTCAAAAATGTGTATACTTTATACACACACACCCTTGTTAACGACCACAACATACAGGGTATACCAAGGTAAATACCCCTATCACACCACCAGGTTGGACTTAATGGACTAGGTTTCCAGTATTACGGCATACAATTGTGCGATTTTACTGCGATTGCTTTGCATCTTGAATCACTGCCTGTGTATTCTTGACGTCCACGGCCCCCAGTTAGACCACAGTGGGATCAAACGTAATGTAGGGACTACCTTGAAGTCGCAGCACTGCTATGAACAATACTCCTTAAAAATCCTGGAGTAGGATTTGTGGAGGTCAGGCTTTACTGACGACTGGAGAGATTAATTGCCACGATGGCCTCTGCCATCCTTTTGGACCCTCTTGTTATTCAAGTTTTACTATGACCAATGCCCATGTAATCATAGCCCTTGTGCTCTGATGCATCATGGAGGGAATGCAATAAAGTGATAGAGGAATGAAACAATTCCATTGGCTTCCTAATGCACAGGACTCACGTATCCTTCGCTGAACTTTACATCCAACTGTCAGCTGACCCTATTGGGCGACTTGGGTTTAGGCTAATAAAGATTATCGATTCTTTTTTCTCCGCCATAGTTCTCCCACGTTTAACTTGTCAATCTTTTGGCTATCCTCTGGTCTTTGGTGATTAACATAAGGAATTAATCTTCCTTCTAGATCAGGGATCCTCAAACTACGGCCCTCCAGATGTTGTAGAACTACACATCCCATGAGGCATTGTAACACACTGACATTCACAGACATGACTAGGCATTATGGGAATTGTAGTTCCTGAACAACTGGAGGGCCGTAGTTTGAAGACCCATGTTCTAGATATTGCCAGAACCGACTTGAACAGTCACCACTCTGACTAAAGCGGCATGTGTTCACTTGTGGGAGGGGCCATAAGGGTTCACTGGCCACAATGATTTCTGGAGAAACAGCATAAAGTCTTGTATCCGCAGTGACTGAACTGCATCATTGGCTATTCCCTTTCAATCTAGGATCTGCCATAGAGAGCTTATCACTGACCAGAGCTCTGCTTCCATCCTGCCTCATCGCAGGTCACAACAACACTACTTAACAGTAGTATGAATCTTGTTGATCTCCAGATCTATTTGCTGTCACAGGGTCTCTGCAAGGATATTGTTACCTCTGTTTGGAAGAATGGTACCCTTGGTTAATCTGCTGAAGCCTGTTTGGCTGGCTGCTCTTTGATACCAAAGGAGACAAGAACAACAAGAGCCAGAAGCGATTCAGTTCGCATGTGCCGCACTATACAAGTTTTCATTCATGCTCTAGAGGCGGAGGTACCCTTTAGCTGATTTTGCTTGAATAGCTTAGTACCCGAGTTCCACACAGTCAGTTTGGATGGGGTTAAAGTCGCCGTCTCTTGCCTCTGATATGCCAACTAGTCAGAGCGATTTTCCCTAAGCAAGCTCTCAGGTAGAGGTTGCCTTTAAACAAGCACAGTTGTTTGATTAGGCTTGGTATGGAACCATTAATGACTGTAGGCCTTCTCAGTCTCTGCCCCTTTGTCAGTGTCTTTGGCCTGCAACCTTGTTTTGCATTCTGGCCGTCACACCAGTTACACCCGACCACTATGATTCCTGTAGCGATTTCTGGCAGTTAGCTACATAGTGGGATTTTTTCAGGGTTGAAAAGGATCTGTCCCTTGTCGCAGAAGCAGGTAGACTGGTGTTTGGTGTTGAGGGCTTGAGATGTACACTCATTATGCCCATAATGTGCACTCTTTTTTAGGATATAGCATATACTTACCTGCCCTCACCTTTATTCAAAGTTGCTGGTCTCTAGGAAGGCTGATTGCTACTGGTTCACAGATGCCTGGGATTATTTTCCCATAAATAGTAACCACTACAAACCCCATATCTTTCAGTGGGGTACCCCAAATAACACAAGCAATTACCTATTGCTAACAAGTACTAAGGAGTGTGACTAAACAGATCCTGACATTTTAGCACCAAGGTCAACATGTAAATGCATAGAAGTAAACACATCACAGCCTTACCTAGTGTGGAGTTAATGTAATCACAGGAATGCAGCACAAATTAATGATCCTATGACATTAGCACTAGCAAGTTAAACCTCTCAGAGGAGACCAAACTTCCATACATAGTGAGCCCCTACTGCAGGCCCAATCCCTGCACTAACCTGAAAGGGCTCTCAATATCACCTGATATCAGTTCAAACTTCAGCAATGCTGCAAACACATCCTTTAGTCTGCTTAATATTAGTAAACAGAGTGACACTACAGACATCCAGTTACATTCACATGTGTGATATATGCTTTTCAGAAATGCAAATTAACCACAAACCTGCAGGAAATAAATCAAGACTGTAGAGCCAGGCTTATTCAGTTAAATGGAAGGCTTCAGCCCAGCACAGCACCTGCTATCATCATTAGCAGTATTGCAGACACAACCACAGCCCTTCAGTAATGCAAGTTTAACCACATACTTGCCTATACTTGCAGCAGTAACTGAATAGAATTGTGTGCACCATGTGGTGCCTTACCACCTGCATGCTTCATGTCCAAAGTCCAATGAATGTCCATTCATGGCGTCATGATAAATGAGCAATCCCTAGAGACCATATGCCTTCACCCCCATCTTCCTGGATCCTGCTGGGGTGAGGCCTCCCCCATTAGGCGTTCAGGTCTGCCTGTACCGAGGGGAGCTTCGTCACAGGAGAGGCTTTGAACCTGTGTGGCTTGGCGGGAAGTGTCCGGCCAGGTGAGGGAAAAATAAAAATTCCTGCTTTCTTTAGCAGTAGTATAACCGCCTGTAGCAGTGAAGGAAAAAACAGAGAATGCGGGGGTAGGGGAGGAGACCAACTTTTATAGTATAACCGGTCCTGATTGGGCAGGGGGGCGGAGCCTTCCCATACGTATATGCTGTCATGCTGTGTCAGGAAAAAGATTTATACTGCAAAGATTTACATCTTGTACAGATCATTATGTAGTTTTCAGGGCAGCACGTTTATACCCATTTGTTACACATATAGGTGATTCAGGATGCATGCAGCTATAGTTAGGAATACATCACAAGTGCTATTATCACAAATAGCTAAGCAGATGAACATAACATTTTAAGAGAATAAATGGAACACAGCCTTGAGCAATTCACATTCTCTTTCTTTACAAAAATTACTTTACAATGATACACGATGATTTAATTGCAGTAATTCAGCCCACATGCAATAATATAAATGCAATATGCACAAGACTATTTGAGCTAACTAAGTAAGGTACTGAAAGTTTAAACTAATACACTGTAACCTTACAAACGGCTGAACTAATTAAAAAGGTAAAAGCAATTTTTGGCTCTGTGTCTTTAGTATTTTTAAGGGTGCTTTGCCAGTTATACCATTAAAGCTATATTCCAACAGATCTTTTTGTTAATTTGTCATTCAAATTTCACATGTTGTCTGAATCTTAATTGAGCTTCAATCCTTACCAACTAAAACATATAAAATTACAATATGTCTATAAAAATCTGCTACCAGTTACATTAGGCAGTAATAAGGAGCAGAACTGATACATCTTTGAAAAAAAGAAAAAGAAAAAAAAAAAGACTCTGATGCCTCGTACACACGACCAGTTTTCCCATCGGAAAAAAACTGCCATGACAGCTTTTGGCCGGGAAAACTGTCCGTGTGTATGCTCCATGGCAGTTTTCCCGACAGGAAAACCGCCGGGAATCACGGCAAGAAAAATGAGAACGTGTTCTCTTTTTTCCTGCCGCAATTTCCGGCGGGCTTTTTCTCTGCAGTTATCCTATGGGAAACCTCTGGTGAGTACACTGGAAAAGTGACCGAGCAGGTTTTCGGTTTCCCCCCTGGGAAACTAAAAGACTCTTTGCATTGTTCCATTTGGCCACAGGAGCAAAATAAGAAACCTCTAAATCAGTGTTTTGCAATCTTATTTGCTCTGAGGAAACCTTGAATTTTTGGGGAGTTTCGTGGGAACTCAAAAATTTACTTTCATACCTACAGCTCACAGGATATTAATGTGATCAGTGAAATTAGTATAATCATACACTAAGGCCCGGATTCACAAAGACTTATTAATTCGCGCTGTCGCATCTTTGCGCCGATTCACAAAGCAAGATACGCCGAAAAACATGGCTTCATTTGTCCGGCGTAACTTGCCTACGCCGGCGTATCGTGGGCACATAGTTATGCTGGACGCATTCGGCGTTCCCATGTAAAATATGCAAATGAGCAAGATACGTCGATTCACAAACGTAGATGCGCCCGGCCGCTTCATATACGCGCTTTGCGTAAGCTTACGTGCTGCGTAAAGTTACCCCTGCTTATATGAGGCGCAGCTAATGCTAAGGTATGGGTCAGGGAACGACCCTGTCGAATTTTACATAATTTACGCCGTTTACGAATACGTGAATAGGGCTGGGCGTAGGTTACGTTCACACGTCGTAAACATGCGCGCCGACGTCACTTAGGCCGCGTACACACGATCGGTTCAAACCGATGAGAATGGTCCGACAGACCGTTTTCATCGGTTCACCGCTGAAGTGGCCTGATGGTCTGATGTGCGTACACACCATCAATCCAAAATCTGATCGGGTCAGAACGCGGTGAAGTAGAACACAACGACGTGCTGAAAAACCGAAGTTGAATGCTTCCAAGCATGCATCGACTTGATTCTGAGCATGCGCAGGTTTTTTGACTGATGCTTTTACGTACTAACCATCGGTTTGGACCGATGGTCAGGCGTCCATCGGTCAGATTTTAAAGCAAGTTTTAAAACTTTGCTCCGACGGACGTCGGACCGATGGGCCGTACACACGGTCAATTTGGACCGATGAAACTGGACTTAAGTCCATTCTCATCGGTTTGAACCGATCGTGTGTACGCGACCTTAGGCATTCTATCCGACGTGATTCTGAACATGCGCACAGGGATACGTCCAT
This sequence comes from Rana kukunoris, assembly GCA_029574335.1. Classification (NCBI taxonomy): domain Eukaryota; kingdom Metazoa; phylum Chordata; class Amphibia; order Anura; family Ranidae; genus Rana; species Rana kukunoris. Next base: position 248,296,461 of record CM056052.1, on the reverse strand, counting down.
GGACGGCGCATGCGCCGTTCTTTCGGCCCATCATTTGCATGGGGTCACGGATTATTATACTAAAACACGCCCACTGCCTAGCTACTTTGAATTACGGACTTACACCGGCCCATTTACGCTACGCCGGCGTAACTTAGGGAACAAGTGCTTTGTAAATACAGCACTTGCCTCTCTAAGTTGCGGCGGCGTATCGTAAATAAGATACGCTACGCCCGCACAAAGATACGCTTGGGTACGTGAATCCGGGCCTAAGTCTAGGTTCACACTTATGCAGCTGCGTTTGATGCATTTTCAACATGGGAAGACAGCTATGCCTCAAGACCAGCTTTTTTTTTATTTTTAGCAGCGACGGCGAGGAAGAAGAACAAGACAGTAGCGACAAGGTGAGGAGGAGGAGGAAGAAGACGATGACACTGGGAGATGACATATAAAAGGAAGGTGATGAGCGCAAATCCTAAACTAAACTAAAAGGTGCAAATAGCGCCCCTAAAGGCAAAAAGTGTAAATAGTGCACATTCCAACCACAAAGCCGTAAACAATGAATATTAAATAAACAAAAGTCCAGTGGTAGTGATAAATCACAACTGAATAAGAAACTGCGCCGCGCGTATCTCGTCCGTCCGGCGCAAAGTTATTTCTACAAATAGCTGCTTTATCTTTACTCCAGACGGCCTCAGGTCAGCAGGAGAGCAGCTACAGCAGCAGCGTTACCGACGAAACTAGCAAGCTGAACAACCACACTTGCAAGGACAACACCTCTGTGTGCCAACATGCCAGGGGCAGTCGCGGTCCTAGCACTAGTACTGGGTCCCCCGGAACGGAGTAGGCGGGCACGTGAAAGGATATACCGCACGCGCATGAGCCTCTTTGGCATGGGGGATGAGGAGGTGTATCGCCTCTTCAGATTCAGCCCAGATGCAATACTTGAACTAACCACAACCCTGCAGGGTGACATCACCAGCAAGACACACCGCTCACAAGCAGTGCAGCCACTGGTGAAGGTACTGGCAACACTTCATTTCCTTGCCAGTGGATCATTCCAGCGTACAAGTGGAGTGGTGGCTGGGATGTCACAATCCTCCATAAGCAGATGTGTGCACCAGGTTGTCCCTGCAATCCTCAGACGCATGTCCAACCAGTTCATCAGACCCACCACTGAGGAGCTGCGGCTGAAGGCAATGACAGATTTCTACAGCATTGCCAGATTCCCACGCACTGTGGGGGCCATTGATTGCACACATATGGCACTCCAGCCCCCCAGTGCCACAGAGCACATATACCGCAATCGGAAGCATTGGCATTCCATCAACGTACAGGTGATAGCCGATGCCCAACGCCTCATATGGCACGTCCGTGCCAAACACCCCGGGTCCAGCCATGACAGCTTCATATACCGTCAGAGCCCCATCCCAGCGGAATTCGAGCAGAACATGTATGGGGACAGCTGGCTGGTTGGTGAGTGACATGGGTGGCAGGCATGACTATCCCCTCCCGTGATGCACATCAGAAGGGGCACATGCATGACTAACATCCTCCTGTCTTTTCCCTTACAGGTGACTCTGCATATGCACTGGGACCCCATCTCATGACTCCTTTCCGGAACCCCCAAACCAGAGGAGAGAGAAAATACAATGAAGCACACATCAAAACCTGTGCAGTGGTGGAGCAAACATTTGGGCTCCTGAAGTCCCGTTTCCGCTGCCTGGATAAGTCCGGGGGGACCCTATTGTATTCCCCTACCTTCGTGTGTCAGATCATCGGTGCATTTTGCATTCTGCACAACTTTGCTATGAGAAAAGGCCTGCAGATTGACATGCGTGATGACCTGACCCCCGACCCACACAGTCCCCACCTGCCAGAGGAGACCCAGTCTGCTGATGGAAGAGCAGTCAGGAGGGTCCTCGCCGTAGGCATCTTTGGACTAGTGATGAGCGGAATACGCCATATTCGATTTCGCGATATTTCGCGAATATTTCAAAGAATATTCGCGAATATTCGTTAATATCGAATATTCGTGATATTTTATAAAAAAAAAAAAAATTGCGAATTTTCGCCAATGCGAATTTTCGCTAATGCGAATTTTCGCTAAAGTGAAATTTCGCGATTTTTTTTTTTTATAAAATATCACGAATATTCGATATTTACGAATATTCGGTATATTTTATATAAAAAAAAGCGAAATTTCACATATGCGGTTGCGAATATTCGTTAATATCGAATATTCGTGATATTTGATAAAAAAAAAAATTGCGAATTTTCGCTATTGCGAATTTTATTGCGAATTTTTTTGCGAAATTTGAAAAATATCGAATATTCGAAATAGCGAATATTCGCCGCGATATTCGAGATATTCGCGAATACTCGAATATGCAATATTCGTAGCGAATATTCGCAATGCGAATATTCGTGAGCAACACTACTTTGGACACTAAACCTAAACATTAATCACACAGACAATGCACGCATGCACACCACTGATGTCCCTAGATCACACACACCACATGCACATCGCATTGGATTAGCCCAAGTTCAGCATGTAGGACTTGGGAGCAGCAACGCCAGCGTCAAGGCCCCAATGATGTCACTGTCCATTCATACACCTTTCACACGTTATCCATACAGCCGTGGGGTTAACTTCACCACCACGGCCGAGGGTGACACCCCTTACTGGCAGGAGTGCCACCCCCTCACATTCACACACCATTCACACTGCAACGTGTGCAGTATCAAAAAATAAAAATCTCATAACCTGAGCATAATCTCAAATAAAATAACTCATAACTTGAGTATTAATAATAAAATAAAAATCTCATAACCTGAGCATAATCTCAAATAAAATAACTCATAACTTGAGTATTAATAATAAAATAAAAATCTCATAACCTGAGCATAATCTCAAATAAAATAACTCATAACTTGAGTATTAATAATAAAATAAAAATCTCATAACCTGAGCATTCCCAAAAAAAAAAAAAAAAACTCATGTCCTGAGCATCAACCAAAAAAATAAATAGAAAAATTATCTGGGATGCCGGGGGCTTCTTCTGGCGGCCCCTCTCTGGCTCCTCAGCTGCCTGGATGGAGTGGGTGGGGGTGGGGGGGCATCTGGAGGTGGCTGATCCCCGGGTGGGCCACTCCTGGCAGGTGTGGCCTGCCTGACCTCCAAGGCCATGGCTATCCGGCCGAGGTACGCACTGGTCTGGGCCTGCACCCTGAGCTGCTGGGCCTGCATCCTGAGCTGCCGGGTGACCTGATAATGCTGGGCCCGCCGACTCAGCCTCCCCTGGTCCCGGATGGCAGCACTGTGTGCCTGGACGGCTGCAGTGAGGTCCCTTAGCTCACCCTGCACCTCCCCCAGGCTGGGGCGGCTTGTATTTAAATTAAGCGCGCCCCCGCGTCGAACGAACTGCGCATGCGCCGGCCGGGGAAAAAGCCCAGTGCGCATGCTCCAGCTCACGTCGGGAAGCGTCGTTGAAACCGACGTCAAAACGACGTGAGCGTCATTTACGCAAGTCCCTATTCGCGAACGAGTTAGTAAAACTACGTAAGCGACGGAAAAAGCCGACGCTGACCCGACGCCATACTTAACATGGCATCCGACGGGACCGGACGGCATCCGACGGTACTTCGTAAGGTTACTCCACATAGAAGCTGGGGTAACCTTACGCGAACAAAAACGACGTACGCGACGACGGGGCGGCGTAAAAGCGATCGAGAATCGGCGTACTACCTCATTTGCATATGCAAATGCGAAAACAACGTAAAGGCCACCTAGTGGCCGGAGTTGTCATTACACCTACGATCCGAAAGTGTAATGCTTTTACACTTGTCGGATGTAGAAGCGTATCTATGCAAAAGTGATGCTAAGCATCACTCGCATAGATACGAGGACAAAAAAAAGGCGTTACGACGGGGTATCTGAGATACTCCATCGTAACGCCTCTGAGAATCTGGCCCTGAGTCTCTATCTATGGGCCAGATTCATGAAGAGTTAGGCTGGCGGATCAATGGATCCGCCAGCCTAAGTGTCACTTTAAGCCGGCGTTTTTGTTTTCTGTAACCAGAAAACAAGAAACGCCGGGTTGGAGTTCCGATGCGATCGGCGTAATTGAATTTCGCCATCGCATCGTTACTTCAACTTAAAAATGGCGCCGGGGCGTTCCCGCCGATTTACGCTCAAAAAATATGTTAATGAGCGGGAATCGGCAATTCACGATCTTTTTCGGGCGCGACGCAGTGACTTTACGACGTTTCCGGAAGCGATACGCGGCGTATAGATAAAGCAGCCCCCTAGTGGAGTATCCTATGTTAAGTATAGGCGTCGTCATCGCGTCGGAAAAAAAACAAATCGCGTCGCTTGCGTAAAACATTCATGAATGGGAATGTGACGTCATTGACGTTCACTGACAGAATTTGGAGCATGCGCACTGGGATGCATTGACACTCGACGCATGCGCAGTACCGTCGGATGCCGTCCGGTCCCGTCGGATGCCATGTTAAGTATGGCGTCGGGTCAGCGTCGGCTTTTTCCGTCGCTTACGTAGTTTTACTAACTCGTTCGCGAATAGGGAGTTGCGTAAATGACGCTCACGTCGTTTTGACGCCGGTTTCAACGACGCTTCCCGACGTGAGCTGGAGCATGCGCACTGGGCTTTTTCCCCGGCCGGCGCATGCGCAGTTCGTTCGACGCGGGGGCGCGCTTAATTTAAATACAAGCCGCCCCATTTGAATTGCGCGGGTTTACGCTTGGCGATTTACGAGACGCCAGCGAAAACTACGGAGCAAGTGCTTTGAGAATAAAGCACTTGCTCTAGTACGCAGCGGCGGCGTAGTGTAAATGGCTTACGCTACGCCGCCGAAAATATATGAGAATCTGGCCCTCAGGGCCAGATTCTCAAAGAAGTTACGCCGGTGTATGTGGAGATGCGCGGCGTAAGTGTAAATTTGCACTGGAGTATCTATGCACCGTACCCACAGAACTAGATACGCACCAAAATAGGCTACTCCCGACCGGTGTAACTTGCCTACGCCTGCACATCCTGGGCCAGATTCTCATATATTTTCGGCGGCGTAGCGTAAGCCATTTACACTACGCCGCCGCTGCGTACTAGAGCAAGTGCTTTATTCTCAAAGCACTTGCTCCGTAGTTTTCGCCGGCGTCTCGTAAATCGCCAAGCGTAAACCCGCGCAATTCAAATGGGGCGGCTTGTATTTAAATTAAGCGCGCCCCCGCGTCGAACGAACTGCGCATGCGCCGGCCGGGGAAAAAGCCCAGTGCGCATGCTCCAGCTCACGTAGGGAAGCGTCGTTGAAACCGACGTCAAAACGACGTGAGCGTCATTTACGCAAGTCCCTATTCGCGAACGAGTTAGTAAAACGACGTAAGCGACGGAAAAAGTCGACGCTGACCCGACGCCATACTTAACATGGCGTCCGACGGCACCCGACGGCATCTGACGGAACTTCGTAAGGTTACTCCACATAGAAGCTGGGGTAACCTTACGAGTCCGTAAACGACGTACGCGACGACGGGGCGGCGTAAAAGCGTTCGGGAATCGCCGTACTAGCCTCATTTGCATATGCAAATGAAAAAACAACGTGAAGGCCACCTAGTGGCCGGAGTTGTCATTACACCTACGATCCGAAAGTGTAATGCTTTTACACTTGTCGGATGTAGAAGCGTATCTATGCAAAAGTGATGCTAAGCATCACTCGCATAGATACGAGGACAAAAAAAAGGCGATACGACGGGGTATCTGAGATACTCCGTCGTAACGCCTCTGAGAATCTGGCCCTCTAGGTGCATATTTATGCCGGACGCATCTGGCAAACCCATTGATTTCCTATGCAAATATGCAAATGAGGGAGATACGCCGATTCCCGAACATAGGCCCATTCGGCGCAGGCTACACGCGGTGGGGTAGATTCACATAGAGATCCGACGGTGTATCTACTGATACACGGTCGGATCTGTGAGTTCCGACGCTCGGATCTATGCGACTGATTCCTCGAATCAGGTTCCGCATAGATCTCCCTTAGAGCCGACTGGTGTAAGTGAGTTACACTGTCGGATCTTAGGCTGCATTCTCCCGCCGTCCGCTAGGTGGCGCTTCGTTTTTTCTACGCGACGAATATGTAAATGAGGAGAACCGCCGATTCAGAACCGAACGCCCGGCCGTCGCTTTTTTTTTACGTCGTTTGCGTTCGGCTTTTTCCGGCGGATCGTTACCCTTGCTATATGCGGGGTAAGTGCTGCGGATCCTATGTTAAGTATGCGTCGAGTTTTGAATTTTTTACGTCGTTTACGTAAGTCGTCCGGGAATACGGCCATACGTTAATTGCGTTAACGTCGAAAACAATGACGTCCTTGCGACGTCATTTAAAGCAATGCACGCTGGGAAATTTAGCCGGCGGCGCATGCGCAGTACGATCGGCGCGGGGACGCGCGTGATTTAAATACTAAACTCCCCCTAGCCACGGAATTTGCATTCCGCCGGGGGATTTACGATCCGCCAGGGCTAATTACGAGGCAAGTGCTTTCTGAATACAGCACTTGCCTCAAAAAATGGCGCAGGCGGATCGTAAAAAAGATAGATCACGCGGATCAAAAGATCCGCTGATCTACATGAATCTACCCCGGTGTGCCTAAGCTGTTTGGCCGGCCTAAAGTTACCCCTCATAAAAGCAGGGGTAACTTTGCACCAGACTTGCTCAAGTCAGCTAGAGAGCAGCTTCAGCAGCACCGTTACAGGACAACACATGGCAGCCATGGTCCTAGCACTACTAATGGGTCCCCCGCCACCAGGGCCGCCATCAGGGGGGTACAGGCAGTACACCTGTAAGGGGCCGGGGGTCCCCAGGGGCCTGGATGGGAACCCCCTTAAAAAAATAAAACTTTTTTATATTTTTATTTTTTTAGGGGTCCGGAGGCCATCAGGGCCCCAGATGGGAACCCCCCTTTTTTATATAAAAATAAATTACCAAATAAGGGGGCTTTCCATCCGGGACCTCTGGGCCCTAATAATAATAATAATAATAATAATAATTATACTTCAGACAGGAGGCTCATATCTTATGCATTATCTTTCTTTAATAATGCTCATAGCAGAACAATTTCTATAAACGGTTTTAGAATTAAAGTCAATAGAAAAACTGAAAAAACTACGTTTCCCAGCAGTCCTTTAGCCTGTGGCCACTCCCCTCTTGCCTCTATATAAGGACTGCTGCCCTGAAGAACTTCCTCTTTCTTTCTGCTCATAGAAGGAACAAGATAAGTGAATATTTTCTAAAAGTATTTATTACTGTTGTCTTATATGATTTGCTTTTCTTTTAGGTTGGGACTCCATTAAGAGTCTCAGCGCGGTCGGCGCTGTCCTCGGCTGTGTTTTTTTTTACCCCTAACCTGTCCTATTAATGGTAGTGACGGCGCCTCTCTCTTTGTTACCTGAGGTGCCGCCGCCATCTTGGTTAGTTGCTGTCCCTCATTCGCGCTCGGCGGGGGGGCGGGCATTCCCACAATTCCCTTTTCCCGCCGAGATCTCGCTGCCGAGATCTCGCGGGATTACGCCGGCCAATGGGAAGGTCCCGGGAGCCGTAATCTCGTGGGATTTCGAGAAAAACAAGCGTTTTTTCCTCCCCTCCCTCACAGCAGCACCAGAAGCGCTGTGGAAGTGTGAGGAAAGGGTGAGAGCGGTGCCGCGCCTCCGGTCATATAAAGCTAATTAGGAATAATACTAATCTAACAGGTACTATCTGCATATCTATACCATGGCTGAAGGAAATCCATCTCCCACCAAGGGAGATTCCATGCCACAGGGAGCAGCAGGATTCTTGAGCACTACTCAGATCCAAGAATTTATCAATAGATCCATTCAAGCTGCTATGGCTGCGGTTTCCCTCCCCCCGGGATCGCAGATTCCGTCCCATACCGCCCCCTCACCATTGGCCATATGTGACGAGCCACAGGTGAAGAGGGGTAAATCCTCTCAGAAGAGAAAACATGTGGCAACAAACGATGACTCCCCGGCATGGGAAGTAAATAATATGTTTGAGGCATTACCCCACACGGAATGCCACCCCACACGCCCCTCGGACCCTTTTCAACCCCTGGGCCTCAGGGAGTCAAATCAGAGGCATGTACCCACTAGACGAACAAAGCCAGATTCGTTCGTACTCGATTCGGATGATACCTCATCGGCTGCATCATCCGAATTCGAGGATTCTGGGTCCGAAGATGAGGACTGGGCGGATGCTGGGTCATTGGCGCATCCCCACGACGCCAACCCTGATAATCAGGGCAATGCCATAACGGACGCTCTTGGCGAACCACTATTTCACCCGGATGCCATTTCTCATCCCCGCTCGGGTGATTGGTCCCCTTTACCACATGTGTCCCAATATATTGAATTTTGGACACGCAGACCTCTGGATAGGACCAACCGCAATAAATTGCGAGCCGAATGTCCACGCCCACACATCCCAAAAAAAGTGGTCCACACACCAGAAATTGACCCCATCCTGGCCAAATACTTGGCTAAATCGGGAAAATTCCCCAAAAAGGGCATTGACCGTTACTTCAGGAACATTCAGGACCGTGTCCTGGATCTCCTGGGCCCATTGACAAAAATCTTGAACCTCTCGGAACAAGCGGTAGCTTCAGATACTGTGGTCGATGTGACCCAACTCCGGGGTTGGGCCCAACGGGCCATATGCCTTCTGGGTAATGCAAATTCAGCCTGCTCCACGGAGCGCAGACGTTCCATCCTTATGCGCCTGGACCCTCAATTGGCTCATCTAGCCGAAACCGAACCGGGCCCGGTCGCTGAGGGATTGCTGTTCGGGGATTCCTTAGTCAAGGATATTAATAAGTTTGTGGGGCTCTTCAACAGCTTAGATAAGGCTCAGTCCTCACTCAAAAGAGCTGGCAATAACAAGATTTTTGCCCGGGCCGGCAGAGGTAGAGGCCGCTCTGCCAGCCGCAACCATTCCTTCAGGCCATTTAACAGAGCAACAGCACCACCTTATGCTCAAACCCCGACCTCATACGCCGCAGTGGCACAACCGGTGCCTTTCTTCCCACCTCGAGGGAGGCCATGGAGAGGACGAGGGAGCAGAGGAGATCCTCGATCTCGCCCGTTTACCGGTAAGTCCCAGTATTACCACTTGTTATCACACACCTGTAGGGGGAAGGTTGAGATATTTTACCCACGCTTGGTCTGCGATTACGGCAGACTCGTGGGTACTAAATACCGTCAGGGGGTTTCACATAGAACTTATGTCCCCACCTCAACTGGGCGCCATACCTGCCCCCATTCATTTCAGCACGCAAAACGCGATGTTGATAGACGACGAATTGCGAGACCTCATATCCAAAAAAGCCGTCATCGAAGTCGATCCAAACTCCCCGGGGTTCATCAGCAACCTTTTCTTAGTCAAGAAGAAAGGGGGCGGCTTCCGCCCCGTGATAAACCTGCGGGAGTTAAACCAACACGTTACGTATCGGTATTTCAAAATGGAGGGGATCCATTGCCTCCGAGATCTTCTCCAAACAGGCGATTGGTTGGTAAAGGTGGACCTGATGGACGCCTATCTCACAGTACCCATGAACCCGGGCTCACAACACCTGCTGCGCTTCCTGTGGGGGGGACGCGCGTGGCAGTTTACATGCCTGCCATTCGGGCTGTCATCGGCCCCGTGGTGTTTTACCAAGCTGTTGAAACCGGTCGTGGCGACATTACGGAGCAGAGGTGTGCGTCTCATAATCTATCTGGACGACATCCTCATCATCGCGAGCTCCAAGTCCCTAATCCTGTCACACATGACCTGGACTCTAAATTTGCTAGAAGGGTTAGGTTTTCTCATCAACCGAGAGAAATCCATACTGGTCCCGGCTCAAGAGTTGGAATTCCTGGGCTTCTTGGTAGACACCAAGCAAGCGATCCTTCGTCTCCCCCAGACGAAACTCGCACTGATCCGCAAGGAGATCAGGTCAGTGCTACGCAAACGAAGCGTATCACTGCGGGTTCTGGCCAGGATAGTGGGCCTTTTAGCGGCCTCTATTCAAGCCATATTCCCAGCCCCCCTCCACTACAGGGCTCTTCAGCGTCTCAAGATCCTTCATCTCCGACAGGGTCTCCGATATGCAGACGTGATCCCATTATCCACGGAAGCCAGAACCGAACTACAATGGTGGCTTCGACATGCCGTCCAATGGAATGGCAAGTCGATTTTCAATCCGCAACCGGATGTCATTCTAGAATCAGACGTGAGTCGGACAGGTTGGGGAGCTCGCTTGGGCGAGACCTCGACAGGGGGGTTTTGGTCCGACCAGGAATCCCGGCTGCACATCAACGCCTTGGAACTCCTGGCAGCCCTGTTCGCAGTCCAAAGTTTTCTCTCGGAGAGCTCCAATTGCTGCGTTTTAATACGCATGGACAATATTGCGGCGGTTCAATACATAAACCGCTTGGGGGGCACCAGATCCAAGATTCTGGCGAACCTCGCCACGGACATTTGGCATTTTTGCATGGATCGCAATATTGTTCCTATGGCGGAATACATCCCGGGCTTTTCCAATATCGTAGCAGACTGGAATTCCCGATATCTATCCGACTCCAGCGAGTGGGGTCTAGACCAATTCACATTTACCCAAATCAACCAACTTTGGGGACCCCTGGGGGTGGACCTGTTCGCCTCCCGTCTCAACTTTCAACTACCTCGCTATTTCAGCTGGAGGCCGGACCTGGGGGCCACAGCGGTGGACGCTTTCCGCCAATATTGGAACGGGGAGACACACTATGCGTTTCCCCCGTTCGCAATGATCCCCAGGACTTTACTGCAGATCGCTTCCCAGAAAGCGACGGTGGTATTGGTCGCACCCTGGTGGCCGACGCAACCATGGTTTCACCTTCTCATAGACCACCCCAGAGTACTTTCCTCATTTCCACACATCCTCTTACACCAGTCCAAGGATGTACATCCTTTGGTATTGGACGGTTCTCTGACCCTTCTAGCTTGCCTGGTGTCAGGGTCAACAGTACTGACGACGACTTTTCACAGTCAGCTAGGGACCTTCTCGCCGTGGCCTGGGCCCCCGGGACTCGATCGGCATATAGATCGGCCTGGGGACTCTGGGTGCGTTGGTGTCATCAACTGCAGGCTGATCCTTTCCAGGCACCTATAATGCTTGTCGTTAATTTTCTAGCGGAAGCTTTTGATACCGGTAAGGCATATCGATCTATCAATGTATATAGATCTGCCATTTCGGCTCACCATGGCCTGGTGGACTCATTGCCAGTAGGCAAGCATCCTGTAATCTGCAAATTATTGCGAGGCATTAAATTCAAACGCCCTCCACGTCCTAGGTACCAAACAACCTGGGACGTCTCCAGAATCCTTAACATGTTTTCAGAATGGGATGATAATGAGGCGTTATCTCTCAAACTCCTGTCCCTTAAACTTACTGTCCTCTTGTGCTTGGTCTCAGTCAAGCGGGTCTCTGACGTGAAGGCTTTGGAGGTTTCCAGACGTCAATTCTCGCTGCAAGGCGTACAGTTCTCGGTAGCCCGTAGGACCAAGACCGACCTGACGTCAATTTTCTACCCTTTCTTCACTGACCACCTACGACTCTGTGTGGTGCGGTGTCTTCGGACCTACGAGTCTCGCACGGCTGACCTACGCTCCCCGGAGTCGTCCCAGCTCCTACTCTCTTACGTCACACCCCATCGCCCAGTAACTTCAGCCACCTTAGCACGTTGGGTTAGATCAACTATGGCCATGGCGGTCATAGACATATCCCAGTTTGGGGCACACTCTTCCAGAGGAGCCATGGCTACCAAAGTGGTCAAAGCGGGGGGTTCTTTAACGGACCTCCTGCTTGCAGCCGATTGGTCCTCAGAGACCGTTTTTTGCTCCTTTTACTTCAGACCAGTGGAACATGTGGCCATGACAATCCTACAATGACGTTCCTTATTGTGTATATTGCATAAGTCTCTTTATTGAATGTTAAAAAAAATGTATTCCTGATGCTAAGCTTTGAACTTGCAAAAGATATGAGCCTCCTGTCTGAAGTATAATTCGAGATTTTCCTAGCGTGTGACGGAAAATATTGATTATATGAAGACAGGAGGCGAGTATCTTCCCTCCCTACCCACCCCTATTACATACATTTGTTTTGTTTCAGGATACTGATAACATCCGTTTCCCCTGGATATCGACGATCTGCACTTCAGGACTGTTTTAACATGTTCGGACGCCCCGTTGGTGGCGACTCATGATTGTTGGTCCTCGTTGGGACTTATCTGCGACACGCAAGATCCCTCCTCCGGGACGAGGAACAAGCTGGTTGACCGAAGACTCGGATGTGAGAAGTTCGTTGGACGTCAAGTTCCGTTTACTGTTGGGATTCGCACGAAGAAAGAGGAAGTTCTTCAGGGCAGCAGTCCTTATATAGAGGCAAGAGGGGAGTGGCCACAGGCTAAAGGACTGCTGGGAAACGTATTTTTTTCAGTTTTTCTATTGACTTTAATTCTAAAACCGTTTATAGAAATTGTTCTGCTATGAGCATTATTAAAGAAAGATAATGCATAAGATACTCGCCTCCTGTCTTCATATAATCAATATTTTCCGTCACACGCTAGGAAAATCTCGAATTATATATATAATTTGTCCGAAAGGCACTGGCCGTGAACTTGTTCTGCATACAGACAGCAGAACTTTTTCAGCCAACATTCACAAAACTATGGGCCAGATTCATGAAAGGTTACGCTGGCGGATCGAGTGATCCGCCAGCGTAACAGTGGCTTTGTAACCAGAAAACAAGAAACGCCGGGTTGAAGTTCCGATGCGATGAGCGTAACTGAGTTTCGCCATCGCATCGTTACTTCAACTTAAAAATGGCGCCGGGGGCGTTCCCGCCGATTTACGCTCAAAAAATATGTTAATGAGCGGAAATCGGCAATTCACGATCGAAATCCGGCGCGACGCAGTGACGTTACGACGTTTCCGGACGGGATACGCGGCGCATAGTTATACCTACATGGGGTTGGAGTATCCTATGTTAGGTATAGGCGTCGTCATCGCGTCGGGAAAAAAAAATAAAACGTCGCTTGCGTAAAACGGTCATGAATGGGAATGTGACGTCATTGACGTTCATTCACAGATTTTGGAGCATGCGCACGGGGATGTTTTGACACTCGACGCATGCGCAGTACGTCGGCGGCGGGATCGCGCGTAGTTAGCATACTACACGCCCCGTACCCGCGACATTTGAATTCCGCCGGCTCATTTGCGATGCGCTGCCGCAACTTTAGGAGCAAGTGCTTCGTGAATGACAGCACTTGCTCCTAAAAATTCGGCAGCGCAACGCAAATCAGAAGCGTTACTCCAGAGCAAAGATGCTCTGGAATACGTGAATCTGGCCCTATGTCGTTTTTCTGCTATTTTGTCTGATGGAGCGTACAGATGGTTTGATTATACGACAAAACACGTCCATCGGAGTATTCGATCGTGTGTGCGATTCTTTAGCCTGTAGGGTTCAATATTGGGTTGGCTCACCCTTTGCAGCTATAAAAGCTTCAACTCTTCTGGGAAGGCCGTCCACAAGGTTTAGGAGGGTGTCTATGGGAATGTTTGACCATTCTTCCAGAAGTGTATTTGTGAGGTCAGACACTGATGTTGGATAAGAAGGCCTGGCTCACAGTCTCCGCTCTAATTCATCCCAAAGGTGTTGAGGTCAGGACTCTGTGCAGGCCAGTCCAGTTCCTCCACCCCAAACTCACTCATTTATGTCTTTATGGTCCTTGCTTTGTGGACTGGTCCAAATCATTTGATGAAAGGGGGGTTATGGTGTGGGGTTGTTTTCAGGAGTTGGACTTGGCCCCTTAGTTTTATTGAAGGGAACACTTAAGGCGTCAGCATACCAAAACATTTTGGACAATTTCATGTTCCCAACTTTGTAGAAACAATTTGGGGAGGGCCCCTTCCTGTTCCAACATGACTGCTCACCATGGCACAAAGCAAGGTCTATAAAGACATGGATGAGCAAGTTTGGGGTGGAGGAACTTGACTGTCCTGCACAGAGTCCTGACCTCAACTCGATAGAACACCTTTGAAATTAATTAGAGCAGAGACTGCAAGCCAGGCCTTCTTGTCCATCAAAAAAAAAAATATATATATATATATATATATATATATATATATTAAAAAAATATATATATAAAAAAAAGGGGGGGTTCCCATCCGGGCCCCTGGGGACCCCCGGGCCCCTTACAGGTGTACTGCCTGTACCCCCCTGATGGCGGCCCTGGTCATAAGTCTCCATTGCTGTTATGAGGGCTGACATCTCCTGGGTGTTAAAGTTTTTTTTCCTATTCTGCCTGTGGGGAACGGGAGCAGCCATCTCACAGCAAAAGTACCTTCCCTGGGGGGGGGAATAAAACTGGATGTACTTTTGCATCGGCTGGGCGTAAGTTGGGCCTGTGTATCTCTGTAAGTTGGGCCGGAATAGTTGTGAGCATGTTCAGAAGGGAACGAACGTACTGAGCATGCTCCGTTCAAGATACGCCGGGCGTAAATCACTAGACCATTCATTTGCATAACGACACACCCACTTCCACTTGCACTGGCTTACGCCGACTAAATTAAATTAGGCCGGTGCAAAGTCAGGCACAAGTGCTTTGTGAATACTGTGGGCCAGATTCTCAAAGAAGTTACACCGGGGTATGTGGAGATGTGCGGCGTGGGCCAGATTCAGGAACACTTGCGCTGGAGTATTTCGATATGCGCCGCGTAACTGTGATGATGCGCCGTCGTTTCTATGTGCCCGTACCCACCAAACTAGATGCGCTCAATAACGGGTCATTTGCGACCGGCGGAACGTTCCGACACCAGAGTATCGTCAGCGCTTAATTTCGCTGGGCGCATCAGTCGCGCCTATTGATTTCCCCTGCAAATATGCAAATGAGGGATTTTTCCCAATTCACGAACGGATTAGCACCATACGCTGGCTACATGCGCCACGCGTATCTCGTCCGTCCGGCGCAAAGTTATTTCTACAAAAGGCTGCTTTATCTTTACTCCAGACGGCCACAGGTCAGCAGGAGAGCAGCTACAGCAGCGTTACCGACGATAAGAGCTAGCTGAGCACCCCCACTTGCAGGACAACACCTCTGTCCATGCTTGTCTGTCAAATTTTACAGCCATGGAGGAAGACATCATAGGTCTCCATAGCCGAGATGATGGCTGACAGCTCCTGGCCATTAAAGTTCAGCTTTCTCCTGTGTGTTTGCGGGGAACGGGAGCAGCCATCTCAAAACAAAAGTAACATCACTGCGGGGAGGGGGAGCAGGATATACTTTAGTGCCGAAATGGCGCTTCTACGGGCACATTTAAACGCCCAACGGATGGCATTGCGCTGACGTTTCCCGTGAAGTGGTGCCGACGGAAGTTGTGAGCATGCGCACAAAGGGGGCGAGTGGAGCCTCACTCACTGCGCATGCTCCGTGGTTGATGCGCTGAACGTAAGCCTCTGCGCTGGGCTCTGCCCATCATTTACATATGATCACACCCACTTCCCCTTGCGTCGGGTTAAGCCAGCGCATTATCGTTACTCTGGCGCAAGTTTACGCGCAACTGCTATGTGAATAACAGTACTTGCGCTGAAAGGGTCGTCAGAGTAACGTAAATGAGAAGCGTTACTCTGGAGAAAAGATGCTCTCATCTACCTGAATCTGGCCCTAAGTGTAAATTTGCACCGGAGTATCTATGCACCGTACCCACAGAACTAGATACGCACCAAAATAGGCTATTCCCGACCGGTGTAACTTGCCTACACCTGCACATCTTAGGTGCATATTTATGCCGGATGCATCTGGCAAACCCATTGATTTCCTATGCAAATATGCAAATGAGGGAGATACGCCGATTCCCGAACATAGGCCCATTCGGCGCAGGCTACCCGCGGTGTGCCTAAGCTGTTTGGCTGGCCTAAAGTTACCCCTCATAAAAGCAGGGGTAACTTTGCACCAGACTTGCTCAAGTCAGCTGGAGAGCAGCTTCAGCAGCAATGTTACAGGACAACACATGGCAGCCGTGGTCCTAGCACTACTAATGGGTCCCCTGCCACCAGGGCCGCCATCAGGGGGGTACAGGCAGTACACCTGTAAGGGGCCCGGGGGTCCCCAGGGGCCCGGATGGGAACCCCCTTAAAAAAAAAAAACGTTTTATATTTTTATTTTTTAGGGGTCCGGAGGGAACCCCCCTTTTTTATATAAAAAGAAATTACCAAATAAAGGGGGCTTTCCATCCGGGACCTCTGGGCCCTAATAATAATAATAATAATAATGATAATAATAATTATATATATATTTTTGTCCGAAAGGCACTGGCCGTGAACTTGTTCTGCATACAGACAGCAGAACTTTTTCAGCCAACATTCACGAAACTATGTAGTTTTTCTGCTCTTTTGTCTGATGGAGCATACAGACGGTTTGATTATACGACAAAACACGTCCATCGGAATATTCGATCGTTTGTGCGATCCTTTAGCCTGTAGGGTTCAATATTGGGTTGGCTCACCCTTTGCAGCTATAACAGGTTCAACTCTTCTGGGAAGGCCGTCCACAAGGTTTAGGAGTGTGTCCATGGGAACGTTTGACCATTCTTCCAGAAGTGTATTTGTGAGGTCAGGCACTGATGTTGGATAAGAAGGCTCACAGTCTCCGCTCTAATTCATCCCAAAGGTGTTGAGGTCAGGACTCTGTGCAGGCCAGTCCAGTTCCTCCACCCCAAACTCACTCATTTATGTCTTTATGGTCCTTGCTTTCTGGACTGGTCCAAATCATTTGATGAAAGGGGGGTTATGGTGTGGGGTTGTTTTCAGGAGTTGGACTTGGCCCCTTAGTTCCATTGAAGGGAACACTTAAGGCGTCAGCATACCAAGACATTTTGGACAATTTCATGCTCCCAACTTTGTAGAAACAATTTGGGGAGGGCCCCTTCCTGTTCCAACATGACTGCTCACCATGGCACAAAGCAAGGTCCATAAAGACATGGATGAGCAAGTTTGGGGTGGAGGAACTTGACTGGTCTGCACAGAGTCCTGACCTCAACGCGATAGAACACCTTTGAAATGAATTAGAGCAGAGACTGCAAGCCAGGCCTTCTTGTCCATCAAAAAAATATAAATAAAAATATATTAAAAAAAATATATATAAAAAAAAGGGGGGTTCCCATCCGGGCCCCTGGGGACCCCCAGGCCCCTTACAGGTGTACTGCCTGTACCCCCCTGATGGCGGCCCTGGTCATAAGTCTCCATTGCTGTTACGAGGGCTGACATCTCCTGGGTGTTAAAGTTTTTTTTTCCTATTCTGCCTGTGGGGAACGGGAGCAGACATCTCAGGCCCCGTACACACGGCCGAGGTTCTCGCTGAAAATCAGCGAGAACCTCGCTGGAATGCACATTCCAGCGAGGACCTCGGCCGTGTGTACGGTCTCAGCGAGCTTCCCGTCGGGAAGCCCGTCGAGCCGAAATAGAGAGCACGCTCTCTATTTCCTCGACGGCCCGCCTGGAAGAATGGCTGGTTGCCATTCCCGACGGGCGGGTCGCCGAATCCGACGGCCGGGAGAGAACCTCGACGGGCGGAACGATGTGTTCTGCCCGTCGAGGTTCTCTGCCGTGTGTACGGCACCTCACAGCAAAAGTACCTTCCCTGGGGGGGGAATAAAACTGGATGTACTTTTGCATCGGCCGGGCGTAAGTTGGGCCGGTGTATCTCTGTAAGTTGGGCCGGCATAGTTGTGAGCATGCTCAGAAGGGAACGAACGTACTGAGCATGCTCCGTTCAAGATACGCCAGGCGTAAATCACTAGACCATTCATTTGCATAACGACACACCCACTTCCACTTGCACCAGCTTACGCCGACTAAATTAAGTTAGGCCGGTGCAAAGTCAGGCACAAGTGCTTTGTGAATACTGTACCTGCCTCTCTGAGTTACGTCGGTGTAGTGTATCTGAGATACGCTACACCTGCCTAAAGATATGCAATTCTACGAGAATCTGGCCCTCAGTGTCTTTTCAGACAGATAGATAGATAGATAGATCAGGGAGGCTACTAGTTAGTATAGTTAAATGTACAGTTTGTAGAGAATATATTGACATCCCTAGGAGTTGTCAATATATTTATAAACTGTATAGCTTAGCTAGTTCTGCTATTAGTATCTGTCAGGCAGGAGATTGTGCTTGATGCTCTAACGTGTTAGTGTACACGTGTTAGTTCATTGCACATAGACGCATTAACTGTTACTGCACGTGTGCTATTTATTTGCACAGAAAGGCAGTTGCTGTTAATGCAAGTGGGCTATTGAATTGCACAGAAACGCAGTCGCTCTGACTGTGCGTGTGCTGTGACATACCACCTGAGCGCATTTGGGGTCACCGTACGTGTGCTGTGACATACCACCTGAGCGCATTTGGGGTCACCGTACGTGTGCTGTGACATACCACCTGAGCGCATTTGGGGTCACCGTACGTGTGCTGTGACATATCACCTGAGCGCATTTGGGGTCACCGTACGTGTGCTGTGACATACCACCTGAGCGCAGTTAGTGCCACTGTACGTGTGCTGGTATATACCACCTGAGCACAGATAGTGTCACTGTACGTGTGCTCCTATATACCACCTGAGCACAGATAGTGCCACTGTACGTGTGCTCCTATATACCACCTGAGCACAGATAGTGCCACTGTACGTGTGCTCCTATATACCACCTGAGCACAGATAGTGCCACTGTACGTGTGCTGCTATATACCACCTGAGCACAGATAGTGCCACTGTACGTGTGCTGCTATATACCACCTGAGCACAGATAGTGCCACTGTACGTGTGCTGCTATATACCACCTTAGCACCAGATAGTGCCACTGTACGTGTGCTGCTCCTATATACCACCTGAGCACAGATAGTGCCACTGTACGTGTGCTCTATATACCACCTGAGCACAGATAGTGCCACTGTACGTGTGCTCCTATATACCACCTGAGCACAGATAGTGCCACTGTACGTGTGCTCCTATATACCACCTGAGCACAGATAGTGCCACTGTACGTGTGCTCCTATATACCACCTGAGCACAGAGAGTGCCACTGTACGTGTGCTGCTATATACCACCTGAGCACAGATAGTGCCACTGTACGTGTGCTGCTATATACCACCTGAGCACAGATAGTGCCACTGTACGTGTGCTGCTATATACCACCTGAGCACAGATAGTGCCACTGTACGTGTGCTGCTATATATCACCTGAGCACAGATAGTGCCACTGTACGTGTGCTGCTATATATTACCTGAGCACAGATAGTGCCACTGTACGTGTGCTGCTATATACCACCTGAGCACAGATAGTGCCACTGTACGTGTGCTGCTATATATCACCTGAGCACAGATAGTGCCACTGTACGTGTGCTGCTATATATCACCTGAGCACAGATAGTGCCACTGTACGTGTGCCGCTATATATCACCTGAGCACAGATAGTGCCACTGTACGTGTGCTGCTATATACCACCTGAGCACAGATAGTGACACTGTACGTGTGCTCCTATATACCACCTGAGCACAGATAGTGTCACTGTACGTGTGCTCCTATATACCACCTGAGCACAGATAGTGCCACTGTACGTGTGCTGCTATATACCACCTGAGCACAGATAGTGCCACTGTACGTGTGCTGCTATATACCACCTGAGCACAGATAGTGCCACTGTACGTGTGCTGCTATATACCACCTGAGCACAGATAGTGCCACTGTACGTGTGCTCCTATATAGCACCTGAGCGCAGTTAGTGCCACTGTACGTGTGCTGCTATATACCACCTGAGCGCAGGTAGTGCCACTGTACGTGTGCTCCTATATACCACCTGAGCACAGATAGTGCCACTGTACGTGTGCTCCTATATACCACCTGAGCGCAGTTAGTGCCACTGTACGTGTGCTGCTATATATCACCTGAGCGCAGGTAGTGCCACTGTACGTGTGCTGTTATATATCACCTGAGCGCATTTGGTGTCACTCCGCTTGTGCTGTTACATACCACCTGAGCACTTCAATATGTCTGGAAGGAGAACAAAGAGAGGCAGAGAGCCAGGAGGGCAAGCAGGCTCTGCATGTAGAGGTAACGCTGGTAGTGGATGTGGTGCATCCTCTTCAGCCCGTGGCCGTGGCCGTGGCCGTGGCCGCTCGTCATTCTTTTCGGTAGCTGGCCGTGTTGAACCTCAACATGCAGAGGAATTAGTAGAGTGGATGACCAAGCCGTCCTCATCCTCCTCATCCTCTCTCACACAGACAGATCAAAGTTTATCTGGCAAAGCAGCTGCCAAGGCGTCCTCTTCCCTCTGCACAATGGCTTCACACAATACTTCCCTAGTACCACCATGTCCTCCTGAGGAGTCCCCCGAACTGTTTCAACACAGTGTGGGGTACATGCTGCAGGAAGAATGAGCAGCGTTTTGAAGACTCCGATGACGGAACACTGATAGAGGAAGGCATTGATGTGAGCCCAGGGAGAGGGGGTGGCCGAGAGGGACAGCAATTTGTCAGTGATGATGTTCCCCCAGCTGGAGCATACTGCCAGGTTGTTGACAGTGATGAGGAGGGAGGGGATGATGAGGTCACTGACTCTACCTGGGTGCCTGATAGGAGAGAGGAGGAGGAGGAGGACTACGAGGCACAGGCACATCTCCAAAAAGGCAGGATGCCCTCCAGGGGTCAGCTTAAGGTCACACCCACTGCATTACAGCGCACATCTACGGCGCTTGTGCATGGCGCTGCTGTGTGTGACCGATACAACAAAATTTCTTTGGTGTGGGCCTTTTTTGAAACATGTCCACAAGATCGTACCTTTGCTATTTGCAACTTATGTCGCAAGCGTATCTCGCGTGGCCAAAACATCAACCGCCTGGGTACCACATGCTTGTCCAGACATATGTCGACCTGCCATGCAGCTCGTTGGCAAGCACACCAGAAAGACCCACACCAAAGACAGAAGCGTACCCCCCCTTGCCTTTCTGGGACCTCCAACCCCAGTAGACCCCCAGTCCTTTCTGAAGCCTGCAGTGAAGGTGTAGAAATAGGTGTGTCACAAGCTAGTAGTAGCGGTCAATCTACTGATAGTACCAGGCAAATTTCCCTGCCCCAGCTGCTGCAGCGCCGAAAGAAGAACAATCCCAGCCATCCACATGCCCAGCAGTTGAATGCTAGCTTAGCGAAATTGCTAGCACTTCAACTGCTACCTTTTCAGTTGGTAGATTCTGCCCCCTTCCGTGAGTTTGTGCAATGTGCAGTACCTCAGTGGCAAGTACCAAAATGCCACTTTTTCTCACGGAAGGCTATTCCGGCTCTCTACCAGCATGTGGAAGGCAATGTCCATGCCTCGCTGGACAGGGCGGTCAGTGGTAAGGTGCATATTACCGCTGTCTCATGGTCCAGCAGGCATGGACAGGGACGTTACCTGTCTTTTACGGTGCATTGGGTGACTCTGCTGGCAGCTGGGAAGGACGCAGGGCAAGGTCCAGTAGTTTTGGAAGTTGTTCCGCCACCACGCCTCCAAAAAAATACTACTGCTTGTGACACACCTCTTTCCTCCACCCCCTCCTCTTCTTCTTCCTCTGTGGCCTCTTCCTGTGGGGATGTTTTCTCCGAACCAGCCGTGCTCCGTAGGCGTACGAGGGGATACGCAGGAATGCAGGCCAAGAGATGCCATGCGGTGCTAGAGCTGGTGTGCTTGGGAGACAGGAGCCACACTGGGGAAGAGATTTTCTCAGCTCTGCATGGTCAGGCTGAGAGGTGGTTGACGCCACGCCAGCTGAAGCCTGGAATGGTGGTCAGCGATAATGGCACCAACCTCCTCTCTGCCCTGCGACAGGGAAAACTCACCCACGTGCCCTGTTTTGCGCATGTCCTCAATTTGGTGGTGCAGCGGTTCTTGGGCAGGTACCCAGGCTTGCAGGATGTCCTGAAGCAGGCCAGGGAAGTCTGTGTGCATTTTCGGAGGTCATATAATGCCACTGCTCGGCTGACTGACCTCCAAAGGGAATACAACCTGCCCAAGAACCGCCTAATTTGTGACATGCCCACCAGATGAAACTCAACATTGGCCATGCTTCAGCGCCTGCACACGCAGCAGCGGGCCATCAATGAGTACCTGTGCCAATATGGCAGCAGAACTGGGTCAGGGCAGCTAGGTTTTTTTTCACCACGCCAGTGGGCTTTGATCAGGGATGCATGCACTGTCCTGTCACCATTTGAGGAGGCCACGAGGATGGTGAGCAGTGACAGTGCATGCATCAGTGAGACTGTCCCTCTTATTCACATGTTGGCGCACACGCTATGTGGAATAATGGACAGGGCCCTTGAGGCAGAACAGAGGGAGGAAAAGGAGGACTTCCTTACCTCTCAAGGCCCCCTTTACCCAGACAGTGGTCCTGCTTGCCCACCTAGCACACAGGAAGAGGATAAAGAGGAGGAGGAGGAGGATTGTATCAGCAGCATGGAGGTGGAGCCTAGCACTCAGCAGCAGCAGTCTTCAAGGGATCATTTACAGTCCCAAGGAGCACGTGGAGTTTTACGTGGCTGGGGTGAGGTGCCTGTGGATCCTGTCGTCCTCAGTGACCCAGAGGACTGTGGCCTGAATGCCTCAGCAAAGCTACGCTGCATGGCCTCCCTGATTCTGCAAAGCCTGCGTAAGGATCCTCGCGTACGTGCTATTAAGGAGAGGGATCAGAAGAAGAATTTCCCCCTTTTTTTTTTTTTTCTTTCTTTGTTGGGGGGTGGGGATGGAGGGAGGGGTGGGGTGGGGTTTTTTTTTTTTTTTTTTTTTTTTTTTTTGGGGGGGGGTGGGCGGAGGGGGGAGTAACCTAAGAGAGGGAGGAAAGGGGAAGGACGGTGTATAGACCAACATTGGGTAGAAGATGAAATATGAGGAATTGCTAACTTGATTTGTATATGTATATATATCTGCTATAAGATGTTGTATACTACTTGTTTTCCTTTTTCTTTATTGAAAACTAAAATAAAAGATAAGTAAAAAAAAAAAAAAAAAAAAGGAGAGGGATCATTACTGGCTGGCGACTCTCCTTGATCCACGTTACAAGAGTAAGGTTGCGGACCTTATGTTGCCATCGCAGAGGGAGCAGAAGATGAAACTTCTGCGGGAGGCCTTGCAGAAGGGTCTGTGCAATGCGTTCCCAGAACCGGGGGGATTACCAAAACCTGGCTCTGGACAACGTCTTGCTGAGGCTTCGGTGAGTCACAGGAGGGGCGGTGGAGAAGGTGGTCGTCTGACCGATGCGTTCAGGCAGTTTTTTAGTCCGCAGCCCCAAGGTCTGACCGGTTCCAGCAACCATCGCCAGCGTCTGCTTTACATGGTCCGGGAATACCTAGGGGCAAGATCCGACTTGGACACCTTCCCCACCGAAAATCCTCTGGCTTACTGGATCTTGAGGATGGATCACTGGCCAGAGCTTGCCCAGTACACAATTGAGCTACTGGCTTGCCCTGCATCCAGTGTTCTTTCAGAACGGACATTCAGTGCTGCTGGAGGCTTTGTCACTGATCACAGGGTGCGCCTCTCCACCAGCTCTGTTGATCGACTGACCTTCATCAAAATGAATCAGGCTTGGATCAACACCAGCTACCAAGCACCTGATGCTGATATTAATGAATAATATATTTTTTGTTGAAATGTCGGATCCCTTTTAGACTGCTGATGCTGAGTGACTGTCCTCTTATGCTGCTGATGGAATATCCTTCTCCTCCTCACTTTTCTTGCTGATAGCTAGTAAGAAATGTTGTGTTTCTGGGCTCCGCCACCAGTGCCTAAGGCACAATTTTTCAGCCCCTGTTTAACAGGGGCGCCTAATAACAATTTTTGTTGCAATAATTTGCACGTGGCTCCTTGTTGCGCTCCAATTGGAGTTATTGGGAGGGGTTGCAAGTGTTGTGTTGTGCCCAAGGCACAATTTTCCAGCCCCTGTTTAACAGGGGCGCCTAATAACAATTTTTGATGCAATAATTTGCACGTGGCTCCTTGTTGCGCTCCAATTGGAGTTATTGGGAGGGGTTGCAAGTGTTGTGTTGTGCCCAATGCACAATTTTTCTGCCCCTGCTTAACAGGGGCGCCTAATAACAATTTTTGATGCAATAATTTGTACGTGGCTCCTTGTTGCGCTCCAATTGGAGTTATTGGGAGAGGTTGCAAGTGTTGTGTTGTGCCCAAGGCACAATTTTTCAGCCCCTGTTTAACAGGGGCGCCTAATAACAATTTTTGATGCAATAATTTGCACGTGGCTCCTTGTTGCGCTCCAATTGGAGTTATTGGGAGGGGTTGCAAGTGTTGTGTTGTGCCCAAGGCACAATTTTCCAGCCCCTGTTTAACAGGGGCGCCTAATAACAATTTTTGATGCAATAATTTGCACGTGGCTCCTTGTTGCACTCCAATTGGAGTTATTGGGAGGGGTTGCAAGTGTTGTGTTGTGCCCAATGCACAATTTTTCTGCCCCTGCTTAACAGGGGCGCCTAATAACAATTTTTGATGCAATAATTTGTACGTGGCTCCTTGTTGCGCTCCAATTGGAGTTATTGGGAGGGGTTGCAAGTGTTGTGTTGTGCCCAAGGCACAATTTTCCAGCCCCTGTTTAACAGGGGTGCCTAATAAACGGCCGTTTTAAAAAAAAAAATTTCCATTGATACATGTTCCCTGGGGCAAGACCCGGGTTCTGAATGACGTTTTCCAACATTTAATTTCATTTTGGTCTTTAAAATGACGTTTTTGAATTCGAACGTTCGGGTCCCTTAGACTTCAATGGGGTTCGAAATGTTCGCGCGAACCCGCGGTCTGTTCGAACGTTCTGGTGCGAACCGAACCCGGGGGTGTTCGGCTCATCCCTAGTGCACAGTAGGCAAGTGGTTAAAGGCCTGGATCCACCCCTCAGTGTGTATGTTACACTCTGGCTCCCACAAGTTGTCTTCTGGTCCATAACCTTTCCACTTAACTAGGAACTGGATTTGGTTGCGCCTCTTCCTGTAGTCCAAGATGGATTAAACCTCGAACTCCTCTTCACCGTTAACTAAGGCTGGTTCAGAAGGACCAGTGTTTTGCCCAGAAAAGGGATCAGGAACATCAGGCTTAAGAAGAGCAACATGGAAGACCGGGTGAATACGGAAAGTTTCTGGTAGTTCCAGTTCGTAGGCCACATTGTTGATTTTCCTCTTGATTGGGAAAGGACCCACAAATCTAGGGCCCAGTTTCTTTGACAGGCAGGCAAGTTTCAAACTCAGAGTAGACAACCATACTTGGTCTCCAGGTTCCAGGTTAAGTTCTCCCCTTCTTCTCCTGTCAAACACTTCCTTATTGTACTCCTGCGTCTTGGTCATTGTTTCTTGTAGGATCTTATTATTTGTGCTAAAGAAGTCCAATGTCTCCTGAACGGCACGTACCGTGCACTCTGGGACAGAGTTGGACATGAACAACGGGTGAAAGACATAATTTGCCCCGTAGGCCTTCCGGGACAAAAATGTTGTCTTGGTGCCACAGCAGACCATCCTTAAGTTGAAGATCCGAACCAGATAAAGGGGGGTTTCCAGACGAGGCTTGTCTGATTTGGGATAACAGGTCCTCTTGGAGCAATAGGAAGTTTCCTGACGACAGAATGGTATCCGGGGGGTATGGGTTTCCGGATCACCATACATGCGAGAAAGGGCATCAGATTTGGTTTTTCTTCGACCCTGGCCTGTACGTTATGTGGAACGAGAATCTGGTGAAGAACAGTGCCCACCTGGCCTGGCATGGTTTTAATCTCTTGGCGGCTTTCAAGTACTCTAGGTTCTTATGATCAGTATAGATCAGGACCGGGTGCGCTGCGCCTTCCAAGAGATACCGCCATTCTTCCAGAGCGGCCTTGATTGCCAACAATTCCAGGTCCCCCACATCGTAATTCCTTTCTGCCTCTGACAGCTTGTGGGAAAAGAAGGCAACAGGATGTAAGAGGGCCTTGGGACCCTGTCTTTGGGAAAGGACCGCCCCCACTGCCGTCTCCGACCCATCTACCTCCAGGATGTAGGGCAGGCTCGCATCAGGATGTCTAATTATAGATGCAGAGGTGAACAGGTTCTTGAGCTTTTTAAAAGCCATTTGGGCCTGCGGAGACCATTGAAAATAAACGGTTTGTTTAGTTAAGTTGGTTATCTGGGCAATGATATTAGAGAAGCCTCTGATGAATTTCCTATAAAAGTTCACAAATCCGACAAAGCGCTGGACGCCCTTCTTGTCCACAGGTGCCGGCCAGTCAAGAATTGGGATGACTTTCTGAGGATCCATCTTGACACCCTCCACAGAGATTATGAGCCCCAAGAATTGTATGCTTTGGCGTCCGAACTCAACTTCTCAGGTTTAGCATACTAAGGCGTCCGAGCACACACTTGACATGTTTCCGATGTTTGTTCAAGGATGGGGAGAAGATGAGGTTATCATCCAGATAAATGATAGCTAGGGTTGAGCGAACCCGAACTGTAAAGTTCGGATTCGTACCAGACTTTTGGATTTTTTGTACCTGGACCCGAACCCGAACAATTTGCTGTAAGTTCAGGTTCAGGTTCGGTGTTTGGCAATGTAATTGTGCGCTGCAGGGCAGCCAATCACCATTTGTTTTACTTGTATGACCTAGAAGCTATCACAGCCATGCCTACTAATGTCATGGCTGTGATTGGCCAGTGCAGCATGTGACCCAGCATGTGACCCAGCCTCTATATAAGCTAGATAGTTTAGGGAAAGGTTCCTGATTGTGCTTGTAGGGAGAGAAATATATAGGAGTCTGTCCTGCTTCAGAAATCTAATTACACCAGCACTGCATATGTTACTGTGAGATACTCTGTAACATAGTTTAGGGAAAGGTTACTGATTGTGCTTGTAGAGAGAGAAATATATAGGAGTCTGTCCTGCTTCAGAAATCTAATTACACCAGCACTGCATATGTTACTGTGAGATACTCTGCAAGATACTTTAGGGGAAGGTTCCTGTTTATGGATTTCTGTAAGTGTTTACCATTGATTTCTTTAACCACTTGTCCTCCGCCCACCGTCAAATGACGGCGGGCGGAGGACTCCATTGTCCTGACATCACGTCATATGACGTGATGTCCTTTTAAAGCCGCGGGCGGGCGCGCGCACCCGCCGCTCTGCTGGGATCCCGGTGCGAGTGCCCGGCGGCAACGATCGCCGTCGGGCACACGCGATTGCCCAGTAAAGGAGCGGGGACGTGGAGCTCTGTATGTAAACACAGAGCTGCACGTCCCTGTCAGGGAGAGAGGAGACAGATTGTGTTCCTTGTACATAGGGACACAATCAGTCACCTCCCCCAGTCACCCCCCTCCCCAGTTAGAACACTCATAGGACACACATTTAACCCCTTCCCCGCCCCCTAGCGGTTAACCCCTTCACTGCCAGTCACATTTATACAGTAATCAATGCATATTTATAGCATTGTTCACTGTATAAATGTAAATGGTCCCAAAAATGTCAGAAAAGTGTCCGAAGTGTCCGCCATAACGTCCCATTAATAGTAAAAAAAAAAAAATGCCATAAACTATCCCCTATTTTGTAAACACTATAAATTTTGCGCAAGCTGCGGTGTGTGTGAAAGCAGCCTGGCTGGGCTCTCTTCAGGCACTGCAGAATCTGGCCTATAGAGGCCTGCGGGCCTATGTTGGTCTGCCGGACCCGACTAGAGTAACCCTTAAGGTGTGGATAGCGGCGAGACGTAGGTTCTTTCGGGAGGGGTGCTGGGCCCCGGTACAAAGTTTATGGGGGAATCCTAACCTGCCTCACTTCCAGTCCATACCTGACCCTCAGGTTTGGGCGAGGTTTGGTATTAAGACTGTAACGGATGACCACCGCTTACAACCTTCCATCCAACCACGACAAGCTTATCTGACACACTCCGACAATATTGCATACACGATCCATATCCTTTCCCAGAATAAACGAGACAGCGCTCCGTTCTTGCTTCCAAAGATATGACAATTTATTAGTATTTTCTCAGCTTCTTATATCCAGTACAGCATAATACAGTTAATCACAGGACAATGCAATCTCCACCCCCCTATTCACTCACTGAGGATAATTCTTTAATTGGTAGCTGGACATGACGGCACCGTATTATCAATAGGGTTCAATTAACCTTGAATAGTAACACAGACATCTGTTGAATAAGTTCTCTATACAGCTTTGTCACACAATGGCAGTGAGAGTGGGTGTCTTTACATTGAATAGCCAACACCTTAGGATATTTCAATAGCCTATTATACAAAAGGTATGACTCACTGGCTGACCTGGTCAGGTCATCATGACTCCTTGTGATATCTCAGTCCTGCAATATGAAGTATTATCAATGTCCCATCTCATGTAATATGAATTATGATTCACTATTAGCCATCCTATACCCAAAAGGGCACAGGGTGGATTCCGACCCAAGAGTTTTTGGTGCTGCTGGCACAAGAGTATCTCTCATCCTTCCAACGTCTCTGGGTGTCACGGACCATTCTGTTACATCTCTCCCCTTTCGGTGGGAGACGGACACAGGAGGGAACCCCAAACGGGTTGACTCCGAAGTCCGTCAGTAGTTCCCGTCCTCCAATGCTGGTATCCATACTGTACCCCAAATAAATGGCTCCAAACTGAGCATTACTCCCCCCGCCAACCTCTGCCTCTCTCAGAGAACACGCCTGCCGCTGGGGAGAAGGCAGGGTAGCTGGGCTCAGTCCATCATGCTGTTGGGGGTCTGGGCCAACTGTCCCCCCTTCCTGGGGTATACCTGTCAGGGTCAGTACCGGGAATTGAACCCAGGATCGCTCTGTTGTTATTCCAACTCCTTATCTCTGAGCCACCTTCCAGTTTAGCTTTCCATTGAAGCCTGGTGCTGACTGCTTGATCTCATTGCAATCTGCACCTAAATATTCTGGTCCAGCTGAGGCAATTTACCCAAATTATCCAGGGTATAAAGCCCTGCCTCACTCTGACAGCCTTGTCAGTTCATTCTGATCAGATCATTCTGTCTGTGCCACCAGTTCCTATATGTTGATCTTCTGCTGCAAGACTGATCCCCGGCTTTTGACCCTTGGCTCGTTTTTGGACTTCTGCTTGCCTGAACCCCTGACCCCGGCTTGGACTTTGGTTACCCGATCTTCACCTGCCCTTTGACCCCCGGCCTGTATTGTTGGACTTCCCCTGTCTTCTCCAGCCCCTGACCACGGCTTGTCTCCTGGACCTGTTTTCAGCCCTGCCCTGACCAGTGAAGTACTTTTGTGCCTGGACGGTCTTCTGTTCATCCGCTGCAGCCTTCCAGTCGGTGATCCGCCTGTACCTGCTCCACGCACCTGACCATCGTCTTTCCGCTGGTACCGGTGCCTCCCGGTGCGTCCGTCCCTCTGTCCCAATCTCAGGGGGCGGATCGCATCAGGTCGCAAAGGTAGCTCACAAGTCTGCAAATGGACTCCACTCTAGGTAAGCCCTCACTATACCAGTGGAGACTGAAGTCCCATCCACTGGTGCTTGGTGAAAACCCCCCGGTGCTTGCAAAGCAAGCAGACATCCTCCTGTCCCAGTCCTGTACCATTTTCTGGGGCTGTGCCAGTGGAGACTGAAGTCCCATCCACTACCCCAGGAACCCCCTCTTCTGTTAGTGAGGAGCAGAGGCCTATGACCCTCTGCTCTGTTGCCAGCTCTTCCGCTGGGTTGCTGCGAGTGGAGACCATAGTCCCATCCACTACCACAGGATCCCCCTCTTCTGTTAGCGAGGAGCAGAGGCCTATGACACTCTGCTCTGTTGCCAGCTCTTCCACTGGGTTGCTGTGAGTGGAGACCACAGTCCCATCCACTACCACAGGGTCCCCCTCTTCTGCTAGTTGGGAGCAGAGGCTTGGGGTACCCTGCTCTGTTGCCAGTGATTCAGCTGGGGGTAACAGCTTTACCACCTCAGCTTGTTGCTGGAGAAGGGGGCCAACCGCCCCGGCTCCCTGGAACTCCACACCATCCGCTTCAGCTTTAGGGATGAAAATCTCCATATTTTCCACTGCCGATTCATCAGCCAGGAGTTCACAGTTGTCATCTGAACTTTCCTCATAGTCCCAGGCAATGGGAGCCCCACCCTGCTGCTGAGCCGAGTCTAGCAGCTGTCTGTAGGCGACCTCCAGCTCCCATTCCCGAATGGCCAGAAATTCTAAATCTTCCTGTGACCAGTGGCCTCCCGAGATATTTAATTTTTCCTCTCTGTGCTCCATTATATCCTCCAAGCGCCACTCCCGATCATCCCCAAAGTCGGGATCACTGGACATCCTCCAATACAACAATCCCAGGCCATCGTAGTCATAGCCTTCTGTGGGGCTGTCATCCGCTGACCACGGGCACTCTGGGGCTACATACCACCGGAGGGCTCTGTAGCTCTCATCCAGCTGCATCTCTGCCTGGATCAGCCTGCTTAACTCTGCTATCCACTCCTGCTTCGGTTGTTCCCCCAACAACAGCATTCGTACGTCATACTGCGGCCAGTACCTTGCATAGATGGAGGGCAGGACCTTTCCTTGGTGTTGCTGCTCCAGAGCTAACGCTTCCTTCCAGAGTTGGCACCGAATCACATCCGACCATCCCAACAGGACCTCCTCTGATACTGGTCCTCTATGCTGTATCCGCATCTCTTGTAACCTCCTTTGGAATTCCTCTTCAATGGAGACTGGTATCTGCACCTCTCCTCTCTCTTCAGCTGCTGCTGCACTTCTTCGCTGTCGCAAGGTGGCATCCACAGCCGCTATAACCCGGTCTATGATCTCCGGCGGAGGATTAGGACCATATTGTGCCAGTCCATGTTTAACAGCCCGATCAAAAAATTCTTCCTCGGGTGTCCTGTCTGTTACGCTGGGCCTCTTAGCTCTATTCATTTCGACAAGTTCTGCGATAATGTCCCTTTTCATACGGTTGCTGGCCGGTCTGCCCCGGCTCTCCAGTAAGTACATGAGGGAAGAGAGCTTCATCCGTTCATACAGCGTCTCCATTGTCCTGTGTCCTTGTAGCCGTCCTTCTGAAGATGAAATCATCCCACTGCTGTGCCACCAATGTAACGGATGACCACCGCTTACAACCTTCCATCCAACCACGACAAGCTTATCTGACACACTCCGACAATATTGCATACACGATCCATATCCTTTCCCAGAATAAACGAGACAGCGCTCCGTTCTTGCTTCCAAAGATATGACAATTTATTAGTATTTTCTCAGCTTCTTATATCCAGTACAGCATAATACAGTTAATCACAGGACAATGCAATCTCCACCCCCCTATTCACTCACTGAGGATAATTCTTTAATTGGTAGCTAGACATGACGGCACCGTATTATCAATAGGGTTCAATTAACCTTGAATAGTAACACAGACATCTGTTGAATAAGTTCTCTATACAGCTTTGTCACACAATGGCAGTGAGAGTGGGTGTCTTTACATTGAATAGCCAACACCTTAGGATATTTCAATAGCCTATTATACAAAAGGTATGACTCACTGGCTGACCTGGTCAGGTCATCATGACTCCTTGTGATATCTCAGTCCTGCAATATGAAGTATTATTAATGTCCCATCTCATGTAATATGAATTATGATTCACTATTAGCCACCCTATACCCAAAAGGGCACAGGGTGGATTTCGACCCAAGAGTTTTTGGTGCTGCTGGCACAAGAGTATCTCTCATCCTTCCAACGTCTCTGGGTGTCACGGACCATTCTGTTACATCAACTGTGACGGATCTCAGACACCCCAGGTGGGCACATCCACCAGACCTGTGTCTCCTGTCCTCCAAACGCACCCGCAGCCTGGCGATTCGCCATAACCAGCCCTTAACCCCTCAATCACGAGACAATCCACACATGTTGAGGGTTACAGAGCTTAACTGTTTATTAAAATCCAAACTATACAGTTTTACACACAGTTAGGGACACTCCCCTTTACCTTGTCTATGAGGGGAGGGGGGACAAAGAACAATAAATGGGAACAGAACATTTGGACATTGAAACAGTGTAGAGATACCTAATGAGATTATGGTAAGCAGGCAGCCTGGCTTCTCAATACACACCCCCTGCAGAGAGACGTCTGCAGTCCACTCTCCATTGTCTATGTGTCCAGCAACAAGAGGGGGGGGTGGGGGATGTAGGGCTGTAACATTACATTACATCACAATAATGCCAGCTTCAGGTCTCCAGTATCTTTCCGGGCCATAGTCTGTCGGTAGGAGGCACGCCCACAATCCTTTCCAAGACATACAGTGACAGTGGGTTCTGTCACATTTCTCCCCTTTTAAAAACAGACTAACCAGGTTCCTGACTCTCAACTGGTCTGGACCTGCGTTAGTCACAAACTTCCACCCCAGGCAAACAGGAAAAGTAAAAGTACGACTCTGGCGCTTGGGAGCAAAACCGCACATACGGTCTCCCGAGAATAAAAACAGCCGCTGCAGAGTGGGAACAGCTGTCTGCACTCCTCTGATCCGGGGCGGGGTTGCAGATATTGGGGGAAGCTGAATAATCCTCTGCCCTGCTTCCAGCGCTTCAGCTGGTAGGGAACGTAGGCTGGTAGGGCTATGCATTTGGGGAGGCAAAGGTACTTGCTTTTCTCCTGGTGTAGTTACCAGCCGCTGAGAAGGTATCTTGCAGGGACTATCTCCTGGGTTCTTCATCTCTTGTTCTGATGCTGGGTAGAGACCATCAGCGCTCTGTCCTGTAGCCAGCGCTTCTGCCGGGGGGACATATGAAAAAGTTGGGTACAGCTGCTGGAGAGGGGGAAGGGTTTTCTCCCCTGCCGGTTCTGTGACCAGCCACTGGGGTGACTTCTGACAGGGGCTGTCTCCCAAACCCTCCAAAAACATACTGAGGGCTGGGCAGGGACCATCAGAACTCTGCTCCATAGCCAATGCTTTTGCTGGGGGGAGAACCACTGGGGTAGTGTCCAATTGCTGGGGAGGGAGAATTGCTTCCTCTACTCCCGGTGGGAATATCTGCAGTTGGGGAAACAGCGCACGCAGGTCATCTCTCAGACTCTCCGGATCCAACTCTTTTTCTGATGCTAGGCAGATTATAGTGGCACTCTGCTCCATAGCCAACGCTTCTGCTGGGGGAATGAACATTGGGGTAGTGTCCAATTGCTGGGGAGGGAGAATTGCTTCCTCTACTCCAGGTGGAGATATCTGCAGTTGGGGAAACAGCTCACGCAGATCATCTCTCAGACTCTCCGGAGCCAACTCTTTTTCTGATGCTGGACAGATGCCAGGGGCACTCTGCCCTGTAGCCAGCGCTTCTGCTGGGGCCCCAGATGAGATACTCTGGACTTGCTGCTGATCACCATCAAACAGCCGCTTGTATGCAATTTCGAGCTCAAATTCCTGCTCAACCAGGAACTCCAATTCCTCCAGGTCACATGCCTCTTCAGGGAGGTCCAGCACCTCATCTCGGAAGTCCAAGATGTTTTCCCGCCGCCACTCCTCATCGCTCCCAAAGTCTGGGTCTCCGTACATTTTTTGATGGAGCAGCCCCACGCCGCCATAGCCAACGCCTTCTGTTGGGCTGCCATCTGCTGTACTTGGCCAAAGTTGAGCCGCGAACCACCGGAGGGCTCTGTAGCTGGCGTCTAGCTTCATCTCCTCCTGGACCAATCTTCTGAGCTCCGTCTTCCAATCATCTCGCGGTCGTTCCCTCAGGAACACCTCTCGCGCACAGTACTGCGTCCAGTACATCTCTGAGGAGGAGGGAAGGATCTTCCCCTGCTGGCACCGCTCGTAGCTTAGCGCCTCATGCCAGAGTTGCCGGAGGATCACATCCTCCCAGCCGAGCATGGTGCTCTCTGTCACTGGTCCCCGATGTTTCTTCCGCATGCCTTGCAGCCTCCTCCCGAACTCCGCTCTCATGCTGGCTGGTCCCCGTATCACTCCTCGGCAGCTGCCCAGATCTTGAATCCTGGTGGTGGTTTGGATGTCCTGGACTGCAGGAGACATCCCACCGCTGCCACCACTGTGACAGATCTCAGACACCCCAGGTGGGCACATCCGCCAGACCTGTGTCTCCTGTCTTCCAAACGTACCCGCAGCCTGGCGATTCGCCATAACCAGCCCTTAACCCCTCAATCACGAGACAATCCACACATGTTGAGGGTTACACAACCAGAGCTTAACTGTTTATTAAAATCCAAACTATACAGTTTTACACACAGTTAGGGACACTCCCCTTTGCCTTGTCTATGAGGGGAGGGGGGACAAAGAACAATAAATGGGAACAGAACATTTGGACATTGAAACAGTGTAGAGATACCTAATGAGATTATGGTAAGCAGGCAGCCTGGCTTCTCAATACACACCCCCTGCGGAGAGACGTCTGCAGTCCACTCTCCATTGTCTATGTGTCCAGCAACAAGAGGGGGGGGGGGGGTGGGGGATGTAGGGCTGTAACATTACATTACATCACAATAATGCCAGCTTCAGGTCTCCAGTATCTTTCCGGGCCATAGTCTGTCGGTAGGAGGCACACCCACAATCCTTTCCAAGACATACAGTGACAGTGGGTTCTGTCACAAAGACTCTCAAAGATATTATGCCGTCGGGTACCTTGCTGTCATTTTCGCAATTGACTCGGATTTATGAGCTGCCTGGCTGGATGTTCTTCAGATACGCTCAGCTTCGTCATGCAACTAGGGCTCAATTTCCAGTCCCTCCGGAGCTTCGGTTTGACCCGGTGGAGGATCTCCTGTCTGGTGGGGACTTGTCAAAGCCGTTATCTGCCCTGTATGGTGTGTTGCTTCCCGTTGACTCCCTCAAATTGGCTAGGCTATGGGACTCTTGGAAGTCGGATATCCCAGATTTGGAGAGGGAGGATTGGGAGGATTGTCTGGAGCGTGCTCCCAAATTGGTTGTATCTGCGGGTGACAAGCTTGTGCAGACGAAATTTCTGCATAGAGTCTATTTCACTCCGGTGCGTCTGGCTAGGATCTTTCCTGATAGGGATCCGCTATACCCGCGGTGTCGGGTGGGGCAAGGCACTTTCATGCACATGTTTTGGGAGTGTCCGGCTCTGGGGCCCTTTTGGAC
This sequence comes from Rana kukunoris, assembly GCA_029574335.1. NCBI lineage: Eukaryota > Metazoa > Chordata > Amphibia > Anura > Ranidae > Rana > Rana kukunoris. The sequence goes on along the minus strand of CM056052.1, from coordinate 248,261,298 downwards.
GGGGGTATTTGATCATCTTAATGCCCTATGGAGCTTTCGGTCCCTGTTGCGCCTGCACTAGCTCTGCTGGGCATTATGGACGATGAGCAAAGGTCCCATCATTGTAAGTTACTGATTTTATACCTCTTGTTCTATGCCAAAAAGGAAATACTAATTAATTGGACCTCTTCTCCCCCCCCTTCTGTGTCCGCGTGGGAAAACCGGGTAAACGCAGCACTGCCACTATATAAGTTGACCTATATCAGTCGTGGGTGTCCCTGGAAATATGATAGGGTGTGGCGGCCATGGGTGGAACTCTGACCACCTGGGAGGCGGGGTGGCTCTCGGGGCAGACCTCGTGCGGTGGCTCCCTGGGATGCATCCCGCCTTCCTTCCTGACTCCTTGATGTGGGTTGCAATCCTGTTTATACTGTTGAATGTGCATGATATGTGAATTACGCGATTGTCATGTTTTCTTGTACACCATTTTTGTCTGACGAACCGACTGTATTGCTGTTATATTATGTATTTGTTTCTCCTTCAATAAAGCACTCCTGATTGTTAAAAAAAAATAATTTTGCGCAAACCAATCGATAAACGCTTATTGCATTTTTTGTTTTACCAAAAATATGTAGAAAAATATGTATCGGCCTAAACTGAGGAAAAAAATATTTTTTTATATATATTTTTGGGGTTATTTTTTATAGCAAAAAGTAAAAAATATTGAATTTTTTTCAAAATTGACGCTCTATTTTTGTTTATAGCGCAAAAAATAAAAACCGCAGAGGTGATCAAATACCACCAAAAGAAAGCTCTATTTGTGGGAAAAAAAGGATGCCAATTTTGTTTGGGAGCCACGTCGCACGACCGCGCAATTGTCAGTTAAAGTGACGCAGTGCCGGAAGCCTAAATTTTGTCTGGGCAGGAAGGGGGTGTAGGTGCACAGTAGGCAAGTGGTTAAATTAACTGTCAAGCAGTTTTACAGTATGTGGCTGTTTTATCTTTAGTTCATGGGTCTATCATGGAGTAAACTTTACTATCAGCCATGACAGTACCACAACCTGCAATATAACAGAGGAAGCTGATTGGATCTTTTTTACTTCATCACTTGAATCTTCTATACTATATCACACCTATCTAGACTCTTATGCCGCGTACACACGATCATTTTTCAGCATGAAAAAACAAACAAAGGGTAAGTTCCATGCGGATGACGCCACCCTTTGGGCTGCTTTAGCTGATTTCCTGTTAGTAAAACAAGATTTGCGCTTTTCTGTTTGTTACAGCATGATGAATGTGCTTACTCCATTACAAATGGTAGTTTTACCAGAACGATCGCTCCCGTCTCATAACTTGCTTCTGAGCATGCGCAGGCTTTTAACGTCGTTTTAGCCCACACACGATCATTTTAAATTAAATTTTTTAAAAACAATGGGCCAGATTCAGGTACATCTGCGCATTATTGGACCGGCGTAGCGCACCGCCTTTACGTTAGACTTGCACAATGTAGCCGCGTAATCACCCTATTCTCGTAGATTTTGCGCAGAAAATTGCGCATGCGTAACGTTATTTCAGAGGCGTAAGGCGGAGCAATACAAATTGGGAAGGACGTGGGCGTGTTACATTGAAATGAGCCGTGCCCCCATGCAAATGAAGGGCCGGCCGGCTCGCGCATGCGTGCTTGAAGCAGACCATGTCAGCTCCGCTGTGCGCATGCTCACAACTCGGGAGCGGCACAATCAGTGAAATTGGAAATGGACTAAGGACTACGCAGACAGCATAAATAGACAGACACAAACGCACTTGCATTGCAAAAGTACATCCCTTTGTCCTTTCCCATTTAACCAAGTGCTTTTGTCCTGTTGTTCATTGCGTTGTGTTTTGTATTTGTCAGATTAGTGTTCTGTGTGATCAAGTATTTGATAGTAGATCTTTGAAAGTGTTTTTTGATAAGTGTTTGAGAGACTGTTTGTTTGATATATTTCTGTTCGTTTGTTTTCTTGCTGATTTTTTGCTGTTTGTTTTTGTGACTGTTTTTTGCTGAGTGCTTGTGTGATTTTTTGGGTGTTAGTTTTCTCTTTGTGTGTGTTCTTGCTTGATTGGTTGTGCTTGTTTTTGTGACTGATTTTTGTTGACTGGGAGTGATTTTTTTTTGCAGTATGACAGAGAGAAAGCAAAAGCTCAATTTTACTTTGGGGGAAAAAATAATTCTTGCCCGGGCCATTAGCGGTTATGGCCGTTTCCTCCACGGCCCAGACAGTGCCAACACCACCCCGGCCAGGAGGAAGGAGATTTTGGACCTCATCACTGAGCAGGTCAATTCAGCGGGGGAGGGGGAGACACGGACCCGGTCTGGGATTGACAAAAAGATTAATGACCTCCGGCGCCTGTCAAACAGAAGCTGGCCAAAATGCTTGCCCATGCCAGGGGCACAGGAGGGGGCCCACCATGCCGTATTAGGCTGACAGCGGAGGAGCGTGCGGTGGCCCTGACCTTTCATCGGCATGAAGTGGAGGGCCTGCCCGGCTTTGACTGAAGTCCGGAGCCCGTGGTGCCAGGTAAGTATTTTTTTTAATATCAGGTGTGTAGCATGTGTGGGGGAGGGGGTGAAAGGGAATATGTGGCAAGTGTGTGGATCCTCCAACCTGTGAATGTTTTGTATCATCCACAGATTTGCAGGAGGGTGCAGGGCCATCTGGCCTGACTGCACCATCCCCAGGACAGCAGCCTAATGAGGCCCCCCTGACAAGGCCGGAGTCCGCGGAGGAGGTTGAAGAGGAGGAGGAGGAGGTTGAGGAGGAGGAGATTCATGAGGAGGAGGAGTCCATGTCAGGCACTGGACTTTTGGTTTTTGAGGACTCTTCCCCTCTGGCTGGCAGCAGGCAGCCCTCCCTAAGGGGGAGCCCCCCCTCCTCCCCCAACATGGCTCCCCTCCCAAGGGCCTCCCCTTCTCCCCGGCCACAAGCATCAGCTGGAGGCAGGAAGTCGTCCCAGAAGACCAGGGGGGTGGCCGATCTCCTGCCCGCCACTCTGAGAAGGGACCAGTTCCTCCAGACCCGCCATCTGGGACAGGTCAGCCAGACATTGGTACAGATGGAGGAGAGCCTGTCCTCCATCAAGGATACGCTGGGGAATCTGGACTCCCACTCCCGGGCTTTCACAACCTGCCTAAACGACCTGCAGACGACATCAGCAGGCGTTGGGCAGGATGTGAGGGCCCTCACCCAGGCTATCCAGGCCAACACGGCAACACTTGGTGCTGCCCTGGACAGAATAGCTGTGGCCTTGGAGGACAGGCCGCCAGGTGGGCAGAGATCAGGGGCTGCTCCTCCTTCCCCGGTTTTCCCCCTCCCCCATGAGTCTCCCCTGAGGAGCCGGGGCCGTGGCCGGGGGCGCCCCAGGCGTGTCTCTCGTCAAGGGCAATAATTTTTTTTTCCCCTTTTTTTTTTGGCTGGAATTTTTTTGATTTTGCTGGTCATTTTTTTTTTTGGGTTGTGAATGCTGTTTGAATGTGGGGGTGACATTCCTGCCGGAAAAGGGGTGTCACCCTCAATTTTGGTGGAGAAGGGTTCCCCAGGACCAGGGAGAAGTGATCCCCAGGTCCGTGTGAATGGTGTATGAATGTACAGTGACATAATTGGAGCCTTGGCGTGGCGTTGCTGCTCACAAGTCCAGCATGGTGGACTGGTGCCAATCCAATTTGATGTGGATGTGGGGTGTGTGCTAGGGACCACAGTGGTGTGCATGCATGCATTCTCATTGTGCCATGATTAATGTGTGTGTTTAACGTGCAAAGATGCCCAATGTGAGCTGTCTCCTGGCTGCTCTTCCCTCAGAAGACGGGGTATCCTCGGTTAGGGGGGGATTGTCTGGTTCAGGGGTCAGGTCATCACGTAGGTCAATCTGCAGGCCCTTTCGTACTGCGAAGTTGTGCAGCATGCAACAGGCACCGATAATATGGCACACAAAGTTTGGTGAATACAAGAGGGTACCCCCAGACTTATCCAGGCATCGGAAACGTGACTTCAGGAGGCCAAAGGTGCGCTCCACCACTGCACGTGTTTGGGCATGTGCTTGATTGTATCTTTCCTCTCCTGGGGTTTGGGGGTTCCGGAAAGGAGTCATGAGATGGGGTCCCAGTGGATATGCAGAGTCACCTGTAAGGGAAAAGACAGGAGGATGTTAGTCATGCATGTGCCCCTTGTGATGTGTGCATCATGGGGGGGGGGGTACAGTCATGCCTGCCACCCATGTCACTCACCAACCAGCCAGGTGGCCCCATACACGTTCTGATCGAATTCCATTCAGATGTGGCATTGATTGTATATGTAGCTGTCATGGCTGGACCCTGGGTGTTTGGCACGGACGTGCCATATGAGGCCTTGGGCATCGACTATCACCTGTACGTTGATGGAATGCCAATGCTTCCGATTGCGGTACATGTGCTCTGTCTCCTGGGGGGGCTGGAGTGCCACATGTGTGCAATCAATGGCCCCCACGGTGCGTGGGAATCTGGCAATTCTGTAGAAATCTGTCATTGCCTTCAGCCGCAGGTCCTCAGTGGTGGGTTTGATGATTTGGTTGGCCATGCGTCTGAGGATTGCAGGGACAACCTGGTGCACACATCTGCTCATGGAGGATTGTGACATCCCAGCCACCACTCCAATTGTACGCTGAAAAGAGCCACTGGCAAGGAAATGGAGTGTTGCCATGACCTTCACCAGTGGCTGCACTGCATGTGAGCGGTGTGTTGGGCTGGTGATGTCCTCATGCAGGGTTGTGGTTAATTCCAGGATGGCATGAGGGGTGAATCTGAAGATGCGATACACCTCAGAATCACTCATGCCAAACAGGTCTATGCAGGTGCGGTATATCCTCTCCCGTGCCATCCTCCGTGCCCTCCTCCTTCTTTGCTCATCTAAAGTCAGTAGTATAGCTATGCGCGACGATGCCCCTGGCATGTTGGCATACAGATTGTTGTGCAACACGTGTGACTGCTGAGCTCCTCACTAACATAGTTGCTTTATCTAACAAGTAGACTTTTTTTCTCTTTTTAGACCAGCTTTTATATGGTCTAATTTTAGACAGGACATTTTGCTGTTACGCACACTGCGTAGCCTGCGCTGCCCCAACGTTCTTTTGTGGATCCCCGTAAGTCCTTCATTAGCATATTTGACTAGCAAATCAATGGTCTGTCTAGCGCAGTTTTGCGCGGACGGATGCGCCAGTCTAACGAAATTACGCTGGACAAAAAAAAGTAGATTTTTTGCGTATCTCGTTCTGGGGATGCCGTGCATCGAAACGCACGCGCACATTTAGACTTACGCCGCGCATCTCCTGTTGCGCAGGCGTAATCGCTCTGTGAATCTGGGCCAATGTTTTTTTCATGCCGAAAAATGATCGTGTGTACGCGGCAATAATCCCTGTACACACGATCGGATATCTGATGGAATCTAATCTGATGGATTTTTTCACCGGATATCCGATGAAGCTGACTTTAATCAGTCTTGCCTATACACCATCGGTCAAAACACTCGGTGACTTAAAACACTACGACATGCTGACATTGATTGTTCCCCTTTTAATTGGTATTTAATTTCACCATAATTTGATCTGATGGCCTCGGCCTTGGGAGGGTGTCGGTGGAACAGACCAGCAATATGACCCCCCCCCCCTTCGCCTATCCTTATATATATGTTTTTTCCATATGGCACACACATATATATCTGTATGCATCTATGCACTTTTATTTAGCTATCACGTCATTTTAATACATATGGGTGTATGTCATTTTGACTAGTAGGACATTTTCACAGATACTGGTCACCATAACCCTCACCCACGTGGCCTTAGTGGGATATACTATATAGTATCAGGTAATTGTACCTTTACCAATATTCAATTTTATTAACAATATGTTTTTTAATATATTATTTATTCCCTGTATACGTTTAAGGGTGGTCTCATAACCATTATGTTTTTATAGGTAGTCTACTATAGTAACCTAACAGTGCTCCTTTGTGGATATTTATCCCCCACATAGACACCCTGGTCAGCGGGACCAATTAGACATAATATCCCGCGACCATTAACCTAATTATGTATTAAGCCTTTTTTAATTACATTTTTATTTTTATTTTCATTCTAATCTCTGTCACGTCTACAAACGGCCCCATTACAGTTCACATTGTCCTAATATTTGGACTTCAAGAAAATTGTGGCTTGTTTACATCCGGTTTAGAGTCTATTTAAACAGTGGCCTGACAGCCAATAGGGTTTCCCTGATGAAGTCATGAGGCACGTGACGTAACGCCGTAGGGAGTCGAGACCACGTGACACCCGCACAAGCCGGATGCCAATAGATGTTAGGCGGTAATACGATCGCTCCGTCTCCGCAGTTTGCTTGACTTTTACCTTCGTGTACAAACTATTTTTATGCAATAAATTATCCCCGTTTTTCAAACCTACTTCACTATTGGAGGCATCTGCTGTTTTTTTCCTTTATCCTCACTGCATTTCCTTTTGTGGATCGCTGAGCCTGGATCACCCCAGCGGCGCATAGCAGTGAGAGTGAACACATTTGGAAAAAGCGAGACCCCGGACCTTGGATGAACTATACTATATGCCCATATATAGCACCCTTAAGGTAAGGGAACTACAAGACCTTTGTGGTCATTTAGATGCTTAACAACTGTTAGGCGGCGTACACACGATCGGACATATCCGATGAAAACGGTCCGCGGACCATTTCCATCGGATATGTCCGATCGGGAGTTTGATCCGATGGCGTGTACACACCATCGGATCAAATTCCCCGCCGCCGGACGGCGCGGTGACGTGGCGGTGACGCGGCGGTGACGTTGACGCCGCCGCGTCACCGCCACGTCACCGCACCAGGAAGTAAAACACTTCTGCGCATGCGCCGAATCCATTCGGCAGCGGCGCGGCGGCGGTGGGGGCCGACATGTCTGCTGGTAAGTGTACTAACCAGCAGACATGTCGGGCGGACAGATTCCCACCGGATAGATTTCAAAGCTTGCTTTGAAATCTGTCGGGTGGAGAAATCTGTCCGCTAGCCCATACACACGAGCGGAGATGTCTGCTGAAACGGTCCATCGGACCGTTTTCAGCGGACATATCCCCTCGTGTGTACGCCGCCTGAGAGTGAAGACACCTACCATTCCACCATTCAACACACCATCTTAATACCCTACAGAGACTGTTTTGCTCATCCTTGCTCATAACCCAGCACCTAGATGCACTTGTTGAATAGGAATTTATTCACTGCAATATTGTTTGAGTTTGGACTCACTCACACTCACCTATAGCTACAATTGTAGCCATTACATCAATATTTGTTATCACTTGGTTTATATACCTGTGTAGTGCATCATCTATCTGAAGCGCTTATCATATCATACTTTTTATCATTATTTGTGTATTGTGGACACTGAATGGGCCGCGGGTGCCGCGGAAGTGTGGATCGAGGTGCATGAAGAGTAGGGCAGGAAGCGTCTGTCAGAGGTTCACTTCTCTCTCATGTCACGCTGCTACTCCCCAGCGGCCCCTCCTCTCTTCTCGTCCATCCCCATTTGCTTGTGACATCATGTGGGATGGACGAGAAGAGAGGAGGGGCCGCCGTGGGAGTGCCCTCATGTGCTGTGCCTTGTGCCCTTATGTGCTGTGCCCTGTGCCCTGATGTGCTGTGCCCTGTGCTCTGATTTGCTGGGCTCTGTGCCTTGATGAGCTGTACCCTGATGTGCTGGGCTCTGAGCCTTGATGTGCTGTGCCATGATGGTGAGCGGTCAGAGTGTAGTGGTCTGTCGGCAGTGTAGTGGTCTGTCGACAGTGTGCAGTGTAGTGGTCCGTGTGCAGTGGTCTGTGTGCAGTGGTCCGTGTGCATTGGTCCGTGTGCAGTGCAGTGGTCAGGGTTAATAATGTGTCCGCTGACACCAGTGCTGGGGGTTAATAATGTGTCTGCTGACACCAGTGCTGGGGGTTAATAACGTGTCCGCTGACACCAGTGCTGGGGGTTAATAATGTGTCCGCTGACACCAGTGCTGGGGGTTAATAACGTGTCCGCTGACACCAGTGCTGGGGGTTAAAAATGTGTCCGCTGACACCAGTGCTGGGGGTTAATAATACGTTCGCTGTACTGTTTTTGAAGTTTGAAAGTTTGCATGCAGCCCCTCATGGGATATGAAAACTTGTCTTGCGGCCCTCAGGTAATTTGAGTTTGAGACCCCTGCTCTAGATATACCTGAATCAGGCATTGTGATGTTATCCAATCACTTTATCTGTATACTCACAGTAGCGCATTAGATTTTATTTATTTATTTTATAATTTGGAGTCTAGATCTCTGGTGAGGAGACACTTTATATCAATATTGGTGGAGGTGCACTTGGGGGATCAAAATGTACATCAGTTAGGCTGGGTTCACACTACGATTTTCCCGTCCGTCAGCCGCATACGATTTATATGAAAAAACGTATATGCGGCTGAAACGGATTGAACCGTACGTAAACGTATGCGTTTATAAAACGTATACGGTTTCAAAAAGTGCGTACGGTTCCATCTGGTTTTGATTAAAAAAACGCATACGTTTTTGGAATTAGTGTCATTTAATAAATAAAGATTTTCTTGTTTTGAAAATGCACATGCGCAGACGAAAAACGCATACGGTTTATACGTATGGAACCGCACATATGTGCGTTTTCCATTGACTTTAATGTTAAAAATAAAACGTATGCGTTTGCCATACGGTTTCAAAAACGGACTCAAAACCGTGATCGAACACGGTTTTGTGTACTGTTAAAAAACGTTTTGCCAGCAAATCGTACGCACCCGGATGCATCTGAGTGCATACGATTTGCAATGCATTGTCTATGTATGCGTTTTCCCGTACGGGCCCGTACGTTTTCAAAACTGAAATCGTATGCGGGTGACGGATGGGAAAATCGTAGTGTGAACCCAGCCTTATACTGTAATTGGATGTTTATCAAGGAATTTACCTGCATTGTTCAGAACAGCTCCAGTTGTTTACACTTTATAGACACTTGTTTATTCATTATCTATGTTTATCTATGTTTAGCGTGGCAACATTTTATCCTTCCTTTCCATTCAAGCCTGTTGGTTAGTACATTCTTTTTCAGTCCTGAGAACTCCACAATGGCAGTGTTGGGTGTTAGGATTTGAGCAAGAAAACACTCAATGCCCTGAACCCTAACATTACCCAAACTCCTAATCACGGTGACTCTAACACATATTGCCATCTTTACGTAAGCCTTAAAATGTTACTCAACACATAACATAATACCTCAACTCTTATCACCCCTAACATTAGACATGTAAACCTTAAACTAACCTTAAAACATAACCCCAAAAAGTCAATTAACCTCATCACTTAACCATTATCCTTGTCTAACACTAGACATGTAGGGCCAGATTCAGAAAGAATCTACGTCGGCGTATCTCCTGATACGCCGCCGTAAATTCAAATGTGCGCCGTCGCATCTTTACGCCGATTCTGAAAGCAAGATACGCCGAAAAACATGGCTTTAGTCGTCCAGCGTAACTTGCCTACGGCGGTGTATCGTGGGCGCATAGTTACGCTGGGCGCATTAGACGTTCCCATTAAAAATATGCAAATGAGCTAGATACGTTGATTCAGAAACGTAGTTGCGCTCGGCGCATTAATATACGCCGTTTACGTAAGGCGTATGGCCAGCGTAAAGTTACCCCTGCTATATGAGGCGCAGGCAATGTTAAGTATGGACGTCAGACCAGCGTCGAATTTTCCATTGTTTACGTGGTTGCGTAAGTCGTACGCGAATAGGGCTGTGAGTAAGTTACGTTCAGGTCGAAAGCATTGCGTATTTGCAACGTGATTTTGACGCATGCGCACTGGGATACGTCCATGGACGGCTCATGCGCCGTTTGTTAGACGCGTCATTTACGTGGGGTCACGTTTCATTTACATACAACATGCCCACTGCCTGGATAATTTGAATTGCGCGGGCTTAAGCCGGACCAGATACGCTACGCTGCCGTAACTTAGGGCGCAAGTTCTTTCTGAATACAGTACCTGCCTTTCTAAGTTACGGCGGCGTAGTGTATCTGAGATACTCTATGCCCGCCTAAACGTACACAAATCTTTCTGAATCTGGCCGTAAACCTTAAACTGATTCTAAAACATAACTCTAACAACTTAATATGACCTCATCACTTAGCCATTAACATCATCCTAACTTCAAAGCCAAGCTCCATTCTAAATGTCTGTGAGGAATGTATTGTGCTCTGTGTTCTCACTGGGGAGATTTTCCCTTACACCTTGTCCTTGTGATGCTTGTATAAAAAAATGGGGTGTGAAAGTGATTTTAACCCTTTCCCTAAACTACTAAAAACAGGGATACAAATAGCAATAAATATATCTGACAGGGGTTTCCCACCCTGGCTGTCGGGGGAAATGGCCGTAGGAGAACTGGCAATAGTGTCAGTACTGGTAATGGACACTTCCAGTACATTGCCATGCACACTGGCACAAGAAGAACAAACAGGCGTACGTAGGTTAGCGATGACGCTAATGTGAAAATGTGCATGCGAGACGGCACTAATTGGCAAACGTGCATGTGCAATAGGTGCACAATGTGACAGATGCTGTCACTTACTGACCTATATAGGACTGCTGCTGAGTCCCTCACATTGCTGAATTGTTGTCAGCCTTCCTGTGTTCCTGAGCATCTGTGCATATTCTTCTTGGATTTCCTGTTGTGACCCGACTTACTCCTGACATGTCTGATCTGCTTTCCTGGTTTGACCCCTTGGTTTGCTTTAACAACTTTGCTGTTGTCTCCAATGTCTGATTCCAGCTTGCATCACAGAGTTTGCTACCATTACCTGTCCCTGGCTTGCCTTCTTGTCTTTGACCTTGGCTTGACCCTGTTCCTGCTACCTGCCTCTTCCTCCTGTCAGATCCACAGTCTTTGACCCCTGGCCTGGCTTCCACTACCATCTCTTGCCCATACCATTGCCAAGTGTTACTAAGGATCCCTAGAGGCTTTGGCCCAGCTGTGGATTCTGCATTATATGATATACTTCAAGTGACCACCGGTTCTACCCTCCTTTACCCCTCTGGCAACCTGTGCTTCTTTGGGAACTACACCTTCTGTACCATCTTCAGGGAAGTACTGCACATAGCCGCAAGAGGAGCCCTCTCGGGAATGGTTGTGGAGATCTGCAAGCAGAGGGTTTATTGGAATCTGGAAGTTCATCCTATGTGAATAAATGAGGAATACATAGTACCCCTATTCAACCAAAAAAAAGTAAGGTGTAAATTAGAACACCACACATACATTGGCAACACAAAAAATATGTTTCATCATGTAAATTGGTCATCAATCACATTGTTTATCAATGCAGATCATCATCCATGATGATTAACTGACAAAAAAGTTGTAATTTTGATCAGCTAGTTTGTGATTTAATGCATTCCTGTCAAGCCCCATACACACTATCAGTTTTCCTGACGGTTTTCTCTTCAGGTTTACCAAAACCATCAAACCTCAAGAGTTTCAATTTGTATGCAATCAAGCACGTCCTTGCACTACATGGTTTTGGTAAACCTGATAAGAAAACCGTCAGGAAAACTGAGAGTGTGTATGGGGCTTCAGAGGGCACTGGCAACATATGACCTCACTTTTTACTATCATAGTTACAACTTTGATAAGGACCATGCCTGTGTCAGATAGTTAAAAGGCAGCAGAACACTGAGGCGGCGTACACACGAGGGGATATGTCCGCTGAAAACGGTCCGATGGACCGTTTCAGCAGACATCTCCGCTCGTGTGTATGGGCTAGCGGACAGATTTCTCCACCCGACAGATTTCAAAGCAAGCTTTGAAATCTATCCGGTGGAATCTGTCCGCCCGACATGTCTGCTGGTTAGTACACTTACCAGCAGACATGTCGGCCCCCACCGCCGCCGCGCCGCTGCCGAATGGATTCGGCGCATGCGCGGAAGTGTTTTACTTCCTGGTGCGGTGACGTGGCGGTGGCGCGGCGGCGTCAACGTCACCGCCGCGTCACCGCGCCGTCCGGCGGCGGGGAATTTGATCCGATGGTGTGTACACGCCATCGGATCAAACTCCCGATCGGACATATCCGATGGAAATGGTCCGCGGACCGTTTTCATCGGATATGTCCGATCGTCTGTACGCCGCCTAATACGTTGAACCCTGTGCTCTGCCTCTTTTAGCCATATCCCTGCGTACTGTATATTGTAATAAAGACTGTTTTGGCTTACTGTGCTGCCCTCTCTGTCCAAGAATTACTGTATTTATCGGTGTATAACACGCACCCTAACTTTAAGAGGGAAGTTTCAGGAAAATATCTTTCCACAGCCCTCTGCATATAACACGCAGGCACAGTTTACCCTCTATTTTTAGGGTAAAAAGGTGAGTGTTATACGCCAATAAATACAGTGGGCCAGATTCACAGAGCGATTACGCCGGCGTTACAGGAGATGCGCGGCGTAAGTCTAAATTTGCGCATGCGTTTCGATGCGCCGCATCCCCAAAACGAGATACGCAAGAAATCTACTTTTTTTGGACCCGCGTAATTTCGATAGACAGGCGCATCCGTCCGCGCAAAACTGCGCTAGACACACCATTGATTTGCTATTCAAATATGCAAATGAGGGAGTTACGGGGATCCACAAAAGAACGTTGGTGCAGCGCAGGCTACACGCTGTGCGCAACAGCTGCATGTTCTGTCTAAAATTAGACCATATAAAAGGTGGTATAAAATTAGACAATCCGTCTACATGTCAGCTAAAGCAACACTGTTAGTGAGGAGCTGAGCAGTCACACTTGCTGCCCAACAAACTGTATGCCAACATGCCAGTGGCATCCGTGCTCATAGCTATACTACTGACTTTAGATGAGCAAAGAAGGAGGAGGGCATGGAGGAGGGCACGGAGGAGGGCACGGGAGAGGTTTTTTTTTTTTTTCCAAAAAAAAATTCTTTGCTTTTCTAAACATTTTTACAAAAAAAAAATACATACATATATACATCAATACATAACATACATACAAATTACAAACACGGTCTCACTATCTTTCAATAGCCTTTGATGCATTGATGGATATAATAATCTAATCTGATACAAGCCCCTCACTCTTCACTTGATATATCACACACACACATAGACATCTTTGGCATGAGTGATTCTGAGGTGTCTTGCATCTTCAGATTCACCCCTCATGCCATCCTGGAATTAACCACAACCCTGCAGGAGCCCAACACCAGCCCAACACATGACACCACCCATGACACCCATGACAGCTACATATACAATCCTAGCCCCATCCCCACAGATTTTGAACAGAACATGTATGGGGACAGCTGGCTGGTTGGTGAGTGACATGGGTGGCAGGCATGACTTGCCCCCCCCCCATGATGCTGAAATCACAAGGGGCACATGCACTACTAACATCCTCCTGTCTTATCCCTTCAGGGTGACTCTGCATATGCACTGGGACCCCATCTCATGACTCCTATACGGAACCCCCCATGGTACCCCGTTGTATTCCCCAAACTTTGTATGCCAGATCATTGGTGCATGTTGCATGCTGCACAACTTCGCAGTAAGAAAGAGCCTGCAGATTGACATACGTGATGACCTGACCCCTGAACCAGACAATCCCCCCCTAACCGAGGATACCCCGTCTTTTGAGGGAAGAGCAGCCAGGAGCCAGCTCACATTAGGCATCTTTGCGAGTTAAACACACACATTAATCATGGCACAATGAGAATGCATGCATGCACACCACTGTGGTCCCTAGCACAGACACATCACATCCTCATCACATTGGATTGGCACAAGCCCACCATGCAGGACTTGTGAGCAGCAACACCATGCCACGGCTCCAATTATGTCACTGTACATTCATACACCATTCACACGGACCTGGGGATCACTTCTCCACCACAAATGAGGGTGTCACCCCTTTTCCGTCAGGAATGTCACCCCCACATTCCAAAATCATTCACAAACAGAACCCAAAAAAAAAAAAATTGACCAGCAAAAATAAAAAAAGCCCAGCAAAAATCGAATTTAAAAAAAAAAACAACAAAGAAAACACATAAAAGACAAAAATCACTCTGCAAAACAGTCCCCAAATATCTCAAAGACACATCACAAACAAACAAACAAACGCTAATAAACAACAGAATAAAAGCACCTTGCTGTATAGGAAGGGATACAAAGGGATGTACTTTTGCAAAGGAAGTGCGTTTGTGTCTGTCTATTTATGCTGTCTGCGTAGTTCACTAAGTTGCTCGGGTCCACTTCCAATTTCACTGATTGCGCCGTTCCCGAGTTGTGAGCATGCGCACAGAGGTGCTGACCATGGTCTGCTTCATGTGCGCATGCGCGAGCCGGCCGGCCGGCCCTTCATTTGCATGGGGTCACGGCTCATTTCAATGTAACACGCCCGCGTCCTTCCCAATTTGAATTACTCCGCCTTCCGCCTCTGAAATTACGTTGCACAGGCGCTAATTTCTGCGCAAATCAAACGAGAATACGGTGATTGCGCCGCTACATTGCGGCAGTCTAACGTAAAGGAGGTGCGCTACGCCAGTCAAAAAATGCGCCGATGTACGTGAATCTGACCCAGTATGTCATGCATGCAACCACAAGAGGCAAATACAAAGACACAATATTATCTAGAGACACTTTCATGGAGAAAAAAAATTACATTACTGTAGGTATAGAAGTGTCTACACATACTGGCAGCAGTGTCCCTAACTCCTTTGTCAATGTTCAGTTGTTCTGAAAGGCAAAGCCCTGCCATGTATGATTTATAACAGAGCTTGATGATAAGCCCCACTCCCACACATTTCTATTAGTCCAGGCAGGAAAAGGCTGGCGAGCTTGGACAGTGCTGAATCTCTCTGTTAGAATAGTCTGGCATTCAGCTATAATGGGTGGGTTTAGGAGGATGCTGCAGGTATGTGGAGGAATCTCTAGGTGCCTGCATGTTATACCTGAAACAGTTTTGTGTTTTTATAACCCCATGGCAATGTCCCTTTAAGAATGTTTTAATTATTACATAACTGGGTTCAGTGGATGTATTTTCTATCTGCCTACAATTCTATTTTAAATGGAAAAAAATGCAATTAAAAGGAACCTTCAGGCTGTAACAAATACTTTTAAAGTATGAAGAGCATGAAGCTCCTCATACTGAAAACATGCAACTCCAGAACAAATATAAGCAGATTAATTCATTTGTAAATACTACACTGTATATTATATTTTCATTTTCATTGATATGGGGCCTTATTTTTTGTTATGTGCCTGATCAGGTGTGTGTGTTTACACTGAACACTACAAATTGTTGAACATGTCACACTATCATTTACCCATACAATTTTAATTTTATACTGACAAAACATTGGCAGCAGTGCTTGAAATATTTTACTATATTAGGAAATATGGGAATCAAGGTTAGGTTGTCAGCTTTCCCAAGAGGAGATGTTAAACAAGGAAGAAATAAATAGGCAACCTTGAATATAGCTCTGTGCTGCAAGGATAAAGTATTTTAAAATATTTGGAAAGTGTTGAGGAAGCTTAAACATGTGTGAGTTTAATTTCCCAAAGGATTAGCAGTCTTTATTTGGGTTAAATTGAATTGGATGAATAAACATTTATTTTGACGATAATTATAATGACCTCGTTTTATGACAATTGCATAAAGACTTGCGATGGGTGAACCATCCAGATTTGATTAACAAGGGTTTGGCAAATGGTATGCCGCGTACACATGGTCGGAAATTCCGACAAGAAAAAACGCATTCGTTAATGGACCCAAATTTAAAGATGAAATGAATGAGGGGTTAATCTTGTTAAATTATGTATTTTTTTTAAACTATTGCAATAGGCAAATTGAATGCTGGGCACTACAATGCAGGACATGTACCAATGCAAAATATATATATATATATATATATATATATATATATATATATATATATATATATATTGTAAGATGGGGGTTATTAGACTCCAGTGATAGATGCGGTTTGCCGTGAGTACACCAAGCCAGAACAGCGTTTTTAAGGGCCTGGTAGCCCGATTTTATTTACAAGCTCACAAAATACAAATAGCAGCCCTCGCAGGGGGTTCCACCATTCCTGTATATTGTCCTCCGGCTGTTTCAGACCTCCAACTTAGGCCCATGTTCTGCTCCTCAGAACTACCCGTTTCCTAACGGTAAGCACACAGCCAACTTACTCCTGACCAGCGTCTTGCTGCTTAATTGCACAAACCTGCCTCATGCAGTAGCTGCACCTATGCAGCGCCTCTGACTCCTCTCAGAGGGTTGTGGGAGCTCACACCTGTCTCCCAGGACCAGACTTCCTGTCTGCGGGTGGGGCCCAGAGCCACAGCCAGGCCAGCACTAAAGAGCTGAACACACAGCTGTGTCGTTAATGTGTCTGTCCATCCAAAATATGGTGAAAACCAGCCATCTTTCAGGAAGAACAGAGTCAAACCATCACAATATATATATCTATATATATATATATATATCTATATATAAATATATATATATATATATATATATATATATATAAATATATATATATATATATATATATATATATATATATATATATATATATACCATAAAGCAGAGTGTTTTTTCAAGTAGCTTTCAGTGCAAATGCAAAAATCCTTTAAATGACATGTGACATGCTTGGGTGATGCCTTATAGCAGGGGTCTCCAAACTTTTTACTTCGAGGGCCACATTCTATATTTTACACATATTCGCGGGCCGGAAAAATAATTTATAAATAAATCCACAGTAGAAGAAGAATAGAATTTGACTTACTGCTGACAGCAGGACTGGATGGTGCTCCTATATTTTTTGCTGGCACCTAAACGCTGGAGCATCATGCAGCGGGGCTAAACTTCCAGCGTGCATGAGGTTTAACACCCGTGTCCCCATCCATCTGTGTCCCCATTCACCCGTGTCCCCATTCACCTGTGTCCCCATTAACCAGTGTCCCCATTAACCCATGTCCCCATTCACCCGTGTCCCCATTCACCCGTGTCCCCATTCACCCGTGTCCTCATTCATCTGTGTCCTCATTCATCTGTGTCCTCATTCATCTGTGTCCTCATTCATCTGTGACCCCATCCACCTGTGTCCCCATCCATTTGTGTCCCCATCCATCTGTGTCCCCATCCATCTGTGTCCCCATCCATCTGTGCCCCCATTCATCTGTGCCCTCATCATCTGTGTCCTCATCATCTGTGACCCTATCCATCTGTGACCCCATCCATCTGTGACCCCATCCATCTGTGACCCCATCCATCTGTGTCCCCATTCATCTGTGTCCCCATTCATCTGTGTCCCCATTCATCTGTGTCCCCATTCATCTGTGTCTCCATTCATCTCTGTCCCCATACATCTCTGTCCCCATACATCTCTGTCCCCATCAGTCTCCCCATCCATCTGTGACCCCATCAGTCTGTGTGCCCCAATCCATCTGTCACCCCATCAGTCTTCCCATTGATCTGTGTCCCCAGTCTCCCCATTCATCTGTGTCCCCATTCATCTGTGCCCCATTCATCTGTGCCCCATCCATCTGTGCCCCCATTCATCTGTGCCCCCATTCATCTGTGTCCCCATTCATCTGTGACCCCATTCATCTGTGTCACCATCCATCTGTGCCCCCATCCATCTGTGTCCCCATTCATCTGTGTCCTCATTCATCTGTGTCCCCATCCATCTGTGTCCCCATCCATCTGTGTCCCCATCCATCTGTGTCCCCATCCATCTGTGTCCCCATTCATCTGTGTCCCCATACATCTGTCCCCATCAGTCTCCCCATCCATCTGTGTCCCTATCAGTCTCCCCAGCTATCTGTCTCCCCATTCATCTGTGCCCCCATCAGTCTGTGTGCCCCAATCCATCTGTGTTCCCATTCATCTGTGTCCCCATACATCTCGGTCCCCATCAGTCTCCCCATCCATCTGTGTCCCCATTCATCTGTGTCCCAATACATCTCTGTCCCCATCAGTCTCCCCATCCATCTGTGTCCCTATCAGTCTCCCCAGCTATCTGTCTCCCCATTCATCTGTGTCCCCATCAGTCTCCCCATTCATCTGTGTCCCCATCAGTCTGTCCCCCATCAGTCTGTGACCCCATCAGTCTTCCCATTCATCTGTGTCCCCAGTCTCCCCATTTATCTGTGTCCCCATCCATCTGTGTGCCCATCCATCTTTGTCCCCATCACTCATCAGGCTATCCCCACAAATTGGTGTCCCCATTAGAGCCCCCCATCATTAATCCGAGTCTCCCTGCACATTTGTGTCCCCATCACAGCCCACCCCCGCCTGCATATTTGTGTCCCCATCAGAGCCATTACCTCCCCTTCCGCATATTTGTGTCACCATTAGAGCCATCAGCTCCCCTCCTCACATGTTTGTGTCCCCATAAGAGCTACCATCACCCCCACATTTGTGTCCCCATCAGACCCCACTGATATTTGTGTCCCCATCAGAGTTATCACCCCCCCCCCCACATTTATGTCCCCATCAGAGTCATCAGCCCCCCCCCCACATTTGTGTCCCCATCAGAGTCATCAGCCCCCGCCCCCACACATTTGTGTCTCCATCAGAGTCATCAGCCCCCCCACATTTGTGTCCCCATCAGAGTCATCAGCCCCCCCTCCACGTGTGTCCCCATCAGAGTCATCAGTCCCCACATATTTGTGTCCCCATCAGAGCCATAAGAGTTATCAACCCCCCCCCCACATTTGTCTCCCCATAAGAGTCAGCCTCCACATTTGTGTCCCCATAAGAGCTATTCTACCCACCCCCACACAAGTGTATCAGCCCCCCTCCTTGCATGTGTCCAGCGCGTGTCCAGCACGTCTCCATCACTAGCTGTGCAGACCTGCTGCACCTCCCGACTCACGCCCCGCTGGTATTACACACTCGTTACTGGATAACAGCAAGGCAGGAGGCGGGAGGAGGGAGGCGGCAACGGGTCTGCACTAAACACCTCATTGGCTGCTGGGATGCCGTGGTCCCAGCAGCCAACACAGTGAAACGCCGAGAGGGATTACAGGACCTGCGCTGCATATTGCCTGGGATGAATATGCAGCGCAGGTTCCACAACTAACAGGGGAACTAAGGATTCAAGCTGCGGGCCGGAAGAAATGGCCTGGCGGGCCGGATGTGGCCCGCGGGCCGTAGTTTGGAGACCCCTGCCTTATAGCTTTACATGGTGTTATGGAACTGCTCTCATTGATACAAATGTACCCTGCTTCTACCAGTCTCCCAATAAGAATTAAGAGACTGCAGATAATAGAGCAGGGTAGGTGTTTAACAACACAAATTAGTATATATTACAGAGGTTACACAGCAGTTTAAAACTGACCAGCAGCAGTACAATTTTAATCAGGGATAAGAGGAAAGGTGCAAGCCTAACTTTTAAATATAAGGGGCCAGATTCACAGAGCGATTACGCCTGTGTAACAGGAGATGCGCGGCGTAAGTCTAAATGTGCGCGTGCGTTTCGATGCACGGCATCCCCAGAACGAGATACGCAATAAATCTACTTTTTTTGTCCAGCGTAATTTCGTTAGACAAGCGCATCCGTCCGCGCAAAACTGCGCTAGACAGGCCATTGTTTTGCTATTCAAATATGCTAATATATGCAAATATGCTAATGAGGGAGTTACGGGGATCCACAAAAGAACGTTGGAATTAGAAAAATCGTCTACATGTCAGAGAAAGCAACACTATTAGTAAGGAGCTGAGCAGTCACACGTGTTGCACAACAATCTGTATGCCAACATGCCAGTGGCATCCATGCTCATAGCTATACTACTGACTTTAGATGAGCAAAGAAGGAGGAGGGCACTGAGGAGGGCACTGAGGAGGGCACGGGATTTTTTTTTTTTTTTTACCTTTTATTTGCTTATATAAACTTTACAATTTTATCTAATCTAATACAATATTCTTATCTGATACAAGCCCCTCAATCTTCACTCTTCACGGGAGAGGATATATCACACACGCATAGACATCTATGGCATGAGTGATTCTGAGGTGTCTCGCATCTTCAGATTCACCCCTCATGCCATCCTGGAATTAACCACAACCCTGCAGGAGGACATCACCAGCCCAACACATGACACTACCCATGACACCCATGACAGCTACATATACAATCATAGCCCCATCCCCACAGATTTCGAACAGAACATGTATGGGGACAGCTGGCTGGTTGATGAGTAACATGGGTGGCAGGCATGACTGCCCCCCCCCCCCCCATGATGCACACATCACAAGGGACACATGCACTACTAACATCCTCCTGTCTTTTCCCTTCAAGGTGACTCTGCATATGCACTGGGACCCCATCTCATGACCCCATCTCATGCCAGCTCACATTATGCATCTTTGCACGTTAAACACACACATTAATCATGGCACAATGAGAATGCATGCATGCACACCACTGTGGTCCCTAGCACACACACCCCACATCCTCATCACATTGGATTGGCACAAGCCACCACAAATGAGGGTGACACCCCTTTTCCGGCAGGAATGTCACCTCCACATTCCCAAATCATACACAAACAGAACCAAAAAAAAAAGACCAGCAAAAAAAAAATAAGCCCAGCAAAAATATAATTTTACAAAAAAAAACAACAAAGAAAACACATAAAAGACAAAAATCACTCTGCAAAACAGTCCCCAAATATCTCAAAGACACGTCACAAACAAACAAATAAACGCTAACAAACAACAGGACAAAAGCACCTTGCTGTATAGGGAGGGATACAAAGGGATGTACTTTTGCAAAGGAAGTGCGTTTGTGTCTGTCTATTTATGCTGTCTGCGTAGTTCTCTAATTTGCCCTAGTCCACTTCCAATTTCACTGATTGCGCCGTTCCTGAGTTGTGAGCATGCGCACAGAGGTGCTGACCATGGTCTCCTTCAAGCTCGCATGCGCGAGCCGGCCGGCCCTTCATTTGCATGGGGTCACGGCTCATTTCAATGTAACACGCCCACGTCCTTCCCAATTTGTATTACTCCGCCTTATGCCTCTGAAATAACGTTACGCATGCGCAAATTTCTGCGTAAAAGCGATGAGAATAGGGTGATTGCGCGGCTACATTGCGCAAGTCTAACGTAAAGGCGGTGCGCTACGCCGGTCCAATAATGCGCAGATGTACCTGAATCTGGCCCAAGGTGATTATGTGCACATTGTTTTGCACTTAGGGGTTGTAAAGGTACAATTTTCTTCCCTAAATAGCTTCCTTTACCTTAGTGCAGTCCTCCTTCACTTACATCATCTTTTAATTTTGCTTTTAAATGTCCTTATTTCTTCTGAGAAATCCTCACTTCCTGTTCTTCTGTCTGTAACGCCACACAGTAATGCAAGGCTTTCTCCCTGGTGTGGAGTGTCATGCTCGCCCCCTCCCTAGGACTACAGGAGAGTCAGGACGCTCTCTACGTTGCAGATAGAGAAAGTAGCTATGTGTTAGTGGGCGTCCTGACTCTCCTTTAGTCCAAGGGAGGGGGCGAGCATGACACTCTACACCAGGGAGAAAGCCTTGCATTACTGTGTGGAGTTACAGACAGAAGAACAGGAAGTGAGTATTTCTCAGAAGAAATAAGGACATTTAAAAGCAAAATCGAAGGATGAGCTGAGTGAAGGAGGACTGCACCAAGGTAAAGGAAGCTATTTAGGGAAAGAAAATTGTACCTTTACAATCCCTTTAACAACCATGAATCATCACCTGTCAGTGGGCGGGTAAGGAATACAATGCTGGCAATTGTCCGGCAATAGAATTAAAAAAAAAAATAGTGTAGCCCCCCCAGTCCATACCAGACCCGTATCTGTGCATGCAGCCTGGCCCCCCTACTGAACCATACCAGGCCACATGCCCTCAACATGGGGGGGTGGGTACTTTGGGGCTGGAGGGTGGGTGTTGATGGGGACAAGGGCTTCTTTCCAACAACTCTGGGCTGTGGTTGTTGGGGTCTGCAGGCGGAGGGCTTATCTGGAAGCCCTCTTTATCCTGACCCCCCAGATCCTGACCCCCCATGTGAATGGGTATCGGGTACACAGTACACTTACCCATGCATAAAAAAAGTGTAAAAAAAATAAAAAAAACACAGACACTTTAAAAAAACATGGGAATAAGGTGCTTTGCAGTGGGGGGAAGAGTCCGCCTGCCCCAAAGCACCCACCCCCCCCCCCATTTTGAGGGCATGTGGCTTGGTATGGTTTGGGAGGGAGGGGGGCCACCCTTTTTCCTGACCTGCCTAACGGCATGCTCGGATCAGGTCTGGTATGGATTTTGTGTGGGACCCAAAATCAGTCAGAAGCCTCTCTACATTGCAGATAGAGAAAGGACCTGTGTGTTAGTGGGTGTCCTGACTCTCCTGCTCGCCCCCTCCCCCCTCAAGGGAGGGGGCGAGCATGACACTCCACACCAGGGAGAAAGCCTCACATTACTGTGTGGCGTTACAGACAGAAGAACAGGAAGTGAGGAAAAGCAAAATGGAAGGATGAGGTAAGTGAAGGAGGACTGCACTAAGGTAAAGGAAGCTATTTAGGGCAACATTTTTTTACCTTTACAACCCCTTTAAGTGGTTAAAAACAAATATATTTCTAGTTGAATTTTTTTTAATACACATAAATCTATAGCCCGGCCAGAGTTAAACTTTATGGAGGCTATTCAGCGAATTATAATATTTCCCACACTGTGTCTCTTTTAAGAAAATATAGTATTAGCCTCCCAGCCAAAAATAAAGCTCTTACAAGGGCTGCTTTATTTTCATTAGGGTTAATCAGTTCTGCCAGCTTAACCTCTGTACTAGTAATGTAGTGTTGAGCAGGCCCCTGTGACATGCCTCACAGTGTGCATTGCCATAGAGGAGCCCTTCTTATTGGCACAGACAATCCAGTGCATTCTCCAAAGACACATTTGGGCAGTGGCGGCCCGCCCATAGGGGCGCCCGGCGCCGCCCCCCCCTCCTGTAGGCAAAAAAATATATATATATATATATATATATATATATATATATATTTTTTTTGCCCCTTTTTTGCCCCTTTTTTTTGCCACCATTGCCCTATGAAGTGCCGTGTCACTGCAATCTAGACACGGCGCTTTATTTGCGGGCTTCTAGGTTTCCTATGGGCGCATGGGCATATGCATATCCTATGGGCATATGCTTTCCGTGCCTCTCTATGGGCGCCGGCAGCATTACTACTGTTACTCCCGGCCATTCGTCTTACAGACGAAAAACCGGAAGTGACGTCACGTGGCACGTTCTCTGAACTTCACACTGCCCGAGCGGAGCGGAGCTGGCGCTGGTAAGGTAAGCCAGCCAACTAGCCAAGTGACTAGGTTTCTTTTTTGTATCATTGATCGCCCCATTAGGTCATCAGCCTTATCCCCACCTATCCACCTTGGAGCCTGTTATTGTAGTTAGACTGCTGGGACTTGTAGTTCTCCATCTTCTCCTGGGGCTCATGGAGGAGATGTGGATTGGAGAACTACAAGTCCCAGCAGGTTATACATACAATAAGGCTCTGAGGTGGATGGGTGTAGATTGCATGCACCTATCAATCCGGGGGGGGGGCAGGATCAGATAGGAGACTTATATTATAACCTGCTGGGACTTGTAGTTCTCCATTGTCTCCTGGGGCTCAGGTGCATGCAATCCACCATCTATGGGACTACAAGTCCCAGCAGTGAGAAAAACTGGACAAAGATGGTGGATTGCATTCACCTGAGCCCCAGGAGACGATGGAGAACTACAAGACCCAGCAGGTTATAATATAAAGCTCTGAGGTGGATGGATGTCTGGACAGTGACACAGTGGAGACAATTGGCACAGCGGCATTGAATGGGCACAGTGGTGACAATTGGCACAGTGGCTGCGTTTGATGGCATGGCGCTGTTTCTGCGTTTGATGGCATGGCACAGTAGCTGTGTTTGATGGCATGGCACTGTTTCTGCATTTGATGGCATGGCACTGTTTCTGCGTTTGATGGCATGGCACTGTTTCTGTGTTTGATGGCATGGCACTGTGGCTGTGTTTGATGGCATGGCACTGTGGCTGTGTTTGATGGCATGACACTGTGGCTGTGTTTGATGGCATGGCACTGTGGCTGTGTTTGATGCCATGGCACAGTGACTGCGTTTGATGCCATGGCACAGTGACTGCGTTTGATGGCACAGCGGCTGTGTTTGATGGCACAGTGGTGACAATTGATGGCACAGGGGCTGCGTTTGATGGCATGGCACAGGGGCTGCATTTGGGTAGTCCATATGGTTTGCAGCACCTCTTTCCCTTTTAGCTCTTTAACAAATAACTTGTTTATTAGCACACTTTTATTCAAGGCACAATGCCTACCTAAAGCGCTCAGCAATGGTGAGGAATGTTGAGCCTGGTAATAACTAACTTGATATTGTTGCCAAAATTAGAAAAGTGATGTTTGGAGAGTAGTCGGGGTCAAATTTGTGGTCAAAAGGCAGGAAGAGTTAAGACAGTAGTCCAAAATCCAATCTGAGGTTAATAACAAGGAAATACAAACTAGCTGGCAGGGTGGGTATCAGGCGAAGGATCAGGCGAAGGTAAAGGTCAAGGCATAGAAACAAGGCAGGTAAACAGAGAGCTTAAAGCATGTGTTGCAAACACTATAACAAGCATGACACTTAGGGTCCTTTCACACGGAGCGGACCGTTTTTCGGTCCGCTCCGTGTGCCCGTCAGCTCAGTGGGGGGGTCTCCGCTCAGCTGTCGGCGGACGGGGCGGTCCCCGCACACTGTGCAGGGACCGCCCCGTCTCTCCTCCGCTCTCCCCTATGGGGAGTCGGATGGAAACGGACCGTCTGTCCGTTTGCATCCGATCCGTTTGGCCGGACGGAAGAAAAATAGGACATTCTTCCGTCCGCAAAAACGGATGCGGATCTAGCAGACGTTAGCGGATGCATCATCCGCTAACGGATCCGCTCCCATAGGGAAGCATTACAAGTCCGTTAACGGACTTGTAATTAGCGGACCGTTCGTCCGCTAGTGTGAAAGGGCCCTAAGGGTTTGGCAGGCTTAAAACAGGTTTGGACTCCACCCAGAGGCTGTGTCTATATTAATTATCCATGCAGGTGGACAGTCAGACAGGCAGCTTAGCCAAAACTGGGATGCTGGAATGAGACCAGCAGCTGCAATGGAACAGGTTACATG
Source organism: Rana kukunoris (assembly GCA_029574335.1). Taxonomy (NCBI): domain Eukaryota; kingdom Metazoa; phylum Chordata; class Amphibia; order Anura; family Ranidae; genus Rana; species Rana kukunoris. The sequence continues at coordinate 248,236,036 of CM056052.1, read as the reverse complement.
CCCTTGACATGAGTTTCTTTCCAGCCATTTTGAGAGACTGCCTTCAGCAGGACTGGATGTTGCACCTGTCCTTCCTGGGATGTTGCACCTGTCCTTCCACTAAAATACCAGGAGGGTTGGACTGCAGCTGGATGGCCCCACATGCAAAAAGTCTAATAAGTTGGTGGCTCAGTGGATCATAAGTATACTTACTTCTCTGTTTCCCCAGCCTATACCTTATACATTGTGCAGGAATGAGAAAGTGAATAACAGTCAAGGGTGGACTGACAACTCATGGGGCCCCTGGGCAATAGAAGATTATGGGGCCCCCGGGCTTACAGATGGCCACCACGCCAGAAGGCATTGCATAGGCAGGGCAGCTAAAATCTCAGGATTTTAACATCAAAAGCATGTCAGTTTTGGACATATCAGGGACAGATGTAAAAAAAAAAACACAGATTTTTACATACTGTCCCTGGTTTTATTGAGCCTGGCAACCCTGATGGGGCCCCCTAGTGGCATGGGGCCCTCAGGCAGTGTTGCCATCACTGCTTTACACTTACCAATCATTGCAGCATCTAAAAGGTTTGAGTTAGTAAAAGTAATTAAAGTTATTAAAGCTAGGTTATATTAAACTATCAATATACTAACTAAGTTACTCCAGTTTCAATAAAAGAACTAGACACCAAAAGGTATGCAGCATGTAAGCCTAGCTTGTTCTCCTACATGTCAATGGAAGCAGAAAAAGAAACGCCTAATCCTGCTCACAATTATAAAGCTTACAGAATAGAAGATAATTACAACACAACCTTAAATTAAAGAGACACTGGTGCCTTGCCCTTGCAGGCCAATGTGACAGTGGGCTTGATTTATCTAGGGCAGATATAGTTTTCAATCTGCAAGGGAAAGAGCTTGGTCTGTGACAGTGATTGGCTGCTCTTCTGAACAGAAGCAAGTTAAATGCTTTCTAATTGCAGAACCCGCTGGCTATTCTCACCTCCAGCTGTAGATAAGGAAAGGACCACAAGGGACCTCCGGTAGGTTGAGTATAGGAGGGTTAAAAGATGCCCTGCATTGGCAAGGTGACAATCTCTCCTAAATGTAAGTGAAACCTGGGGCAAATTTCAGAATATTTTTAGACACAATTAAATTACCTTACTAAATACACCTCTGCATGTCATTCATTATTTTTGTTGCTATTATTATTATTATTATTATTTGTAGTAGATTAAGCTATGGTGAATGTTTTATTGTCAATTTAGCATTTTTGTGTTCTATTGTTACATTGGGCAAAATATTAATTGTTAATATGTTGTTGATGTTTGGCAAACCATAATTGATTAGCAGTATTACTTGACATTGTTCTGTTTAAAGTGGTAAGTTACACAGGTACCTGGCTACCTCATTTAACAAAAAAGTTAGCACAAGATTACAGCGCTCTGAGTGACCATGTAGATCAATGAACCAAAAATTAAAAAAATATATATATGTAAAAAAGAATTTTGAATCAAATAAAATATGTCCAAGAAAAATGGATGAAAAATACATAAAAGTACATAAAGATAATCTTAAAATAGTCCATCAAGTGTAAGTCCAAAAAGCTTGGCCATGAAGGTATCTGGTGTAAGGGCAATTGCAGAAGCTCTTGGCTGCTCTCTCAAAGAGCGAAGTCAGCTCAAACCATAAACAAGAGAAAAACAAAGACAGAAAGCGCCGCTGAGTGATCTGTATTTATTAATAGCAACAATGACTATCCAACACTTACAATTAGAGACACTTTTATGCAGTCTGGGGCGCTGGTGTAGAGGCTTCAGTGGGGTCCGGGAACCAGGAAGGGAGCTGTGTAGATGTTACTGTACTGTCAGCTCATCCACTGATCCGCTGGTCCGTTACATCACTGAGACGGTGGCTGAGGAGGGACACAGTGCGTTTCAGAGCCTGCGCTAGGTGAATGAGAGACCTGCACGCTTCTTTGTCAAGTCCAGTATAAGGAAGAGTTAAGGGATGTAAGATATACATGTCACATGGTGGTGCACCAACCAATAGAAAGGCTTGCAGCATGAGTGACACAAAGAACCGGTCACACATAAGGAAAAACAACTTTAAAATCAATACAACAATGGATAAAACAGAGGAGACTATAAAATGGCGCATTGCCTGAAATACATTTATGATAACAACATGCATTTGTGTGTGCTACCTCTATAATGGGAAATAATGGTAGGGGGATTAATGGCGCTGTCGAGCGCAAAGCTGCAGAGTGTGATTAGCTCTATATTAAAAGAGAGACATATATTGTAATATAACAGGGTATCTTAATGATGTTACAGAAGTATTTGAAAAGGGGGAGGATTATTAAGACGGGGGAAGGATTATTGGTCCAAGTGAAAATGTAAAATGAGTGTATATTCTAATAAAATATAAAGAAAAGGAGGGGACAAAACTGTCAGATGTAGTGTCATGCACATGAATGCATGCGCGTTCTATGTATGCACACACATCTACGCGCATGCACACGTGATAAGTCAAAGACGCAGTCAAAAATGTAATGCTTGGCGCAACATGTGTACGCCACACGCATATTGTAAAAGAGTGTTTAGCAGGAATATATTAAATGTTTGGCAGTGTATATTAAAGGATAGTATTAACATCTAGTTCTTCGTTTAAACCAAGAGGCGCGAGACAATTTAGAGTAAAAATCCAAAATGTCTCTTGCTCACATAAACGCGAAAAGCTTTCAGCCTCGGATAGTTTTTTGGGTATGGATTCGATCACCCATACCCGCAGGCCATCACTGGATTGATCATGGTGTTCGAGGAAGTGGCGTGGCACACTGTGCTCATCACAGCCAGCCTCGACGAGTCGTCGGTGGGTACCAAACCGCTGTCTTAGTGGGTTGATAGTCCGACCAACGTATAACAATTTGCAAGGACACATGAGACAATATATAACGTAATCTGTTGAGCAGTTATAACGTAATAAACATCTATACCCATTACAGGAATGTATAGATGCAACAAACCTCGTTGCAAAACATGCCGTTTCATAACCCATGGCCAAAAAAAGTTCTCTCATAGAGATAAAACTTATAAATTAGAAAATTTCTATAACTGCTCAACAGTTTACTTTATATATTGTCTCTAGTGTTGCTCACGAATATTCGCATTGCGAATATTCGCTACGAATATTGCATATTCGAGTATTCGCGAATAACTCGAATATTGCGGTGAATATTCGCTATGGCGAATATTCGTATTTTTTCAAATTTATTTTTAAAACAGATCACATCCTAGTGATCTCCATCGACGTCTAAAAGCATTGCTGGTATGATTAGAGAGAGACCCTGGGCCGAGTAGCTGATGCGATTCTTTTATGTTGCCAAAAATTCGCATTGCGAATTTTCGGCAACATAAAAGAATCGCATCAGCTACTCGGCCCTTCTTTTGCATCAGAGCCAATCAGAATAACTCAAATATTCGACAAACGGAATATTGCGCGATTATCTTCTCCGCCCTTCTTTTGCATCAGAGCCAATCAGAATAACTCGAATATTCGGCAAAAGGAATATTGCGCAATTATCTTCTCCGCCCTTCTTTTGCATCAGAGCCAATCAGAATAACTCGAATATTCGACAAACGGAATATTGCGCGATTATCTTCTCCGCCCTTCTTTTGCATCAGAGCCAATCAGACTAACTTGAATATTCGGCAAAAGGAATATTGCGCGATATTCCTTTTGCCGAATATTCAAGTTATTCTGATTGGCTCTGATGCAAAAGAAGGGCGGAGAAGATAATCGCGCAATATTCCTTTTGCCGAATATTCGAGTTATTCTGATTGGCTCTGATGCGCCCTTCTTTTGCATCAGAGCCAATCAGAATAAGGTAGAGAATACTTGGGTCTAAGGTCCCCGAACCAAAGAGCCAAGAAGAGGAGGTTTGGGCCAAGTTGGACTGTTGCGGTACTATTGTGCAGATAAAACATAAGAATAAAGGATTAAAAATGTGATAATTTTATTACAATATACAGACACAACAAAATACAAAATTAAAATTATGGCAATCACAAACGCAGCATCAGGACAGAAATCCCCGCAAAGGGAAAAACAGTATGATGGGTTGAAGATTGTCACAAGCTCTCTACTAGTTTCGCGGTTGAAACCGCTTCATCAGGAGAAGATCTAAAATAGTTGAACAATAAATCAGTGATCAAAGAAAAACATAAAAAACACGATAAATACAAAGGGGAACCACGGGTTGAATTGCTCACCTAGACAGTCCCGCCTCCAAGTGACGGCAGGCGGAGACAGACAATATCCCAACGGTGGCCGGGGTGGGCACATGTCGGCAGGGACCTACTTGTCTAGTGTGGAGAAATATGTAGGAATATGTAAGTTATTGTACATACAGCCGACCTCATCAGGTGAGGAGGGTGGGTGGGAAGGTGAGACACCGGTGGTGATAACTAGTGAAGTGGTGCTAAGTGAAGTGATGGACGTGTGAGGGAGTCACCTGATGAGGTCGGCTGTATGTACAATAACTTACATATTCCTACATATTTCTCCACACTAGACAAGTAGGTCCCTGCCGACATGTGCCCACCCCGGCCACCGTTGGGATATTGTCTGTCTCCGCCTGCCGTCACTTGGAGGCGGGACTGTCTAGGTGAGCAATTCAACCCGTGGTTCCCCTTTGTATTTATCGTGTTTTTTATGTTTTTCTTTGATCACTGATTTATTGTTCAACTATTTTAGATCTTCTCCTGATGAAGCGGTTTCAACCGCGAAACTAGTAGAGAGCTTGTGACAATCTTCAACCCATCGTACTGTTTTTCCCTTTGCGGGGATTTCTGTCCTGATGCTGCGTTTGTGATTGCCATAATTTTATTTTGTATTTTGTTGTGTCTGTATATTGTACTAAAATTATCACATTTTTAATTCTTTATTCTTATGTTTTATCTGCACAATAGTACCGCAACAGTCCAACTTGGCCCAAACCTCCTCTTCTTGGCTCTTTGGTTCGGGGACCTTAGACCCAAGTATTCTCTATCTAAATTGCAAGGATGATGGTACACTTTATCCCATATATATATTCTCTATCCCAGAGGCTCCCATTTCATATCATATTAGGTGGATAACACACCTGGGCCCCTGTATGGCGACATGCGACTGGCATTTGGCCTCGCCTCCAGCACTGCGCCTACCTCACACTCCACAGTCTATCTGTGGAGTTGCCTCTTATATATATTTTTTCTTATCTTAATTTTTACCAAGTGATGTTATCTCAATGTTGTTTTTGGGGACTGGAGTAGGCATGGTCTAGAGACCTAGTCCACACCGCGTCTCTGTTGCTCTTGGCCTGATTACCCCCAGATGAGACGCAGCTATCTGGGACATTCCCTAGCTTGGGTGCCCAGTCTGTGCCATGTCTAACCACCATGGCTGCGACATATCTGACACCCCTCCAAACTAACCTCTATGCTATTCACCAGCCCTATACATCATGTGCATTATTCTACACATGGCTCCCTCAATGAGGAACTGTGGATACCACCCAAGGTTAGATACACATGCCTGTCTCCCACGCTCATAAACAACCTTAGAGATCATCCTGGCGTCTTCTCTCCAGTAGATACCTCTATCATTATGTATGTTGTATATTTCAATTATATCCCTTTTTCATGTATGTATAGGCTGTTTATGCTATATATGTTTTTACTGACCGGGTTTTTTGATTGCTCACCATCCCCGCCTGTATGGTGGATTAGCACGGCGCTGCCAGACATTCCCCTTCTCCCTCCCCCTCCCCTTTCCCTTTCCCCTCCTCGGTGAGCCGGTGGGGGCGTTCTCTTGTGCCTCACGGCTCCTCCCACAGAGCTTTGTTCCGATTGGATGTTGTGGCATGGGCTTCCACCCACATGTCACGACATTGACGCATGATGTGCGCTTTCGCGCTGACGTCATGCGCGCGCCCCCTCTCCCAGCGACGTGACTGCAGGGCCTCCGCCCCTGCATGTACACATAGCTGGGCTGGTGGACACATATATAGGACCTCTCATCCCCAGCGTCCTTTATCGATGGATCCTGGGACTGCTGTGGCTCTACCCAGCCCAGTGTAAGTAATCTCCTTGCTATATCAGCACTCTAATTGTTCACCCCCAGCCTGCCTCACCCCCTGTTTACACAATCTATTTCACACCTTCTCTTATAGGCACGGACGGCCAGCATCATCACCCTGATGCTTCCCTGGGACCAAGTCTGGTTCCCCTTCCCAGCTAATACAACCATTTTTATCACATGTACATTCACATTCTAATATGTGGCACTATTGGGCTCCTACTCCTGGGAACCCCCCTATTCAGTTTTATCTCTCTTGTCACTCAGGTATTTATACACAATGTCCATTCATTTATTTTTTACTAGTATTATGTTTTTGATTACCCCCCCTCCCTCCCTCCCCTTCCTTACTTCCTTTCCTCCCACCTCCCCCTCCCTTCACGTCCCCTCCTCCCCCCCCTCCCCTTTCCTCCCCCCCGCCTTGTTGTCTTCCCTGTTGTTCCTTAGTTTTCCAGCCGTTTGATGCTTCTCCCCCCCCTCTTCCTCTCCCTTCTCCCCCCTCACCTCCCTTTCCTCCCCTTGCCCCCCCCCCTTCCCTTGGCTCGGTCACTTCCTCACACGTCCATCACTTCACTTAGCACCACTTTACTAGTTATCACCACCAGTGTCTCACCTTCCCACCCACCCTCCTCACCTGATGAGGTCGGCTGTATGTACAATAACTTACATATTCCTACATATTTCTCCACACTAGACAAGTAGGTCCCTGCCGACATGTGCCCACCCCGGCCACCGTTGGGATATTGTCTGTCTCCGCCTGCCGTCACTTGGAGGCGGGACTGTCTAGGTGAGCAATTCAACCCGTGGTTCCCCTTTGTATTTATCGTGTTTTTTATGTTTTTCTTTGATCACTGATTTATTGTTCAACTATTTTAGATCTTCTCCTGATGAAGCGGTTTCAACCGCGAAACTAGTAGAGAGCTTGTGACAATCTTCAACCCATCGTACTGTTTTTCCCTTTGCGGGGATTTCTGTCCTGATGCTGCGTTTGTGATTGCCATAATTTTAATTTTGTATTTTGTTGTGTCTGTATATTGTAATAAAATGATCACATTTTTAATCCTTTATTCTTATGTTTTATCTGCACAATAGTACCGCAACAGTCCAACTTGGCCCAAACCTCCTCTTCTTGGCTCTTTGGTTCGGGGACCTTAGACCCAAGTATTCTCTATCTAAATTGCAAGGATGATGGTACACTTTATCCCATATATATATTCTCTATCCCAGAGGCTCCCATTTCCAATCAGAATAACTCGAATATTCGACAAACGGAATATTGCGCGATTATCTTCTCCGCCCTTCTTTTGCATCAGAGCCAATCAGAATAACTTGAATATTCGGCAAAAGGAATATTGCGCGATATTCCTTTTGCCGAATATTCGAGTTATTCTGATTGGCTCTGATGCAAAAGAAGGGCGGAGAAGATAATCGCGCAATAGGAATATTGCGCAATTATCTTCTCCGCCCTTCTTTTGCCCCCTTATTCTCCTTTCTTTTAAGTAGAGTTAGTGTAGAGTTAGTGTTTAGTGCATATTAGTTTAGTAATACAGGAAATGATCTCCGTTTATGAGAATTTCGCAATCATTTTCGCATTAGCGAAATTTCGCAAATTTTTTTTGGATAAAATATCACGAATATTCGATATTAGCGAATATTCGCGAATATTCTTCTATATATTCGCGCAATATCGCGAAATCGAATATGGCGTATTCCGCTCAACACTAATTGTCTCATGTGTCCTTGCAAATTATTATACGTTGGTCGGACTATCAACCCACTAAGACAGCGGTTTGGTACCCACCGACGACTCGTCGAGGCTGGCTGTGATGAGCACAGTGTGCTACGCCACTTCCTCGAACACCATGATCAATCCAGTGATGGCCTGCGGGTATTGGTCATCGAATCCATACCCAAAAAACTATCCGAGGCTGAATAGAATTATGTGAGCGAGAGACATTTTGGATTTTTACTCTAAATTGTCTCGCGCTTCTTGGTTTAAACGAAGAACTAGATGTTAATACTATCCTTTAATATACACTGCCAAACATTTAATATATTCCTGCTAAACACTATCTTTTACAATATGTGTGTGGTGCACACATGTTGCGCCAAGCATTACATTTTTGACTGCGTCTTTGACTAATCACATGTGCATGCGCGTACATGTGTGTGCATACATAAAACGCGCATGCATTCATGTGCATGACACTACATCTGACAGTTTTGTCCCCTCCTTCTCTTTATATGTTATTAGAATATACACTCATTTTGCATTTTCACTGGAACCAATAATCCTTTCCCCGTCTTAATAATCCTCCCCCTTTTCAAATACTTCTGTAACATCATTAAGATACCCTGTTATATTACAATATATGTCTCTCTTTTAATATAGAGCTAATCACACTCTGCAGTTTTGCGCTCGACAGCGCCATTAATCCCCCTACCATTATTTCCCATTATAGAGGTAGCACACACAAATGCATGTTGTTATCATATATGTATTTCAGGCAATGCGCCATTTTATAGTCTCCTCTGTTTTATCCATTGTTGTATTGATTTTAAAGTTGTTTTTCCTTATGTGTGACCGGTTCTTTGTGTCACTCATGCTGCAAGCCTTTCTATTGGTTGGTGCACCACCATGTGACATGTATATCTTACATCCCTTAACTCTTTCTTATACTGCACTTGACAACGGAGCGCGCAGGTCTCTCATTCACCTAGCGCAGGCTCTGAAACACGTTGTGTCCCTCCTCGGCCACCGTCTCAGTGACGTCACAAGCCAGCGGATCAGTGGATGAGCTGACAGCACAGTAACATCTACACACGAACGTGTAAGTCGGCTTCCCTCCGGCTATGAGCGGCTGACTTTCCTTCACTGACGGCTCCTCCAGCTCCCTTGCTGGTTTTGGGACCCCACTGAAGCCTCTACACCAGCGCCCCAGACTGCATCAAAGTGTCTCTAGACGTAAGTGTTGGATAATCATTGTTGCTATTAATAAATACAGATCACTCAGCGACGCTTTCTGTCTTTGTTTTTCTCTTTAACAAAAAAGTTGATTGGTTGGTTTTCTTCTGTAAATTCTGAACTTGTGGTAGTGTAATGTGTTATATCACTGAATGTAAACTTTAATCAGTGCTTTTAAAAGTCATCTTAATATTATGATTCAATTCTGAGTGATATATGACAATCCACTACTGATAACTTAGGTTTCATTACACCAGTGTTTCTCAACTCCAGTCCTCAAGGCCCCCCAACAGGTCAGGTTTTCAGGATTTCCATTATTTTGCACAGGTGATTTTTTTTTTTTTTTTTTTTAAAGTGTATTTTTGTGCGTGAACTCGAGAGAGAGGAGCCGGACTGCAGGAGTTGGGAGTAGGCAGACCCTCCCCCCGGAGGCAATCGCCATCCTTCTCCATGCCCCTGGTGGCAATGGCGGGTGTGAAGGGGGGCCTCCCACTCACCCCACCCTACCTGCTCCTCTTGGGAGCCCAACTGGGGCCCAACGGGACCCCAATGGGGCAGAGGGACTCCCCCTATGAGGGAGTGAGGGGGCCTAGCCCACCCAGCCAGCCCCGTAGGTCCTTCGCCTCTCTTTATTTAAGAGACCGCATGGCCAAAGTGCATGTGTTTTAAACCAATTTTTTGTGTGCGTGCAAGTGTGGTGGTTTTTGTGGGGGGGGGGGTGGGCATACTAAGCACAGGCGTACCTTGCATAGCACACCCACCGGGAGCCAGGCTGAGACCACCAAACTCAATTCACATGTAGCCGAGACCGGGATCCGAACCCTTGGCTGCAGAGGTGAATGGCTTGTCAGCGCAGTGCCAATCACGTTGAGCCACCACAGCTCCCTGCACAGGTGATTTGATCAGTTTCACTGCCTTAGTAATTCCCACAGCCTTTTCATCTGAGGGAAATCCTGAAAACGTGACCTGTTGGGGGAGCTTGAGGACTGGAGTTGAGAAACACTGCATTACGCCAACCTTTCTAAACTACTGCAAGCTACTTTCTAATTGAATGATATGAGTAAGAACAATGACTTAAGTTGTACATAGATGGTTTGAAGATTCAAACCATCTATGGGCAGGCTTATTCTACTCATTGATCGACTTGGATACAACCAGCTTGTCAGGAGACTTACACATGGTCACAGGAAAGAAAATTGTATATGCCTGTCTTATCTGCATGTGCTTTAAGGTAGGAGCAATTATGCTGTACATTCAATGTTGGAAAAATACAATCAGAAATAATCAGAGATAACTAAAATGCCAATTTCTCTTACTTTCATTGATGGACACAAGGGTTTTGATTCTTGACCATAGGGTTTGATAGCGCCACAACAGGAGTAGGACACTAGGTATGGACAGTCCCCATTGGTTTAAAACCCCCTTTCTGCCACATGAAAGCCAGTTATTTTTTTCCTAGTGTTTCAGGAGGGAGGAACTAGCTCCCTCCTGGGACCTGTGGTTCCGTAGATTTTTTTCTTCTTTTCCTCTGTAGCTGATGAAGGAGGCCAGGTTAGGCCATCAAAACACATTCTGCTTGGTCACAGCACCCTGGATGGTTGACAGCTTTCTCACATCTCCTTGACAGATTAAGTCTACCATGATGGCTTGCTTTCTAGGAAACCTGCCCTGGCTTTACTGTGCTCCTGTCAGTGGCTTTGGTGTGGACTGGATTCAGAACTGATGATTTTTACATTAAGCTTGTTTCAATGCATAACACCAGCGATGTCTGTGAGTGCATAACCTTTGCATCTTAACTTTTTCTACTAATAAAACTTGCTACACTATTGGCGGCTTGGTGTCTCTCCCCTTATCTCTTTTCTCCAACTGAATAATGTCACCTAAGTCACCTAAGTCAACCACAAGAGTGGCATGAGAAGTGTGGCGGCTGGTGGCATCACGCATTCTGAGGTGGGAAGAACAGTATGCTTTGGCTCTCTCCAACCTGCACATTCCCCAGCATCGAGAATTGGTAAGCGAATTGCCTCAGTTGTCAAATGCTACACCCAGGTATGTTTTCATTCGATTTACCTATACTGGGGGACCCCAGGAATGACTTTTCTGGTTATCCGCCTTAACAGAAAGGTGCCGCAGTTTGTAGCATGAAGGCAGAACCTTCTAGCAGATGCAATGGATGGTCTGGTGGCACTGTGAGATCAGTATCACATCATTTTTGCATTTCCTCCTCTACGCATGCATGCGGGAGTCACATCGATGCTGCACAGATCTAGGGCCGTAAAATCTACACTGAGATGCGCATGCACGGATCAGTGTTTATGAGGGCTGACAGGCAGGTGGGAGCTCATTGTGGCCCGCCCATTCAAGCAACCAAAAGCATGCAACCCAAAAGGATGACCGGGAGAAGATGGAATCACCAAGGGCCTGCTGGATCAATGACACTGCAGCTCTGGAGGGTTTATTTGGCAAGTAAGTCTGTCATAATGTGTTAAAATGTCATGCATACTAGCACATTATGGCATAACCAACCTGAGGGCCCTACAAAAAAAGGTTATAGTAGACTTAATTACCGCTTTAAGGGTCGGGTCCTCCTTTCACAGTTACAGAACACTCCACCAGGGCGATTAGTGCTCCCTGGGCATTCTAACCTCAGGCACCTGTGTTATCAATGTGCAATGTGGCGACCCGTCATCTGTGCATACTTTTACAAAATGTTACATAGTTGATTTGTTTGTATTTTTTTCTGGTGATTTGTTTGGCTACAAGGTATTACAGGCTGCTGTTTTAGGTTCCTTGTTTCCCACTTGGGGTTGTTTTGGGTGGTTGGCATGTCAATTAACTCAGAGAAAGGGATTTTATGGTGAGTAACACACAAATCCCATTTTATGTACAAATCAGTTTTTTCATCTGTAGTACAGCCATATAATGTCACCATAAGAAGAATAATGATTTAACATCTTCTCACAACAGTTTTCATTGTAATTTAAAAATATATATGACAATGCATTCTAGTTAAAACCAAGTTGGGAAGGGCTATAACCTCTGCAAGGCTTTTATTTCCACCTTTTTCTCTGCTGGGGAGATATCACAGGAAGTGAAGAAATGTCAGAGACAGCAATAAAAACAGGTAGACCATTTTGAAAAATACTATACCAGTGGTCACAGCCCAAGAACGTTCTTAATTACTTTATATATTGGTGACATAAGATAAAACAGCTAAGATATTTTTAGTTTCCTTGGGCACCCTATTCACATAAAAAGCTGGGAGATTTATGTATATATAATTGGAAATGTATAGTTTAGTGGCATTGTGTATATTTAGGCCTTCATAAGATAGTAGGGCCTAAGCCCCAAAATCCATTGTGAGTTTTATCTTACTTTACCCTTGTATAAAATAATTAAAACTCTTCTTGGAATCCATAACCCTGGTATAATACTTCTCTTATATTTTCTTCCTCCTGAATCTATTCTATTCAGGGTACCCTTTTAAAGTGATTGTAAAGGCAGGAGGGTTTTTATCTTAACCACTTAAGCCCCGAGCCTGTTATTCAGATTCTGTGTTTACGAGACTAAAACATTTTTTTTTGCTATAAAATTATTTAAAACCCCCAAACATTATATATATATATATATATATATATTATTTTTTTTCTAACACCCTAGAGCAGGAGTCTCCAAACTACGGCCCTCCAGGTGTTCAGGAACTACAATTCCCATCATGCCATGTCTACTCTGCCATGTCTACGAATGTCAGAGTTTTACAATGCCTCATGGGAAGTGTAGTTCCACAGCATCTGGAGGGCCGTAGTTTGGAGATCCCTGCCCTAGAGAATAAAATGGCAATCATTGCAATACTTTTTGTCACACCCTATTTGCGCAGCGGTCTTACAAGCGCACTTTTTTGGGAAAAAATGCACTTTTTTTAAATTAAAAAATAAGACAATTTTTGGCCCAATTTTTTTACATATTGTGAAAGATAATGTTATGCTGAGTAAAATGATACCCAACATGTCATGCTTAAAAATTGCGCACGCTCGTGGCATGGCATCAAACTTTTACCCTTAAAAATCTCGATAGGCGACGTTTAAAATATTCTATAGGTTGCATTTTTTGAGTTACAGAGGAGGTCTAGGGCTAGAATTATTGCTCTCGCTCTAACGATCGTGGCAATGCCTCACTTGTGTGGTTTGAACACCATTTTCATATGCGGGCGATACTCGCGTATGCATTCGCTTCTGCGCACAAGCTCGTCGGGACGGGGCGCTTTAAAAAATGTTTTGTTTTGTTTTCGGATTTATTTTTATTTATTTTACAATTTTTAACACTGAAATAAAAAAAAATAAACAATTATCACTTTTATTCCTATTACAAGGAATGTAAACACCCCTTGTAATAGAAAAAAAAAATGACAGGTCCTCTTAAATATGAGATCTGGGGTCAAAAAGACCTCAGATGTCAAATTTAGGCTTAAATGAAAAAATAAATAAAAAAAAGAGAAATTTTACCTTTTGAAAAAAGGTTAACAAAAAAATTGTCTCTTTAAGACGCTGGGCGGGACTGATGTTTTGATGTAACTTCCGCCCAGCAGAGCTATGGGGACGGGTGGGTGCCATGTTGGCCTCACTCACATCCCCACACAGCAGCTGAGCGGACCCAATCGCCTCCGCTGCTACGGTAAGCGGCGGAGAGCGGCAGGAGGGAGGCCCCTCTCCCGCCACCGATAACGGCGATCTCTCGGCGAATCCGCCACGGAGACCACCGTCATCATTGACAGGACCGCCCACTGAAGAGATGGATACATTGGTTGTGGCAGCAGCTACTGCCGTTACGAGATATCCATCTTTAAAGTACCGACGCATAACGACGGTGGGCGGTCTGTAAGTAGTTAATGCATTCTATACATTAAGATAAAAAACCTTCTGTGTGCAGTAGCCCCCCCCCCCTCTGCCCCCATAATACTTACCTAAACCATTGGCTCCCACTGCAGTCAAAGGCAGTGAGCCAATGAGGAGAGCGAGGGGGCAGGGCCTAGACAGGGCTCTGTGTCTGAATGGACACATGGAGCTGAGGTTTGGCTCAGGTGCCCCCATAGCTAGCTGCTTGCTTTTGGGGAACTCGTCAGGAGGGAGGGGCCAGGAGCACCAAAGAGGGACCCAAGATAGATAAGATCTGAGCTGCTTTATGCAAAACCACTGCGCAGGGTAGGTAAGTATAACAAGACTTTACAATCACTTTAAGTCCCTGGTTTATGAGAGCTACCTAACCAGAACCTGGGAATCAAATTTGGTCTTGGCTATATTGGACTCCAAACGTGGGAGATTGAGTACCTCACCTCACTCACATATCTCAGCAATAAAAACAAAGCAGAGGTTCTCACTTTTTCACAATTTGCAAAAAGTATGCATGACTATTTGTGCCTCTTTTATAGAAATGTTTCTTGATTCCTGGCTCAATGATCACACAGGAGAAGAAAAAAAATATCCCTAATGACTTTAGAAACAGCAGTAAAAACCTGCCATTCTGTCAAAAACATTTTTGGTGGCAGTTAGGCTCTAATATTCTGGGATATTTGCCCATTATAACGTATTCATGTCATCACCATGGATCATTACCAAAGTTCTATTTAAGTAAAAAAAAAATCTGAAGGACAACCATCAATTCATTTTTATTAAGAAAGTACATATTAAACAAAATGCATAGCTATAAATTCCTAGAGCACCAAAGACATATTAAACAGTTTCCTATTTACAAGTAAGTTTTAAAGATGAGGAATCAGTGCTTTTTATTGTTTCTTGTGAATAAAGCTACCAAATTTTTGCATGAACCTACCAAATTTGTTTTCATTAGGCTGAACCTGAGTTGAATTGTAAACATTGGAACTGTAGTTTAAGACATTTTGTGGTCTTGAATAGTTAGTCACATTATTTACCATGCTTTTATTTTGATAGTCTAAAACGTGAGGAGTGCTATTTTGTTGATGTGAAGGAGGAACATTGTTTTGTAACCTATAAAGTGGTTCAAAGCGACTATACACTCTTCTTTCACTTGTGCGAGAAAGGCTGGAGTCCTCCTGAGGCTTTGCAAAATCTGACACAGATGGTACTCTGTTTATATCTCTACGCAATAACTCGTTATGGTGCATATCTCTGTGCTGTGAGTGCCTTAAGTGCATTTCTCTTTGCAGCATGGGTGGTATTTCACTATGGTGGACCTCTCTTTGAGACAATTCTCTGTGGATTGTTTCTTTTGGATGCCTAAAAGAAAGCTCCCTGTGAATTGTAGGTGCTACTATTCTTCCATACGGGTTGCTGTTGGTTTGCATTTTTGTATCCTGGAACTGAATTTGCTCTGTATTAAATCGTGGAGCAGAAGCATCACCAGTGTTTTCGAGAAACTTGTTTTCAACAGTGCTAAGACCCGAAGACAGGTTTGATTTACCTTCATCAGCAAGATTAATACTTGACTTTCCGGAACCTAGACCTACATTCTCCTTACTTTTGTTAAGGCTCATCTGAGAAATTGATAGTGTTGCCTTTTCTTTCTTAGGAGATGAATCATTTTTAGTTTCAGATTTCTTAGGACTTTTAGGAATTTGCTGGTCATCGTCTTCAGAAATAAGCGTATCAGAGCTACTGCACATTCTGTAGAATGCAGGGGCTTTATTTTTAGATAGGGTTTCTTTTTTATCTGGTGCGAGGTTAAGTAATGACTTGAGCTTCTTTGAACCCTTTTTAAGAAAATTAGGTGAACCTTTACCTTCCTTTTTGCCAGGGGAATCTTTGTTGTTTTCTTCATCTAAGGACTCAGTGGACAGTGCACCTTTCACAGGTTCTGCTGGCTCATTGCTGACCTTTTCATTAACTTGATATGAGCTTATTTCTAATATCTCACTGCTATTAGCATTTGGGGGGTTTTGAGGTACAGGGGTTTCAGTCTGCCTCTTCACCAGTGAATTGTAAATATAGTTTGGTGGAATTATATTGTTACTTTGACCTAAATTTACTTTGCGGTTTTCAAAAAGTGGCAAGCTACGTCGTTTTAGAATATTGTCATTTGGTTTTCTTACGCTGTCTGTTTGCCTGTTTTTTGAAAGTGATGTGTACAGGTAGCTTGATGGCCCCGGGTTAGTGTTGTAATGTAAACCATGAGTCATATATTGAGAATTATCTGGCACTTGCAGACTATGCCTTTTTAAGACATCATGTTGTTGTGACAAATGGGGTGTGTCATGGCTTGTGAAATTGCTGATACCTTGTGATTCTGCATATCTGATACTTTGTGGTGTTGTTGCTTTTGGAGTGAGGCTACCCTGAGAATCTACAATAGTGGAATTTGAGTGAGAAGAGTTTGTAGTGCAACTACTAGCTTCTTTTTGCTCTGGTAAAGTGGGCTTGTACAGAATTGATGAGCGAAGCCGTGTCTGGCTGTACAGTTGATTGTCCATTGCATTTTCAACTCTCTCATTACTGTCAAGTCTGTCTGCCATAATCTCATTTGTATCCGGAGGTATTTCAGTGTGATCGTTCAAGTACGATTCAATTCTCCAGTTTCGGAGGAAGGACTTAGTTGTATGCTCCAATGTGGGCATCCTCTGCTGCACTGATCTCACATGATTGTCTGTGCCATGGAAAGACCTTCGTACATTTGAATTTCTTTCAGGAAGGTTTGGTGTTATTCTTTGTGGTAGCCGATTTGCATAGCTTTGTGTTGTTGAACCATTATAATTGCTAGCATAGCCTCCTCTAGATGAGGACCCTATACTGGGCATATCGGGCTGCCTATTCCAATGCATGTGAGGATTGTGCATTCTGCCGTTCATAGCTCTGTTCAGCATTGAATATGGAGTTGAATCTGTCTTTTCCCCTGCTGCATAACTGTGTCTTTTCCAGTTGTCATTGCGATCAAACTGTTGGAACTGATTGATTTTATTTTGTACATTGAAACCTCTAAATGATTGGTTCCTCGTGTTGTACTTATCATCGTCGTTATTTATAAATCTACTTCGTGCTTTTAAATAAGAGGAGTCCAATGTGTGCATTTGGTCTTTTCTTCCAAAAAGGCTTCTTTGACTTGAAGCAGATAGAAGGGAAGAAATTGAGTTTTGATAGGAATATGAACCATTTTCCCATGGGATTTTTTTGTGTTTTCCTATGACAGATTCCTCTGGGCCGAATGCTGCAGGTACACAGGAGCGAGCATAGAGAGTTCGAAATTCTTCATCAAATGCCTCAATAAGTTTACCAGTGATGACTTGAATCATACTTAGGTGAACTTTTTCAAATGACCACATGAAGCTTAAAAAAATAATATATAGTTAGATTATTGCAATGAATATATTAAAAACAATATTTAGAGTAAGCATTGTTATGCTATTTAAAACACTTTTTCTCTTTGATCATTATTATGTCAATCTAACTGATCTTAGTGAACCTTCATAACTATTAAACTGTTAGGCCCCGTACACACGAGCAAATAGATCTGTTCAAATCGGTCGGACAGACCGATTTGAACAGATCTGTCTGCTGGGATGTATTGGTTTGATCGTGTACACACGATCAAACCAAAATCCCCGCCGGCAGACAGCGCGCTGACGTGTCGGTGACGTGGCGGTGACGTTGAAGCCGCCACGTCACCGCACCAGGAAGTAAAACACTTCCGCGCATGCGTCAAATCCATTAGATGCATATGCGAGCAGATATGTCTGCTGGTTAGCGTACTAACCAGCAGACATATCGGTCCGACGGGTTCCCAGCCGACAGATTTCAAAGCATGCTTTGAAATCTGTCGGCTGGCCAAATCCGTCTGTTTGCCCGTACACACGATCAAATCTGTCTGCTGAAACGGTCTGGCAGACCGTTTCCAGCAGACAGATTTGATTGTGTGTCTTACACGAAGTAGCTATTTATTAAAAGACTAATCACAAACCTAGTAGGTAATTCAAACTGACCATACCTGAGGCTCCCTGTAGTGAAAAGTACATTTCAAAATGATCACCTGGGCCAAATAAACAGGACACAGAATTAGTTTAATCTCTTTGTAGGGTTTAAGCCTGGCCTTGATTTACCAAACAAATAGAGGTAAATAGAGGTAAAACACACTGAAAAAATACTTAGCAAAGAATATCCAATCATGTGCAAGGGAAATTCAATATAAAGCAGGGATATGTCTTGCACATAATTGGATGAAGTCATCATATGTTCAGCTTAGTCACTAAGTGAATTTATGTTTGCATAGGGAATTTTCCCTTAGCTTAGCAATTAGAATTTACACTGACTTCAATCATTCAGTCATGTCCAAGCAATAAGCCTGCTTTATTTTTTTTACTTTCATTGTACATGTTTAGTGTTTGAAGGTGAATTTTCACATTGTTTTATCTCATTCACTAAAATACATGAAAATTCACTTTGCAAAGTGGAAATTCCCATTGCAAGTGAATATCCTTTACTCCTTTAGTAAGTCAGGGTTTATGTGCCTTTGATGCATGGTCGTGTTAACTAAAATCACTAGGTGCTGTTGGAAGTATTCTTCAGGTAATGTAACTATAGACAAATACACCTCAATGAGCGGTACATATCACAGCAATACACTGATGAGCAGAAAAAAAAGAACTGAAATTAATCTTCCTAACAGGTACATCTCAAAGCATTCTATCCAAAGATAAAAAATAAAAAAAATATTAAGGGGTCTTACTTTATTCAGTAAAACATTTTATAAATTCATGTAGTATCCATCCTTATTACCGTATTTATATGCATATAACACACACTTTTTTCCTCTGAAAACAGAGGGTAATGAGTGCCTGCGCGTTATACGCCAATATCATGTTTCACCAGCAGGATAGTCTGTGTCATTGTAAAACGAAGATTGTAAATGTTTCTATAGCTCAGTTTTTATTAGGCTGCTCTCCTCCTCCTCTGAGTGCAGCTTTGATTGGAGGAGGAGAGAAGTCACATGCCCATCAGAGGAGGGCAGTCATGTGACCAGGTCAGTGGAAAAAAATGGAGCTATTGAGGTAAATGGAAGCTTCGTTTTGCAATAGGAGACACAGGAGGAGCAGTGTGGTAGGGGCTGACAGTGCTTTTTTTTTTTTTTACCTAACTGTAGAGAATGCTGGCAGCACTGTCCCAGGAGATTGGGGGTCTCCTGGGAGTGCAGGGGGGGTATAATGGATGGGGGCTATAAACTGGGGAGGGGGGAATGTATAATGGATGGGGGGCTGTGTACTGGGTGGGGGCTGTATACTGGGGAGGGGGGCTGTATACTGGGGAGGGGGGCTGTATAATGGATGGGGGGCTGTATAATGGATGGGGGGCTGTGTACTGGATGGGGGCTGTGTACTGGATGGGGGGATGTATAATAGATGGGGGCTGTATATTGGGGAGGGGGCTGTATAATGTATGGGGGGGCTGTGTACTGGAGGGGGATGTATAATGGAGGGGGATGTGTACTGGATGGGGGAGATGTATAATGGAGGGGGGATGTGTACTGGGCGGGGGAAAAGGGAAATTGGATGGGGGATGTATAATGAAGGGGGATGTGTACTGGATGGGGGAGGCTGTGTACTGTAAAGGGTGCTGAGAATTTTTTTCCCCTAAACTCCCCTCTTAAAATTGGGATGCGTGTTATACGCTGGTGCATGTTATACAACGATAAATATGGTACTTAGATTTCTGAAACCTATTTGATAATTGAGTCTAATATCTAATCTGTTAAAACATTCTAGGAAACTAGGAACTTCCTTTTCTTGGTGTGATTTTGCACAGATCTAAATTGGTTTGGCTATCACAATTTTTCACTAACTAACAAAAATAGATCTTTAAAGTGTAAGTTCACCTTTACAGAAAACTCTGTAAGGTGAACTTACACAGGTGCCCCTCCTCGCCCCCCCCCCGGTCCCGCTCACCTGGACTGACACTATCTCCGGTTCTAAGCCCCAGTATATCCAAGCCAGGACCCCCGGGGGACATTTGGAGCATTCTAATTCGTCAGCGCAGTCACGAGGGTGGCACCGAACAATCAGCAGCCGCATAGCCGCTTGTCAGCTATGGAGATGACCTGAGGAGGGAGAGAGGATTTCTAAGCCCCGGGCTCCTGACGTGGATATACCGGGGCTTAGACCCGGAGATAGAGGCAGTACAGGTCAGTGGGGTGGGGTGGGACAGGGAGGGGGACCTGTATAAGTTCACCTTACAGATTTTTCTGTAATGCTGAACTAACACTTTAAATATCTATTTGTGTTAGTTAGTGAAACTTTGTGCTAACCAAACTAATTTAGATCTGTGCAAAAATCACACCAAGAAAAGGAAGTTCCTACCTTAGAATGAGAGTTTAATCTTTGCCAGTGCACCACTTCCTATGACTCAGAATTTATAGATGTCTTTGAAATCATTCCATTAGCAAGAAGTATTCAATATGCAGAAAACCACTATGATTTTGAGAACATACTATAAATAAAAAGATATGCCATAATTTTATATAGGGAGTTTATCCATAATTAATGATTTTAAATGATGTAAAAAAATGTAATATTTTTTTTGGATTTTATATACTGTGCATGTGGTGCCTCAACAGTCCACACTTTTCCTGTTTCATGAATTCTAATCCCTGATAGTTAGGACAGAACTATTACAACAAATCTCTAATGAAGGTTCTACAATGGTTTTTACAAAGGCCCTTGCTACTGATTCTCTTTAAAGCAGTAGTCGAGACAAATTACCTGTAAGTGCCATACATAACTTTCTCACAGTCAACTAGCAGAAACTTCTGTTCCATCTTCCCACAGAATTTGGCTCCTGATTTGGAAGTATAGTCTTGTCCTTTAACTGTTCTTACTCGCATATTCTGTGGAAAAAAAAATACAACAGAAAAACAATATTAGTCACTGATATTAATTGTCAGTAGGTGACCTTATCTTATCTTGCACAACTAACTCGTAAATACAATATATGCTATATATATATATATATATATATATATATATATATATATATATATATATATATATATATATATATGTATGTATATCAGTAATAATTTCTGCCTGATATTGCTGTACTATTAATTCTGTCAACCTATCACACACATTTTTTTCAATATTCAATAAGGTAAGGCCGCGTACACACGATCGGTCAAAACCAATGAAAACAGACTGAAGGACTGTTTCATCGGTCCAAACCGATCATGTGTGGGCCCCATCGGTCAGTTATCCTTCTGTCAAAAAAAAAAGAGAACTTGCTTTAAAATTTGACCGATGGACGCCTGACCGATGGGTCAAAACCGATCGTTAGTATGCAAATGCATCGGTTAAAAGGCTGCGCATGCTCAGAATCAAGTCAACGCATGCTTGAAAGCATTGAACTTCGTTTTCTTCAGCACATCGTTGTGTTAAAACACGTAAATGTCACTGCGTCACAATCGTTTTTTTAACTGATGGTGTGTAGGCACATCAGACCATCAGTCAGCTTCATCGGTTAACCGATGAAAACGGTCCTTTGTGCACAATGCACAAAATGTATATAATCTATTTTAGATTATTTTATATAAATGGTTGTGACAATAGCAGGCAAAAGTATCCATGCAAACCATGCTAAAATCACAGGTATACACAAGCATAGTTTAAAGTGTATCTATAGCACAATTCCTTTGATTTGTGTAGAGTAGGAAAGGATTAAAATAACTACAGAATGTATTGCTGTCTGTGCCCTCAATAAAAAGATTCACCCTCTATACTTGTCCTTGTGATCATTGTCACTGGGACTAAATGTAAATCTTACTGTGCTCTGAGATTATAAAAAAAAAAAAGAAAAAAAACTCACCCTTGTCACCACTGACAGCAAACAGACAAACAAAAAAATAGAAAACTCTACAGCGGTTTTACCCATCCCCTATGCGATCCAAAACTAAGACAAACTGTTCTAGACAGACAGAAATGAACTAGTAAGCTAGTAAATGTCAGCTAACAAGCTACAGTAAATGCCATAACAAATTATCCATCATGAAATAAAACATATTTACATATGATTAGATTACTTTTTTATGCTCCCATTAAGTTTTGACTCAGAATGGAACAGTTATTAATTAATGAATGTATGTGATGCTCTTTATAACGGAGAGGCAAACAACTATGCATGTAAATCACATAATAATGTCGGTGAAACATTAAATTGAATTTCCTTTCATTTAAATATAACGTCCTTTTCATAATATATATATATATATATATATATATATATATATATATATATATGTATATATATATATATATATATAAACCACCTTTATGCACAATTGTAAATATGTATACCTCTTAGATCATAAAACTCAATGTAGATTCATATTGTATATAAGCATCATATTCCTTGGGGAAAGTTAGAGGATGCTAAAAACATCACCCCTTTTGCACAGATGTCTAGCTGTAGGGATGTCAAAAATAACTGAACTCTCACCCAGGAGGCAATGGCAATGGTTTAAGGTTTAGAAAAAAGAAAAATGAAAAGTGAATAACGTTTGGGGATTGATTATGTCCATGAAAGACGATAAGATATAAATATATAAACAAACAAACATATATAAGAATTTTTCACTTTTCAACATTAGTATTTGAAAATCACATACAGCAGGAAAACAGAATATGACTTATGATAAAAAACAAACAAAAAAAAAAAAAAACAAGACAACTCACTATGCTAATTGCATGTAAATAAAATAGCTTTGGTTTATTTATAAACGACAGACAACAAAAAAAATGCCAGTTTAGTGTGTACTTTAATTTTCAATCTAAACTCTGAAAAAGAAAATTAAAACATGATTGGTTATTCTGGGCATTTCTTCTACTTCTCCTTGCTGCAGCACCACTTAGTTTCATGTTTTTGTTTAATATAAAAGCCATAGGGGTTTATTTACTAAAACCAGAGAGTGCAAAATTGGGTGCAGCTGTGCTCAGAAATCAGCTTCCAGTTTTTTTTTTTTGTCAAAACAAGCTGAAGTTAGAAGCTGATTGGCTACCATGCACAGCTGCACCAGATTTTCCAGTTTTAGTAAATCATCCCTATAGTCTCCAACAGATTCTCCCGTTCATTCACCCTCACTTTTTTGGTAGAAGTAGAGGGATCAAAATTATGTATTTTGAATTAGGGATGCGTGAATCTGCCTATGTTATTTAACCACTTGATCACCGAGCCTGTTTTTCAGATTCGGTGTTTACGAGACTAAAACAGTTTTTTTTTGCTTGAAAATTACTTAAAACCCCCAAACATTATATATATATATTTTTTTTTCTAACACCCTAGAGAATAAAATGGCAGTCATTGCAATACTTTTTGTCACACCGTACAGTATTTGCGCAGCGGTCTTACAAGCGCACTTTTTTTGGGAAAAAAACACTTTTTTGGATTAAAAAATAAGACAACAATAAATTTGGCCCAATTTTTTTATATATTGTGAAAGATAATGTTACGCCGAGTAAAATGATACCCAACATGTCACGCCAAAAATTGCGCCTGCTAGTGGCATGGCGTCAAACCTTTACCCTTAAAAATCTTGATAGGCGCCGTTTAAAAAATTCTACAGGTTGCATTTTTTGAGATACAGAGGAGGTCTAGGGCTAGAATTATTGCTCTCGCTCTAACGATCGCAGCGATGCCTCACTTGTGTGGTTTGAACACAGTTTTCATATGCGGGAGCTACTCGCGTATGCGTTCGCTTCTGTGCACAAGCTCGTCGGGACGGGGCGTTTTAAAAAAAATGTTTTTGTTTTATTATTTATTTTAATTTAGTTTATCATTTTTTACACTGAAATAAATAAAAAAAAATGATCACTTTTATTCCTATTACAAGGAATGTAAACATCCCTTGTAATAGAAAAAAAACATGACAGGTCCTCTTAAATATGAGATCTGGGGTCAAAAAGACCTCAGATATCGTATTTAGACTTAAATGCAAAAAGAGAAAAAAAATGAATCTGTCATTTTTTCAAATGACAGGAAAAAAAATGTTTCTTTAAGACGCTGGGCGGGACTGACGTTTTGACTATGGGGATGGGTGGGGGCGATTTCTCCCTCACTCGCATCCCCGCTGAGGAGCCAAACAAACTCGATTGCCTCCGTCGCTACCGACGGCTACGGTAAGTGGCGGAGGGTGCGGGAGAGCGGCGGGAGGAGGGGGGGCTTTCCCGCCACCGATAACGGCGATCTTGCGGCGAATCCGCCGCGGAGACCACCGTTATCGTGTACAGGACCGCCCACTGCAAAGATGGATACCTCGGTTGTGGCAGCAGCTGCTGCCGTTACCGAGATATCCATCTTTAAAAATAGGACGTACTTTCCCTATGGGGAGGTTACCAAGTGGTTAAGGATGAGGCAGGGAGTTAACACTAAATTCAGATAACTTTAAATGCTAAAAGGCAAGCTTTGGCAAAAATGGTATGGACATACAACAGGAGAGGGGCTTTTCAATGTGACTTTGAGGACAACATGGAAAACCCACCAAATGCTTTTAATTACATACTTGGGAGATACCTTTAACCTTCCTGGCGGTATGATTCTTTCAGTTTTTAGGTGCTGAAAGAGGTACCATTATTTGCAAGGAAATTTAGCGTTTTATACTGTAGGCTTGTAATTCTTAGGAATAACTCACTTAAATCTATCCAAACAAGAGTCTAATAGGCATCCCGGGTATGATTTATTTATTTTTTTAATTAAAAATTATAATATAATAAATAATTATAAATAATTATAACAAATAATAATATAATTATAGTAAAATTTATTCAATAATGTAATCAAATCAAAATCACTGAAATTTGCTCAGTTGCAGAATTTTCGCTGTCATTATTTTTTTTTTATGACGAATTTCCCCTCAAATCGCTATCGCTAAATTCTGCAAGTGATTCTGATTTATTATCGCTGTTTTTTAGCTGCTCTAAAACAATTTTTGACATAAAGGGACACTTTTGGTTGCTATGGGCAATCTACAGTTTGCAGGGAGAAAGAACAGTTTTTATTTTATAAAAGGACATGTAGTGCACTGGGCAGACCACTAAGGACATGGGGTGTGTGTATTTTTTACATACAGTACTGTAATCTATAAGATTACAGTATACTGTATGTATAGTGTTTGTTTACTTATTTGAATTTGGCGCCGTTCTCCGCCCCCGTGCGTCGTAACGTCGCAGGGAACGGAGCTCGGCGGCACACGGGGACGCTGTGTGAATCGAGCGAGCACACGCTCGCTCACACATCGCGGATGCATCGCTGGGTCCACGGACAAATTAAGTAAACAGTGTCTGTGCATTCTGCGAGGCGAGCCAGAGTCTGACTCTGCGTTACCGATCACAGCATGAAAATTTAACACTGAGTCAGACTCGGGAATACCGCCAGGGAGGTTAAGCTGAGTGTGGTGGTATGGAATACAGTGGAACCTCGGATTGCAATAAATGCGGTTTCTGAGGTTTGCAGAGGTCAGCCGAGCTGTCCTCTGGCCTTTCCTTGCATTTTAGAGGCTCTCCGGCACCACCCCACCTCTGGCCACATGCGGTATTGCATGCCATTGAAGTCAATGCGGAACAAATTATTTTCGTTTCCATTGAATTCAATGGGTACACTCACTTTGATATGCGTGTACTTTGGATTACGAGCATTCTTCTGGAACAAATTATGCTCGTAATCCGAGGTTCCACTGTATAATGTTTTTTATGTATAGCATCAGCAATACTGTATTCTAACCTTAAATAATTTGGATGTGTGATTATCTTTTTAAGTGGTACTAAACTCTCCTCTTTTTTCATGAATACTCTACTAACATGTCGTGAGGTGTGCTCCTGTAAATATAAATGCCCCAACACATAATTTAAACTTGATAACAATTATAAACAGAAGTCCCTGGCTCAACATCACTTGTGTGGATGCGATGATATGAGAGTTTTTTTTTTTTCTGTTCAACCGGTAGGTGTATAAAAAATAAAATTATAAACACCATTTTCCATTTTTTTTAAATGATCATATTCCCTCCCTCTCAGCTGCATAAGAGCTGGGAGGAGGAGAAGAAGCAGAACAACAAGCTTCCCTCTGTGCAGGCAGGGAATGTCAGGACAAGTTTAATCATTGAAGGAGAGTAGGCTCAGTTCCAGGCATAGATAGATAATTGACTAGGATGTACTCTCTTGCTTAGCGTGGTCAGGTTTTATTAGGAAACCAGGACTGGCAGGAGCCCGAGTGATTTCACATAAAGGAAGCATACAAAGTGGACAAGATACTTTCTCATACAAGTACATGTTACAGCAGGCACATGTCAGGAATATGAAGTTTTGGGCTAACAAACATTTTAAGTCCACTTAGTCATGTTGAATTAATGATAATTTGCAAGAGCTGAATCTGGACAACTGTATATTAAGTACAGTTGTACTTTATTGTTGTCCTTACCACTGGGAGTGCAGTCTACCTGGGTAAATGTTTAACTTCTTCCCCAAGCCAATGGCATTCATTGTGGTGGCCAACAGTTCAGAGCAGTACAGTTTTTAACAGGAAGAAACAGGTCCATGGTAAAGCAGTTTTTGAGAGACAAGGCTACGTGGCAGTCCGTGGTCATTGTTGGTCAAAAGGCTAAGTAGACCCTGACAGGGCTGTACAGGAAACATCCTTGGAACAGGAAGGAAGGTAAGTATTTAACCTGGAGAACATTGCTCATGGGGTGGGTGACATTACATACAACTGTAATAATGGCACAATTTTCCTTTAAGACCTATGGCCACCAGTACACCACATTTCATTTACAGAAGCCACTTTTCAAGGACACTCTATCAACTTTTGTTGGTGCTTCCAGGTGCTTCCAGGAACTGAAGCGCTAAGTTATTGTTCGTAACAAAGAAACTATTCCACGGCAGTATAAGCTAAGAAATGTAGAGCATTCTAATGATAAAATAAACAACTATATTTGTAAAATATTTTTGCATTAATTTAGGGGGCGTTCATTTTTTTTTTATAATTGTACATATCGGAAAACTGCCAATTCCCTTGTGCTGCTGAATAATATGCAGTCTGGTAACATATTTTTTCTTTTAAATATTCCTTGAATACTTAAAGTTAAAGGCCATGCAAAAACTAAAATCCCTGCATCTATAGCCTCCAACATTTTAACCTCTTGCCGACCGCCTGCCGTCATATTACTGCGGGACGGTGGCACTGTACCGCGAGAGCACGTTTTTTTTTACGAAAAATATGTAGAAGAATACGTATCGGCCTAAACTGAGGAAAAAAATATGTTTTTTTATATCTTTTTTGGGGATATATATTAGAGCAAAATGTAAAAAATATTGAATTTTTTTCAAAATTGTCGCTCTATTTTTGTTTATAGCGCAAAAAATAAAAACCGCATAGATGATCAAATACCACCAAAAGAAAGCTCTATTTGTGGGAAAAAAAGAACAACAATTTTGTTTGGGAGCCACGTCGCACGACCGCGCAATTGTCAGTTAAAGCGACGCAGAGCGGAACCACAAAAAGTGCTCTGGTCTTTGGACAGCAATATGGTCTGGGGCTAAAGTGGTTAACACTAGCCTCTCTAGTTCTGTAAAGATAAAATCACTATACATACCTTTTCTGAAGCCAATCTGACCCGATCGACCTGAGCGGAAGCTCTGCTGAGTACACATCCGACAATGGCTGTAAAATGAATGGGAAATGACATCACCCATAGAGTTACTATGGGGCTTTCATTGACAGATATGTCCTCTGGACCCGCCACCACAGCCAAGCCCAGGATGACAGCTCAACGTGGGATCAGAGCTTCCGCCACTAGAGATTGGTGCAGATCTCCTGCATAAAAGGTATGTATACAGATTTTTTTCTTTTCAGGGCTAGCGAGGTTAGTGTTAGAATGTTGGTGGTTATAGACGCAGGGATTTTAGTTTTTGCATGGACTTCCACTTTAAAGATATATTTACACAGTGCAAGCATTAATATTCATGATGACCTACTCTGGAATGACACATGAAGCTGTACCTGAAGTAGCTCAGAACCTGCAAGTAGAAAGTTCTACTTGGCAACAATGTTTGTGCTGTCATGTTTTTCAGTGTGTATGTATCTTGACATAGAGACTTCTGGATGTTGAGAGCACACTCTTTTTTGAAGGGACATTTTGATGTCAGCATACACTAATTAGTTTGATTGCAAATATCTGTGATTGTGTCAAAGTGTTTTTTATTGTGTTTAAGTCTACATCAAAGCGATAATATATTCTGTAATATGTATTTACCTATACAATGCTGTTAAGTGTTACCATTATAAAGTGTACACTGAAAATAATGTAAAAAGCACAGCAATACAAGCTATTCCATAAAATATGTTTTACAAACACTGTGGTGTGCTAATAGTTTCTGTATTGATATGTGTAATTATCTCCATAGGATAAATTGATCCTACTGTGGTAGCAACATTTAAGGTACAACGTAAATTATATAAAATACATTATGAACTGTTGAATGTATGCTGAACTGAAACAGAGAACAAGAATACAGTTTTATGCAACAGGTTACAGTAGGAACTGTGCTGCAGTTCGTAAGCTTGATTAGGTAATGTTCAATTATCGAGTTTACATTATAAGTTTTAAACTCACAAATGCGACTCATAAAATAATACTTCAGTGCTACTCTGTGGCAACCGTTTAGTTCTGAAATGTAAAACGTAAGCATGAATATTAAAGGCTCAACAATTTCTTTCATTAAAAGAAAATATAGTGTATTTCTTAGGCCCTGTACACACGATCAGACCGGTCCGATGAGAATGGCCCGACGGACTGTTTTCATCAGGCCACCGCTGAAGTGGTCTGATGGTCTGATGTGCGTACACACCATCAGTCCAAAATCCGATCGTGTCAGAACGTGGTGACGCAGAACACAACGACATGCTAAAAAAATGAAGTTCAATGCTTCCAAGCATGCGTCGACTTGATTCTGAGCATGCGCAGGTTTTTGGTCCGATGCTTTTGTGTACTAACTATCGTTTTGGTCCGACAGTCAGGTGTCGAACAGACAGATTTTAAAGCAAGTTTTCAAACTTTGGTCCGATGGACAACGGTCCGATGGGCCATACACACGATCAATTTGGTCCGTAAAACTGGCCTTAAGGCCAGTTTCATCGGACCGGTCTGATCGTGTGTACGCGGCCTTAGTGTTTTAAATAAATAGTTTATATAAAACATTTTTCATTATGGTGAAATCTGACATGCTTGTGATTCCATATTTTAAAGACTGTACCTCCTGTAGATCTATAGATTCTCTTTTTTTCTAGTTAGTCACCATGGGCCAGATTCAGGTAGAAGTTACGCGGCTTATCTGTAGATAAGCCGCGCAACTTCTAACCTACGCCGGCGTACCTGTTTTCTGTATTCAGAAAACAAGATACGCAGGGATTTAGTTCAGATACGAGCGGCGTAATAGTATTTTGCCGTCGTATCGGAACTGCAATTTTAAAATGGCCGCCGGGGGCGTTCTCGCTGATTTACACTGAGAATATGTAAATCAGCGAGATACGCCAATTCACGATCGTACGCGGACCCGACGCAGTAACTTTACAACGTTTCCGTAAGAGATACGCGGCGTAAAGAAAAACATGCCCCCTAGGTGGCGCATCCTATGTTAAGTATGGCCGGCGTACGCCCCCTACCCGGCTCATTAGAATTACGTGGGCTTGAGCGGGGGATTTTCGCTACGCCGCCGAAACTTTACAGGTAAGTGCTTTATGAATCAAGCACTTGCTCTAGTAAGTTGCGGCGGCGTAGTGTAAATGCCTAACGCTACGCCGCTGCAAATGTATATAAATCTGGCCCCATGTCTTTTAGTCTACATCTCTAAAATCTAAGTAGACGTGACATTTTATGACAATTTTTTAATGCCTGTGTTTGTATTAAGCATGCATTATATGTGTGCATGTCTATTAACAAGTAATAAACACATGTCATAAACTCTACTATACTATTGAATTGGTGTAGTGGATGCTGAAGACGATTTTACCAAGGAGATGACCACAACCATAGTTGCATGATGTTTGGGTGCATGTGTGTAACAGAAATGAATGTAATAAACTATGCAGGGCTCTTTTTCCTCCACAATATGGTAGCAGCAGGTGTGCTTGTTGTTGGGATTGAACTTAGATTGCAGAACACTAAGAAATGTAGTTTGGGCAGAGAACAAAGCCATTACCACTGCTGGAAAGATAACTACTATACCCAAGTGCACCTAGGAGCAGGAGCCGTGGACACAAGGGTGTATAAAAAGGAAAACCTGGGAAGCAAGAGGGGGGAGTTTGAGATAGTTGCCAACTGGAGAGCTGCTGCATTATGAGAGGTGCTGTTTAGGATTCACTGGGGAAGAAAAAATGGTTGATCTAGTGCTGAGCACTGCTGTATCTTGACACAGACTGCTGAACTGAGCAAGACAAAGCCTGCACTGTTGGCTGCCCGGGTGCTTGTCTAAATCATCAACCAGTGATCTAAGTCACTGCTGTCTAGGCCTGATGCAGGAGTAAGGGAGGTGTCCAACTGCTTCTATAGCCATCATTTTTACCTGCCAAATAGATAAAGAGCTTGAAAGGGAGGGCCCTCCAAAATATTGGCAAGTTGCTGAAGGATATCCCAAGGGAGAACGGTGAGAGGGTCAACGACCCACAGTTAAGCTGGAATACTGACATTATTTATACTGTTCACTCGCAAATTGTTTGTGTCTCCAAACACATAAGTGTCCTAGTATTCTGTTATTGCTGAACTATGTCAAACTTAAGCCCCATACACACCATCAGATTATCTGCAGATTTTTATCTTCAGATTTACCAAAACCATGTAGTACAAGGGCCTGCCTGATTGCATACAAATTGAAACTCTTAAGGTTTGACCTCATATTAGATGGTTTTGGTAAATCTGAAGACAAAAATCTGCAGATAATCTGATGGTGTGTATGGGGCTTTAGGCTTAGTTCTCATTGTGAGAGAGCTCCCAGGTGACGTATCCCATACAGGTTTGTTTACCCATGTTCTGCAGTTCATCTTAAGAGGAGAGTTATAGATAGTGAGGTTTCAACTTTAATCTGTGAGAGCCTCCATGCTGGAGCATATAAAGCACTGGATAAATTGAGGCCAGGAAAGCCTGGAGGAAATCCATTCCTGTTCTGTTATCCACATGTATGCTGTTTCACATATTTGAGGCCAGGTTCACACCTATGCGAATTGGTTGCGGCTTAAACCGCATCCAATACGCAGAACATTTCTAAATACATTGTTTTCAATGATGTATATAAAGAAAGCAGTGCAGCGCAAACCAAAATTCAAATAATGATAAATATACTCATAAAAGTGAAAATGAGAACCAAAAAAGGAAAAAATAGTCCAAAACGGTAAACAACATGTGAAATAAATCCTGCGACCAGATAATAAGAGTATCTTCACCACGTGACTGGACAACCAATTTCAAAGTGTGATCCCTTCACCAGTAAAAGATGGGTACTCTCACCTCACAGAAAGACCTTTGTTTTACCAAAAGTCTAAAAAGCTTAGATCAAACAGGGTCAGGAACCACTCCACGTCACTCGTTGTCGTCCCATATTTTCATCCGAGCTACCTGTCTCATGGTGTTACATGCCTTAATTTTTCATCACAAATGTGAGTAACCTGTACGTTTTAAACGCAATAAATTGACCTGGCTTTACGGAAGCTCTTAGATCTAGTTTTTTCCTTTACATATCATCGGTTACATACTTGTTCGTTGGTGCCACTGAGGATACTTATTCATCTCCGGGTCCTACGGCTGAATAGTATACACCCCTGATCCATCCGGATTTCCACCATTGATCTAAGCTCATTAGACCTTTGGTAAAACAAAGGTCTTTCTGTGAGGTGAGAGTACCCATCTTTTACTGGTGAAGGGATCACACTTTGAAATTGGTTGTCCAGTCACGTGGTGAAGATACTCTTATTATCTGGTCGCAGGATTTATTTCACATGTTGTTTACCGTTTTGGACTATTTTTTCCTTTTTTGGTTCTCATTTTCACTTTTATGAGTATATTTATCATTATTTTAATTTTGGTTTGCGCTGCACTGCTTTCTTTATATACATGTACTTTTGGGATCTTGTGATTGTCCTTTTTGGTGTTCAGCTTGCATCCATATGAAATCCACTCTGGGAGTTGTTTTTCATTCTTACATTTATTAACATTACTATTATATATTTTGATTTCTTTGTTATTTTTGCGCTGATTGCACACCCCCTATTATTGATATTGTTTTCAATGAGGCTGGTTCACATATGTGCGATGCATTCGCACTGCGCATTGCAGAAAAAACATGTGCATATTTTTTGCCTTGCGGTGCGGCTCAGGTGCGAATTCAGTCCCATTATCTTCAGCTGATTCGCAGATGTGTTCATTTCTCTTCAGGAGATTCTCTCATTCAGCCCAATACACTTCCCCCCCACTCTCCTCTACCCTGTAACTTCTCCCGGGTCTCCAAATTCACAGCTAAAACGCAGTGGATCTGCTGAACACTTCTGTAATCTCTCTGCAAAGATAAGAGAGCTGAAATTCGCACCGCACAAGTGTGATTCCGGCATTAGTGTTTGCAGAAACATTATGTTAACTTACCCTAAGCCTTTGAACTTGTATGCCTTGCTTTTCAGCCATTTTCAGGAAATGAGGAAAGTTCACATCGTCAAGAAGAAGGTAAACAGGAACTCCTCTAGTTGATGCCTCCACGACTTCTCTGAATATGTCAATATCAGTAAACATATCCATAACAATGGCAATCACCTGTAATAACAAAGGACAAACACATAAGAATTTAATTTTGGATAACTGTAAGTAATTAAAAATGCCTTTTTCAATATGATGAATAGATTTGTTTTCAATGTGAAGGTATTAAATAGTAATTTATAAAAAAAAAAAAACGAAAAATCAATCAAGATATTTATTTATACTACAACAAAGAGAATCAATCATGGGAGTATAGCATTAGCATTATGTATACTGTATATCTCCTGGTAAATTTGGGCAGAACAGGGAGTTTACACTAACTACAATGTCATATCCTCATGTAAAGTCCCATAGACCCCTCTTTTAGAAACTACTATCACCACATTGACAGAAATAAGCAAGCAGTAGTGGAATAACAGTTAATGCAGAATTGGCATTGAGTGACCCCAATATTTTATATAAGTGATTGGATATATTCGCTACCAAAACACTTTGTGATTTGATGCTTTTTAAAATTATCTTTCCATTTCGGACTGCAGGTAAATAATGATTTTCTAAATCTTGTCAGAAATGTTGATGTCACTTTTTGGCAATTAATGGTAACAATGGAACCAAGTGGTAGGAGTTTTTTTTTATAAATCATCCCTAGTCAAATGTTCTCCTTATGTGATTGGCTACCTCCGAGGAGTTGCGGAAAAAGTACATGAGGTAACAGTCCATGCCTTGAAATACTGCCTTATACGATGCTGTAGGTAATTGTTTTTATATAGCAAACTGACTTTCTCAGTTAGCAGTCTGCAAAAAGAAATTACTGCCTGGGTAGCCAGAGAATAGAAGCAAGTAAGAATCTACAATTCATTTTGCTAAGATCCCTGCATTGTATATAATAGTCCTGGAGAGAACTGTGTTTCTTAACCACTTAAGACCCGGACACTTACGCTGCTAAATGACCCAAGGTGTTTTTACAATTCGGCGCTGCGTCGCTTTAACAGACAATTGCGCGGTCGTGCGACATGGCTCCCAAACAAAATTTGCGTCCTTTTCTTCCCACAAATAGAGCTTTCTTTCGGTGGTATTTGATCGCCTCTGCGATTTTTATTTTTTGCGCTATAAACTAAAATAGAGCGACAATTTTGAAAAAAATCACTATTTTTTTACTATTTGTTATAAAAAAAATCAAATAAACTAAATTTTAGTAAAACATTTAGGCCAAAATTTATTTAGCCACATGTCTTTAGTAAAAAAAAAAAATCGTAATAAAAAAAATAGCTACCTAGCGGGAACAGCGACACTAATACAGCGATCAGAAAAATGATCGCTTAGTGACGCTGGCAATAGGGAGTGAAAGGGTTAACTAGGGCGGTGATCAGGGGGTTAAAACTTTATTAGGGGGGGTGGGGGGGCTATCCTGAACCTAACAGTAACTGTTTTTACACTGGCTGTCACACTGACACTAAATGCAGTGATTAGATCACTGCATTCAGTGACACTGTGACAGGGGGGTGGGGGGGGGGGGCGATCACAAGGGGTTAATATGCCTATGTGAGTGTGTGTCAGTGTTGTGTTGGTGCACACTTACTGTGGATGTCTTCTCTCATCAGCAGCGCTGGGAAACAGCGCTGCGATCAGAGAATACATCATTTCCTCCTTCCTGTGTAAACACAGGAGGAGGAAGTGACAGGCTGGGAGCGCGCTCCCATTGGCTGGGAGCGATCGCGGGGGGGGCGGAAAACACGGACATCCGCCCGCTCGTCGGCGATCGCTCCCAGAGCCAGGGGGACCGCCGCACGCCGCGGAGGGGGTCCCGATGGGACCCCCGAACCGCACTAAGGCGAGGACGTAAATTTACGCCCTTGTGCCTGTACGAGCCATGTTGTGGACGTACATAGGCGTGCGGGGGTCCTTAACTGGTTAACAAATGTAGCGTTTCGTCTTAAAATATCTTTGTATACTGGAAAGGCATTATATTTGGAAAATACAATTTCCTTGAAATTGCATATTGAATAGGATTTAAACACATAGCCCTAAGTAAAAAAAGGATTCAATGTAATGTTATCCAGTTAACTGGCTTTCCTTTTAAATGCCCTAGCAGTTTAGTAAAAAACAAAGTTACAAGCTTGTGTTTGAATGTAAAATAAATTAAATGGAATGGAATCCAAAGCCGTCCTCCTCCACGCTTATATGGAAAAACAAATATTTGTGTTTGTTCTACCTAAAACATTGTTATATGTGTTTTTGAATGGGATATTCAAAGCCCCATCATCTTTTTCTTTTTTTTTCAGACTAGCAGGTGGTGTCTTAGATAAGTTTTTCTCTAAACTTGCTTCTTAAATTTGTTTTCACCTGTAGACTCTGTCTTGACCTTTAACCACTTAAGGACTGCCGCATGTACATTTACGACGGCAGAATGGCATGGACAGGCACATCAACGTACCTGTACGTGGCTGCCTTGACGTGGGTCGGGGGTCCAATCGGGACCCCCCCCCGGTACATGCGACAGTCCCGGTGGCTGTGCGAGCGATCTGTGCTGAGGGGGCGGCGGTTCGTTTTTGTCCGCCCCCTCCGGATCGCTCCCAGCCAGTGCCTGCGCTCACCTGTGTGTCACTTCCTCCTCCTGTGTAAACACAGGAAGAGGGAAGTGATGTGATCTCTGCTCTCGGCGTTTTTTTCAACCACCGCTGAGGAGAGATCACATCACATAGTAAGTCTGCACAACACTACACTGACACCAGTATACACAGGCACATTAACCCCTTGCGATCACCCCCCTCCCCCTGTCACCGTGTCACTGAATGCAGTGATCATATATGTACTGATCACTGTATTTAGTGTCAGTGTGACAGTCAGTTAGTGTTAGGTCCAGGGTAGCCCCCGTACTCCCCCAATAAAGTTTTAACCCCTTGATCACCGCCCTAGTTAACCCTTTAACTCCCTATTGCCAGCGTCACTAAGCGATCATTTTTCTGATCGCTGTATTAGGCCTCGTACACACGAGCAGACAGATTTGTTCAAATCTGTCCGTCCGACAGATTTGAACAAATCTGTCTGCTGGGATTTTGGTTTGCTCGCGTGTACACACGAGCAAACCAAAATCCCCGCCAGCAGAGAGCGCGCTGACGTGGCGGTGACGTTGACGCCGCCACGTCACCACACCAGGAAGTAAAACACTTCCGCGCATGCGCCGAATCCTATCGGCCGTGGTGCGGGACGACATGTCTGCTGGTAAGTGTACTAACCAGCAGACATGTCGGGCGGACGTATTCCCACCCGATAGATTTCAAAGCATGCTTTGAAATCTGTCGGGTGGCCAAATCCGTCGGCTCGGCCGTACACACGATCGAATCTGTCTGCTGAAACGGTCCAGCGGACCGTTTCCAGCGGACAGATTTGATCGTGTATACGAGGCCTTAGTGTCACTGTTCCCGCTAGGTAGCTATTTTTTTTTATTGCGATTTTTTTTTTTTACTAAAGACATGTGGCTAAATAAATTTTGGCCTAAATGTTTGACTATAATTTAGTTTATTTGATTTTTCTTATAACAAAAAGTAAAAAATATTATTTTTTTTTCAAAAATGTCGCTCTATTTTTGCATATAGCGCAAAAAATTGAAATCACAGAGGCGATCAAATACCACCAAAAGAAAGCTCTATTTGTGGGAAGAAAAGGATGCAAATTTTGTTTGGGAGCCACGTCGCACAATTGTCTGTTAAAGTGACGCAGTGCCGAATTGTAAAAAACCCCTCTGATCATTTAGCAGCATATTGGTCCGGTCCTTAAGTGGTTAAATAAAATCATTCTGAGTGTCATTTACACATCTTACACTGATAAAAATTATTCTGTTGGCTTGTAATTTTAACATAAAAATTGTATCATTTTCAACAAACAAATAAATGTTAATTAATTTACTTTGATACTTTAAGTACCTTACATAATTTTCATTTGTTGTTAAAACACATCTTTTACATTTACAAAAATAATGTATAATATTGAGTAATCTAGACAAAACTTTTAAGGTATGTGTACTGTATTTCCATATTCTAATTGAGTTACATTTACTTAAAAAAAAATATTGTTTCATCGACTGAAATTGAACCAGATATTTGCCAAACCTGAAACCGCATGAGTTTTGATGCTGTAATTTTAAAGAGTTTGACATCTTTTGGAACTTTGAAAGCCTGCACAAGGCAGTTCCCAAACGTTTAGGGCCAATCAGGACAAAAGAGCGGCACCAGTGACAAGAATTTTTCCAAGTCACTACAAAGCCATGCAATGGCATTGAAAGGTAAGAATGAACTTTGAACAAATTATCGTTCACATGCTTTAAATGTTGCTTAACATACCATCCAAAATGTTTATTTTATTTGCCGAATAATATATTTATAATAAATGGACCTATTGAGACAACTCACTTCTGCGCATGCAAAGTTTGCGCTTAGTGCATTCGCCAGAACGCAACCAAGATGCAGGGTGAGGGACCGCTGGCTGTTAAGCTTAAAAACTGTTTTGTGTCACAAAAATTAATGTTTCTGCCTTTCGGTTTTGAAGTTTGATTTGTTAGCCTAAAAGGCTTAAAAAAAGGTAATATATTCTGTGTTCTATGTTCTTTACAGATATACTGTATGTTACATGTGTGTGTGTTTCAGTTTATTTGTTAGCTGAGAAAAAATAGGATTTTCTTCCTTAAATGCATTGTAATTTGATTTGAGATAAGTCATGAGACTATTCCTTTTTTTAAAACCATATTATTAATATATGAATGAATGAATGACTTGTATAGCGCTACGCATGCGAACTGAATCGCCTCTGGGCGTTTTTTTTTTTTTTTTTACTTTTAAACATATATCAAATACATTTGGAAAATACGTTTTACCAACTTAAAAAAATTGAGTAAGTTACAAGTAAAAATAAGTTATTATCACCTAAAGCTATGGTTCCAGACATGTAAATGTACTGTATGTGTTCCTAACATCATCATCATAATGCTGGTGTGACCGTGATCAGGGACACTGACTAGTAACAGCCTGTAAAACCTCTCTCTCTCTCTCTCTCTCTCTCTCTCTCACACATTTTTAAAAGGCTTCTTTCTTTTTTTATTACATGTCTTTAATTCTTGATTTTTTTTTTCTACATACAGTGACCAGAGAAATACAGTGTTATAATAGCAACACTGTACTACTCTGTGTCCAGTGGACACAGTGGGTGACAGATCACACCAGAATGTGCCCCCTGGGGTGTAAGTGAGTCTTAATCCTGCCCGGCTGCCATTTTGCAGTAGCTTGGGCAGGAAACAGCTAACCTCGGGGGCATAGTGGAAAGAGTTGTGGGTTGTGGCCTGGTTGGAGCCCTAGCTGAGGCTGTTGTGCACCTCCTAACATGGTTTTGCTGTGATGTACAACTTTTAGGGTTTCCTTTACATACTCTAAGAACACATAATAGTATGCACACATTAGACTCCTGAAGGTAGCCATCAGTAGCAGATCCTTTAAGCCCGGTAAGGTGAATGGATTGGCCTTTATAAATTCAGTACAGTACATCCAGCAAATGCTCGATTTGATTAAGTTCTGGAGAATATGGGGGCCAAGTCATTACTTTGAACTTATTGTTATGTTCCTCAAACCGTTCTTGAATTTATCAGACTAGACATCCTCCTTCCATTGCTCTGTGGTCCAGTTTTGATGCTCATGTGCTCATTATAGGTGCTTTTGGCTCTGCACACAGGTCTGTATTAGCACCCTGACAAGTCTGTGGCTATGCAGCCCCATACTGAACAAACTGTGATGCACTGTGTGTTCTGCCACCTTTCTGTCAGAACCAGCATTACCTTTTTCAGCAATCTATGCTACAGTAGCTCTTCCATTAAATTGGACTACATGGGCTAGCCTTCCCTCCCCACATGCATCAATCAGCCTTTGCCTTTGCCTCCCATGACCTTGTTGCAGGTTTTCCTTGTTTGGTCCACTTTCAGTAGGTCCTGACCACTGCAGACCAGGAACACTCCTCAATACCACAACCCCAATTGCATTCTTCGATCAACCAACCAAAATCGACTTTAAATCCCCAAGTCCCGCTACAAGTTTAAAGGAGAACGAAGATTCGCAGTCCAAGGACCACGGCTGTGGAACACGCTACCAACTAACATCCGAATGGAAGAAAGTCATCAGGCCTTCAGAAAAAACTCAAGACCCACCTCTTCTGAAGGACAAGAAAGTAAAAATGGATAAGAAGCACCTTGAGGCAATTCAGTTTGCATTTGTAACGCTATACAAATTATTCACTCACTCACTCACTCACTCACTCATTCACTCACTCAAGAGCTGCAGTTTGGAATTGCTCTAAACCAGTTCTCTAGCCATTACAATTTTTCCCTTAGTAAAGTCACTTAAATCCTTATGCTTGCCCACTTCAGGGACAACATGTTCACATTCTGCCTAATATATCTCTCTTACTTTCAGGTGCCATTGTAATGAGATGATCAATTTTAATGTTATGGCTGACTGATGTATATAACTCACCTATCTCATATCCTATTGTATAAAAAACGTTTTAATACATATTTAGGAAACATGAACTGGGATAATTATATGTATATTGACATCTGTGATGAGTATGGATTGTCCTGCAGTATTTCTTAGTATAAAGTTATGTGTGTTTTTGTTTAAAACCTGGTTTGTGGGTTAAAAAACTTTGTAACGATACACTACTCTATATAGTGTACCAAAGTGCACTCAAGAAATGTGAAAGCAAAAACTTTGGAAATGTATTGCTTTCCTTCATAAAAATGCACCCACTGGTAACAAAGGGTTTCATGTATTAAAATTAAAGTGTACAAATCAAAAAGTATTTTAATTTTTTTATGGTGTGATGGGGGTTTGATTCCCTGTTAGGTTTTTATGCTCTCTATGTCTATACCAGGGAGATCCATCCTATATACACTATATTATCAAAAGTATAGGGATGCCTGCCTTTACAAGCACATTAACTTTAATGGCATCCCAGTCTTAGTCTGTAGGGTTCAATATTGAGTTGGCCCACCCAACTATAACAGCTTCAACTCTTCTGGGAAGGCTGTCCAAAAATGTTTAGGAGTGTGTCTATGGGAATGTCTGACCATTCTTCCAGAACTGCATTTGTGAGGTCAGGCACTGATGTTGGACAAGAAGGCCTGTCTCGCAGTCTCAGTTGAGGTTAGTACTCTTTGCAGGCCAGTCAAGTTCCTCCACCCCAAATTCGCTCATCCATGTCTCGTCCAACATCACAAATGCACTTCTGAAAGAATGGTCAGACATTCCCATAGACACACTCCTAAACCTTGTGGACAGCCTTCCCAGAAGAGTTGAAGCTGTTATAGCTGCAAAGGGTGGGCCAACTCAATATTGAACCCTACCAACTGAGACTGGGGTGTCATTTAAGTTCATGTGCGTGTAAATACAGAATACTTTTTTTTAATCCCAAAGGGAATTGGGACATTTTTACGACAAAGACACACTTAACAAAGACAACACAAGATCACAATAATAAACTAAACAAGATGTAAAAACACAACCAATAACAGCCACCAAATAACAAATTAAAACTATGCATACAATTAAAATACAACATAGAATACAACATAGAATAAATAACATAGATTAAAATAACAGGCAAACTAATAATGAATGAATGAATGAATGAATGAATGAATGAATGAATGAAAACTTATATAGCGTGGCACATGCGAACTGAATCGCCTAAAGAACAAATAATACACCACTCGCTCTAACAAAACCCCAAATAATAACCAACACAATACCAACATACTATATTAACAACGCAATATCCGGATCATAAACCAGAATTAAATCTTTACTTCCATCCCTCACAGAAAATAAATATATATCATGATGGCCACAGGCAAAAATTATTTCCTGTGTCGCTCTGTGGTGCATTGTGGTTGTAACAATCTGTCAGGCCGTGTACACACGGCAGAGAACCTCGACGGGCAGAACACATCGTTCCGCCCGTCGAGGTTCTCTGCCGGCCGTCAAAATCGGCGACCCGCCCGTCGGGAATGGCAACCAGCCATTCATCCAGGCGGGCCGTCGAGCAAAAAGAGAGCGTGCTCTCTTTTCGCTCGACGGGATTCCCGACGGGCGGGGCGAGCCAGGAGCGTACACACGGCCGAGGTCCTCGCTGGAATGCAGCTTCCAGCGAGGTTCTCGCTGGTTTCCAGCGAGAACCTTGGTCGTGTGTACGCCGCCTGACTGTTGGTACTCCGCGGACAGACCAGTGTATTGAGAAGTGGGTGAGAGGAGTTGTCCAAGATTGAACGTAACTTGAATAACATTCTTCTTTTCAACAATGTTGCGCTTGTGAATCAGTTTATTGAGTCTGTTGGTATCGGACACCCTAAGCCTACTTCCCCAGCAAGTCACTGCATATAGGAGAACCCTGGCCACCACAGACTCATAAAACATCTTCACGATCATCCGGCAGATTTTAAAGGCTCCTCAAAAAGTAGAAGTGGCTCTGGCCCTTCCTATAGAGTGTATTAGCTCCAGTCTACCTTATTATCTATGTGCGCCCCCAGATACTTGTAACTCTCTACTACCTCCACAACCACTCTTGGGAAATTGGGGTCACTGGTGGTAGCCATCCCAATACTTTTGACAATATGTGTATGTCCTGGTAACCACTGTGATGGGAACTGGATGTTGGGGAAAAATCCAACATTTCTAGTTGTCATCAGAACAAAAAAAAGATTGAAAATCTTCTAATACCTAAACTTGCCAGTGACAACTATTTAAGAGGTGTTTTGTCTGACGTTGCCATTCCTGTCACTTCCTATAGTGTTTACAAGATAGAAAGTAACATCTCCTTAATGGTAAGAAAAGAAAACCTCAGGGGTTAAAACCATTTTCTACTCTATTCAACAAGAAACAAATTGCTTTAGATATATTGAATGTTTAGCTCACCCAGGCAGTGTGAGTCACATACAGTGTTTCTAAAGCAATTTGTTTCTCGTTGAATAGAGTAGAAAATGGTTTTAACCCCTGACGTTTTTTTTTTTTTTTTTACCATTAAGGTGATTTTTCCTTTACTTTCTGTCTTGTAAACACAAGAGGAAGTGACAGGAATGACATCAGTCAAATCACCTCTTAAAGTTGTCACTAGAGCAAGTGTACCCATTAGAAGATTTTCAATTTGTTTTTGGTCTGATGACAACTTGAAATTTGGGATTTTTCCCTAACATCCAGTTCCCATCACAGTGGTTATCAGGACATACACTATATTGTCAAAAGTGAGAGGTTTTTATTCTACCTCAAGGACACTTTCACACTGAAGTACTGCCGCATTAGCGGTAAAACACTGCTAAATTTAGAGCTGATTTACCGTAGTTTTAGCAGCACTTTTCAGGTACTAGTGGGGCATTTTAACCTCCGCTAGCAGCCGAAAAGGGGTTAAAAGCACCACGACTGAAGTGCTTTCCAGGTGCTTCACCAGCTCTGGCCATTGATTTTAATGGCAGGAGCAGTTTAGGAGCACTAAATACAGTGCTCCCGAACTGCCCCAAAGATGCTGCTTGAAGGACTTTTTTTTCCAGTCCCACAAGAGTACTGCCCCAGTCGCACTGGGGCTGCAGAAAATGCAGTTTACAGGTGCTTTTCAGGCACTATTGTTAGCGCAAAAGTGCCTGTAAAATGCCTCAGTGTGAAAGTGGCCTAAAGGACAATTTTCCATGGTTGAACACTCATGTGCTCTCATCACATGGATGCCGTTTGCTATAAGTGATCGCACAAGAAAACACCCAGTAAAGAATAGGTCATTTTATATCATCTTCAGCAGACCATTTTAAATGTCATGGAAAAAAACATATATTTAAAATTGTATTTCAGTGTCTTCATCCTACCTTTATTTTAATTGAGCAAGGTTGTTGCAATTGTACATGAACCAATATATTGACGAAGAACAGTGTGACAGAAACACATACTCATTAGGCTTCATTTCCACTGGCGTTTTTACAGCCACGTTTTTTACAGCTTAAAAACGCCTGTCCATGTTTATTTTAGAAAAAAATAAAAATAAAAAGCTGGAGCTTTAAAAATGCCGCGGCCGCGTTTTTTAATGTCTGGCGTTTTTACAGCTCTATTGCTGGAGCTTCAGAACGCACTGGCCCCGTGTTTTTTTTTGCAGCTTAGCCATCTACAGCTCAAAAACGTCATGGTGGGCATGAGGTCATAGACTAACATGGACAGGCGTTTTTAAGCTGCAAAAAACGCTCAGAAAAGTGGCTGTAAAAACGCCAGTGGAAATGAGCCCTTAGAGAATAACATTGAATGCACATATCTGCATTGGATATGTGTGTTGTAAGATTTAATTTCACATTTACGAGTTGCAAGCTTTTGTCATGTCCATATGTGCTTCCATGAATGTGAATGAGTGTAATATCTAAAATTTGTATGTATTTATTATTTTTTGCACTATAATTAAGTAAAAAATATCAGATTATGAATAAATGCTTCTTATAATTTAAGTGGTTTTAATGAACTGACAGCTATGTAATATTTGTATCTATTAAAAGTATAAAAAATGTTAGGTGATTGATGATTGATTAACAGTGTAACCCATTTAAAATTGAAAACTTGGAAACCCCACAGAAACATGCATGTTCCCATAGAAAACATCTCTTTCTAAAATCAATATCTTCCTGATTGATCCTTTAATGTTTTAAATCACTCACAAGCATAGAGAAAATCCTTTCTGTCTTTTTTCACCTTTTCTGATTTGTGTATTTGTCTCAGCTCAAAGGTGTAATTAGAAACGTAATTCACCCGTGGCAAGAAACTATGAAGGCCCCCCTCTTCAAATAAAGCATGATCAGCAACAGTGAAGGTGGTGGTGGGGGTAATGGGATGAGTGGCAGTGCAGGTAGGGAATGGGATGAGTGGCAGTGCTGGTTGGGAATGGAATGAGTGCCAATTCTGGGGGGTAATCAGTGGCAGTAATGGGGGGCTCATGGAATCAGTGGCAGTGCTGGGGGGTTGATGGGATCAGTGGCAG
The DNA here is from genome assembly GCA_029574335.1 of Rana kukunoris. Lineage (NCBI taxonomy): Eukaryota > Metazoa > Chordata > Amphibia > Anura > Ranidae > Rana > Rana kukunoris. The sequence goes on along the minus strand of CM056052.1, from coordinate 248,192,214 downwards.
TGGTGTTGGTAAGGGGGGGGGGCAAGTGGCACTGCTGGTAGGAAATGGGATGAGTAACAGTGCTGTTGGGGGATAGGATGAGTGGCAGTGCTGGTGGGTGATCAGTGGCAGTGCTGGGGGTTGATGGGATCTGTGGCAGTGGTGGTGGGGCGGGGGATGAGTGGCACTGCTGGTAGGATTGATGGGAGCGGCAGTGCTGGGGGGTTGATGGGATCAGTGCCAGTAACACAGTTTCCTTATGTTGCTCACTCACCATACTTTATGTATGGGGAAGCAGCATTGGCATCCAGATACATTTTCCTAATATAATAACTTAAGGTTAGGTGTTCTGTAGTCCACAGGAATTAACTGGGCAGGACTAATAAGTTTGCTTCAGATTTTAGTGTAACATAAGTAGAGTGTAAAGGAAGCTATGAGCTTGTTGGATTTCTGGCATAATTAGCAGGTATTTCTCTGTACTTGCAGCTTCCCCCACATGACACATTCACTGATCACCACTGTGTACGGTACTAATGACAGCCTGGGTCTGCCTGTCACCGGCACCAGCCGGTGACAGGCAGGCCCGGCACCATCACAAGGCAGGTGGGATTGTAAAATCCAAATCCCCAGCCACATACTGGGGATTTCAATTTTTAAAGGTGCTGCAGTAGTATGTTTTTAACACACTCTCAGCGGCTATATGTGCTTTAGTACAGCTGACTATTGGCTTTCAATGTGGAATTGATGCAAGCGGCTGTTAGACCGATTATCACTTCCACAATATTCCACCCTCCCCTGCAAGATCCCTCTGCCATGTTTACCTGGCTCCGTTATCCCACTTGCATGTTCAGTGAGGGCATGGGGGCCCCAGGAAGGATGGCCGGAGCTCCACGGACATCCATACACTTAGCCTCCCTCCTGAGCAAAGACCAGGAAGTATGTATGATGTCACTTGATGTCCTGCCAGAACTGCACCGCCCTGCACGCCCGCTGTGACGCGCATCAGGCACATTCTGTGATTGCTGTGTCCTTCAGACACAGCTGATCACAGATCGGGGTAAAGGTACAATAAGTCACAAAACTGATTCATTTATAAGCAGTCCACTCACAGTGTTGCTCTTGTCTGGGTTGTTTATTTTAGACAATCCTGTAACTTTGGTTTATTCTGGTTTGCTAAATGTGAGCGTGTTGCTTCTTATTACTAAGCATTATGATGTTCAAAATATTATATATATATGTAATTATACATAATACAAATCTATAAGTAGATTTATTAATAGTAGGTTTAGTTATTTATTTTAATTAGAGTGTAAAACAATATAAACATATACGGTAATGAACATTCATACCAGATGACACCCTCTAACAAAACACAATAATACAATATATGCAATACAATAATGTAAAATACTGGGGAAAATTTGTCTTCAAACAATGGTAAAATCCCACAACACAACCAACATGAATATATACCTAACTTCACAGTGTAATAATCAAGCATGAGTTCGTAATACCTGTTTACCAGTCGTTGCAAGCATATGGTGGAAAACATACACATGAGCAGTTTGAAATCCTTTACTCCTACAAAAGGAATTGTCCACTTGCCATTAAAATCAGTTAAATAGAAAATTACATATGGAAACTATGCCCCAAAAACTCAGACAGGGAGTAAAGTCTTCATTATACTGTAGCTTGTGAGCTACCGGCAACTGATATTTTCCCCATTACCAATTTACCATGCTGTGTTCTGCACTGTGTCTCTGTATGAAGGTGACCATACGGGGAAAGACAGGACTTTTCTTCCTCATGTCAGAGCCTCAAGCAAGGGAAATAGTGAGAAGTATCATGGTAACATCCCCAAATCTCACTGCATATCTCCTGAGAGTAGCAGTCAGAGGCAGTGTCTTAAATCTTACACTGCAGATGTACAACTATTAGAGCCCATTCACACCTGAGCGGCAAAACGCCTGTCGCGCGACGCTCGTGCCGCTGGAGGGGAAATTTCCCATTCATGTCTATAGAGATGGTTCACATCTCTGAGACGCCGAACGCCTGTCGCCTGAAAAAAAGTCCCGGACCCTTTTTTTCAAGCGACATTGGCGTTCGCCCATAGACATGAATGGGAAGATTTGTAAAAAAAAAAAAAAAAATAAAAAAAAAATCGAAGCGCGGCAAGTAAAGCCGCGTATGCAGCGTTACTTGCCGCTCAGGTGTGAATGCAGCCTAAAGCTGTAGACACGGGAGTGACTAGGCACCTTCACATACCAGGAAGTGCACTGTTAATTTTTAGGAGGAAATGAAGACAAAAATATTTTTTTTTCACAGTATTTATTAAAAAAACAATTACCATTTTTACATGTTCTCTATAAATTAGAAAATCTTTTGAGTTCAAGTCAAATTTTTTAAATTGTTTTTTTTTTTTTTTCATACCCTAATTATTACAATTGAAGAAGGGAAACATTTTTAAGAAACGCATTCAGAATTAAATGTTTTTGGATTTGAGTTATTTATTTATTAAATATGCACCTCTTCAATCCGGGAGTAATTTACCTAAATCGAATTGCACACTGAGAACTTCCAGTATGTACATGCCAGAGGGAATCTGAGGTCAACTTTTGTAAAATAGACTCTTAGGGCCAGATTCAGGTACAATTATATTGGCGCAGAGTATCAGAGATACACTACGCCGCCGTATTTTACCTTGCTCTACGACGAATTCAGGTAGATTATGGCTCGTAAGGTACGGCGGCGTAGTGTATTTCTCGCGGCGGAATCGAAATACGCGATTAGGGGGCGTGAAGCATTTAAATTAGGCGCGTCCCCGCGGCGATCAAATTGCGCATGCTCCGTTCAGAAATTTCCCGCCGTGCATTGCGCGAAATAACGTTGTTACGTCATTTTTTGTTTGAGTAGCGTCGTTTACGTACATTCCTATTCCCGGACGACTTACGTAAAAAATAAAATAAGACGTTGAAATTTGACGCGGGAACGACGACCATACTTAACATGGGCTGTCTAATACTAGACCAGATAAAAGCTGGAATAAATTTACGCGTCAAAAAGATGACTACAGATGCCGTAAGAGATTGCGAACGACGCTCGTAACTTCGTGGATCGTCGGAAAATGCTCATTTGCATACCCCAACGCGGAAAACGACGGGAACTCCACCCAGCGGCCGCAAAATTATTGCAGCGTAGATCCGAAGGTGTACGAACACGTAAGCCAGTCGGATTGAAGCCCGAAGCCGTCGTTCCATGGTTTGAGGATTCAGACTAATGAAACGACACGCGTAATTTGAAAGTACTCCGGTCTAACGCGAGATAGACCAGAGTAAGGGCTCTGTGAATCTGGCCCTTAATATATAGTCAGAATTTCTAAATTTGACTTTATTCCTTCCTCCCCTAACCATGCTGATTATATAACTGGGAATACATGGAGCAGCTTTGACCAGTTCCTGATGATCCGGCGAAAGTCACAAAGTGGGTGGTCCTGTTGGCCACCTCCTACCAGAGATCCCTTGATTACAAACATTGAAGGAGCTGGACAGAAAATTTTCAGCTGAACACTGTACCCATTCAGATGCAGGCACCGTTCAGGTATTTTGACAGCTGATGGGAATTAGTTGCAGTGCGAGAGTCGACCATCTGCACTGTGTAGGGTGCATTAAGGAAACTACTGTATTTGATGTTTTTCCTTCAGCCTGTAGGTTAAATATAAAAATAAGTACGTTTATGGCCAGCTTTAGGAGCACTACCCCTCCATGTTTACTTCTTTTGTCAATACACCAGCCTTTTTCATACTTTGGGCAATGTTTGGAACTTGAGCTCCCTTATCACACATTTTGATAAGGTGTTTAGTAAGTGGTAAACAAAAGGACATTCTATTTGACTATTCAAGTGTTAACGCATTCCGACTAAATGCAAACAATTATATCGATTTTTAAGGAATAGCTCTGACATTAGTGTATTTTCACACATGTTGCCTGATACTCAGTTTATGATGTTGATTAAATAAAAAATAAAACACTATTTCCTGATAAAATTACTTATAGACAAGATTTCATCTCACATTCACCTTAGAAAAATCATGTGAATTTTGAGTGAGATGATATTCAATAAGAGCAGGCAATGCAACCGGAATCCTTTGGTACATTTCCAATGTATAAGTAATATTATTCCATACTTATATTTTGCCATAAGATTATTAAACGGGCACAATAAACATGTTTTATTATTAGCTGCCACCATTGCATATCTGATTACCACAATCCTATGTCTATGAGTAACTTAATGACAAAAAAAAACAAAAAACAAAAAAAACAAAGCACGCCCTAAATAAGTAAGTTCCCTACATCATTAGTTGCCAATTTGTTCTGTTTTTACTGACCTAAATATTTGAATACATATTTGTCTGGGCTGCAGAAATCTTGAAGTTCAACAATCCCAGTAAATCTATGTACATATATTATAGTAAAACAAAACCTTTGCAAATCTGGCTTGTGAGTAGGGATGGGCAAATTGCTTTGAGCGAGTCATAACTTGCAGAAAAACTGGTCAGTTCTCTACATGCTAGTGTTTGCAAAGTGGTGATTTTTCTCAATATTTCACCAGCGGACCAAATTTAATTGAGTGAACTGGTAACTTGACCCAAATGACCAATTTTCATTCTACCCAAGCGCCCAACAAGAATCCCCCCCCCCCCCCACACATACACACATATGCATTCCAATGGAAGTTGTTAAGAACCCTCGCAACTTCAGCAACCTAGTTATTAATTATTATTAGGTGCTGTTCCTATAAGTTAGTATATTATCTCCTTATCAGCCCATGCTCATATCGGGGCGATGTGGCATGCGATTTGACATGTAAAATCTCATACCAAAACGGTGGCTATTCACGGAAATGGCACCGTCCGAATCTGTGCAGCGCCTACTTTGCAGCACCGCAAAGATCCTCCAATCTCGAATAATTCCTGTACTACTTTTGATGACTTCGGAGGCAATTTGAATAGACATCTGTGCAGGAACTCCCAGAGATGTCTGTCAAATTTCCTCCGAAGTCAGATTGCATTGCCGGTTTAAAATTGTGCAAGTGCTAACCCGCAGCAATGTGAACCTGGGCTGTTACAAGAGGGGGCATTCTATTTAACTTGTGTGTGTACTGGCGTCAATCTGACAGAAGCCGGACATTTGGTCCGAATAGCTGAGATCGCTTACCAAGAGTTCTGGTGGGGGGCTGTCCCAGAACACAATAGAACAGCAAGTCAGATTGCAGTATCAATGTCAGATAATTAGTACAGTGGTTCCTCCTGAGCTGTCAAGTTTTTTTGGTTCAGCCCTACTAGTGTGTACTATAGGGTTAAAAGAGTAATAATATTTTATATATATATTTATGCTTAACATTTCCCTCCCCAACTTGAATTATAAACATGCTGTCAGAAAAAAATCACATACCAGTCAGTCTAACATTGCAAAGCAGTAATTGGATTTGTTATATACTTTACTTTTCATTTACAAGAGCTACATCATATACTATAACAACAATGAAACATCATCAATAGCTATAATATTTTAATAGCTATAATTATCATCTGAAGCATTATTAACGTAAACTCCACCCATGTCATTTTTTTACTTGATGAATATTGTTATTTTGCTTTTAAGAAATCTTGTGCCTTATAGAATGCCTAAATGTGTCTTATGTGCTTTCTAGTCTAACAACTCAAACTGACTCCACTCTCAGTATTTAACCACTTCCCACCCGTGCACCTTCCAATGACGGCAGGGCGGTGCAGCTCTCGTTCTGGAAGGACATAATATGATGTTGTCCCAGAATGTTCGCTCTCAAGCGCCCATGTGGGCACAGAGCGTGGCAATCATGGCCCCAATCTCTGTAAAGAGCAGATGATGCAGCTCTTTAAGCAGGTGATCAGCTGGGCCTCCTTAGTACCACCTAATAAGTGCACATAAGTGCTGCCTCATCCATGCCCATAAGTAGGGGGGGGGGGTTGGTGTCTGCGCTGTGAATGGGTTGGAATGGAAGAGGTGCAGGAAACGCACAGAAGTGAGTAACTGAACCAATGGGCGTGGACGGATGAGTGTGTGAACCCAAGTGCAGCTAGGTGCAGAACATAACAATATGAACTACAGGTATACCAAAACAGTGACCAAATAATAAATGGTAGCAATACTAATAAACGCAAAGTGAACCACCAATACAAACAATAAAAAACGTGATTGGTGACAAAGCCACAAAATACAAAAACAATAAAAATAAAAAGCAGAGTGCACAGTGTAATGAATAACATAAATAAAGTCTCTAGTAAGTGCTCTCGGAGATCCAAAGTCCAATAGTATGGTGCCAAGACAGGAAACTTCAGTGAAACACCTCTGGTGGTCCCTAACTGCTCACCACCCGGCTATAGCATGGATAGCCATATGATCTCCAAAAACCGGGAGTTCCAATGAAACCAGCAACTTGCAATGGATGGCTGAGGGCCTCAACAGCAGTAAATCATGGAAAAAAACATCAAAAAAAATCATGACACAGGATAGCAAAGACACTTATACCACATAATGGATCACACAGACATGCACTCACATGGAGGCTATGAATGGTGGGTCTATCTCCGACGAACAGTGAGTTCGTAAGTGGTCCTGGATGTAATCTTGGCTGTATTTCCAATACTCAAGAGGATGCAGGTATGCAGGAAGAAAAAGGCAAACCATAGCACAGCACCTTAATAAAAATGCAGTTTAATGGATATTAAATATAAAACTCACATGAACACTGATGTCACCGGGTACATAAACCAAGCGGCAAGCTCGTCTCCCTGTGTCAAGCGTGTGGGCTCTAGTGCTCCGGGGTCCCTACGCGTCTCGTCACGCCACGTGACTTCTTTAGGGGAAGAAGTCACGTGGCGTGACTAGGGTGTGAAAGTGCCCTGTATTGAAGTGGTTAGCCACTTCCTGCCCAGCCTATAGCAAACGCGGTAGTTCAGTTACCTAGACTGGACATCTTATGACGTCCAGTAGGATAACAGCCACTGCGCGCCCGTGGGGGTATGCATCGCGGTGATTGGAGATGCGGTGAGGCTCTTTACCACATGATCAGCCGTGTCCAATCACAGCTAATCACAATATAAACAGGAAGAGGTGTTGATCGGCATTTCCTCACTCGCTTCTGACAGATGCGACAAGAGGAGAACCAATCACCTGCTCTCCTGACAGGGGGGTCTGTGCTGGTTGTTTATCAATGCAGCCCCCCTCGGATGACCGCCCAAGACCACCAGAATGCTGCTGGGACCACCAGGAATGGGCAACCACACTGGACCACCAGGTATGCCCCCTAGGCCACCAGGGAAATGCCAATCTGTGCTCAGGCAGCTGCCAATCAATACTCAGGCAGCTGCCAATCAGTGTCCACCTACTATGCCTACCACTTCCAGTACCACCAGGCATGCCTATGAGTGCTGAATATCATTGCCGCTTATCAGTGCCCAGCAGTGCCTCATATCAGTGCCCATCAGTGCCCAGCAGTGCCACCCATAATTACCCATATTTGCAGCCTTTCAGTGCCCATCAGTGTCTCCGATCAGTACCCACCAGTGCCACCCATGAGTGCCCATCAGTGCTGCCTATCAATGCCCATCAGTGCTACATATCAGTGCCACCTATCAGTGTCGCCTACCAGTGCCCATCAGTGCAGTGCTGTATATCAGTGCCCATCATCAGTGCCGCCTTACCAGTGCCTATCAGTGAAGGAGAAAATATACTTATTTACAAAATGTTATAACAGAAACAAAAGCAAAACCTTTTATTTGTTTTAAAAATTTTGTTTGGGTACAGCGTAGCATGACTGCGCAATTGTCATTTAACCTCCCTGGCGGTATGATTATGTCTGGAATTTTGTACCAAAAGCGGTACAATTTTTTGCATGGAAATTTGGTGTTTTATACTGTAGGCCTGCAATTCTTAGGAACAACTCACTTAAATCTGTCTAAACAAGAGTCTAGTAGACATCCCAGGTATGATACATTTTGAAAAACAAAATTATAAATTATAATATAATAAATAACTATAACTAATTATAACAAATGATAATGTAATTATAATAAAAATTATTCAATAATGTAATCAAATCAAAATCACTGAAATTTGCTCAGTTGCAGAATTGTCACCATCATTACTTTTATTTTTTTATGATGAATTTCCCCACAAATCGATATCGCTTAATTCTGCAAGTGATTATAATTTATTATCACTGTTTTCTAGCTGCTCTAAAATCACTTTTGACATAAAGGGACACTTTTGGTTGCTATGGACAATTTACAGTTTGCAGGCAGAAAGAACAGTTTTTATTTTATAAAAGTGCATACAGGACACTGGGATTACAGTAGATTACAGTATACTGTATGTAATGTGTTTGTTTACTTTTTTGAATTTGGAGCCGTTCTCCGCCCCCGTGCGTCGTGTCGTCGCAGGGAGTGGAGATTGGCGGCACCTGGGGACACTGTGTGAATCGAGCGAGGACCCGCTCTCTCACACAGCAGGGAGACATCGTAGGATCCAGGGGCAAGGTAAGTAACTTTCCTGTGGATGCTGCGAGAAGGTAAGCCGTGCCGCTGCAGGCTCTGCACAACTACCCTGAGCATGACTCGGGGTTACCGATAACAGCATGGAAAAACCACCCCGAGTCACGCTCGGGGATACCGCTAAGGAGGTTAAACAGCGACAGTGCAGAAAGCTGAAAATTGGCTTGGGCAGGAAGGGGGTGTAAGTGCCTGGTATTGAAGTGGTTAAAAAGACTCCCTAGGTGGTACTCCTAACATTGGTACGGCATTAAATTTAAACTTTCCCTGCTGTTTGTGTCTGTTGCATTTCTATGGGTTTTTCTATGCAGTAGTGTTAGCTGTTATCCATAACACCACAGAAAAGCTTAAGCTGTCAGTTAGCTTTTTATGCTTCATTACATCAGGATTTTTAGTAATAGTCATTAAATGATGACTAGCAGTCTCTTTTTTAACCACTTGAGGCCCGCGCTACCGTCGGATGACGGCAACAGCGCGGGCCTGAATAGCCAACATGCCGTCATTTGACGGCATGTCTTTCTGGCGTTCCCAGCGCGCGCTGTAGTGCGCGCTGCGGGGAAGCCCTGTGTTGTCCGTGTCCCTTGGACACGGCCAATCACAGATCGCGGCAAACGGCCAATCAGAGCGGCCGTTTGCGATGCGATCTGTGGGCCAATGAGAGATGATCTCTCATAGATCATCTCTCATTGCCGGCTCACACAGAGACAATGTCCTGTCTCTGGAGGGGAGGAGCCCGATCTGTGTTCCTTCTTACATAGGGACACAGATCGGTCACCCCCCCAGTCACCCCCCCCTCCCCCCACAGTTATAACACACCTAGCATACACATTTAACCCCTTCCTCACCCCCTAGTGTTAACCCCTTCAATGCCAGTCACATTTATACTGTAATTAGTACATATTTATAGCACTGATCGCAGTATAAATGTAAATGGCGCCAAAAATGTGTCAAAAGTGTCCGATGTGTCCTCCATAACGTCGCAGTACCAATAAAAATCGCAGATCGCCGCCATTTCTAGTAAAAAAAAAATAATAAAAAATAATAATTCTCTCCCCTATTTTGTAAGTGCTATAACTTTTGCGCAAACCAGTCGCTTATTGCGATTTTTTTTTATACCAAAAATATGTAGAAGAATACGTATCACCCTAAACTGAGAAAAAAAACGTGTTTTTATTTTTAATTGGGATATTTATTATAGCAACAAGTAAAAAATATTGTATTTTTCTTCAAAATTGTCGCTCTTTTTTGTTTATAGCGCAAAAAATAAAAATCGCAAAGTGATCAAATACAACCAAAAGAAAGCTCTACTTGTGGGGAAAAAAGGACGTAAATTTTGTTTGGGAGCCATGTCGCACGACCGCGCAATTGTCAGTTAAAGCGACGCAGTGCCGGAAGCTGAAATTTTACCTGGGCAGGAGGGGGGTGTAAGTGCCCAGTATGCAAGTGGTTAAAGTTGTTGGCATCTTAAGAAAAAAAAAAGCTATCAGGGCCAATACTTTCTTATCTCTGCTTGTGCATACAGTTAGGCGTGCATTTTAACATATTGTAAACCTTATCTAAAGCTAATCCTGTACCACCCAGTGCTGGGTTATTCCATTACAAAAATTTGTGTGACTCCAATCAATAAAAATATTGCAATCATCTCTTTTCTTTAAATACCATAACCTTAGTTTTCAGATTCTTGTTATCTTGACACTTCATGTGTTTCCTAAGTAACAACAGTGAGCCAGCTGCTCGGTCTTAAAAACAGACTATATTGTATTCAGGTAATCATATATAGAAAGGTGAGGAAAGTGAAGTGTTTTTTTACTTTCATTGAAGACCCGGCTCCTCTATTCTACCACTCCATTGATTCATTCTTTACTATGTGTTTTCCAAAAGGAAGGCTTTTTGGAAAATGGTCACACCACGGCTAATAAAGCTTAGGCCAATGATACCAGCAATAGTAAAAATGGAAATTCCAAGTGGTATATTGAAGCATCAAAGTCCCAAAGATGTGTATAATTTGTAAACATTTTTTTCCTCTAAGGCCGCGTTCACTCGATCGGTCCAGCCCAATGAGAATGGTCCAAAAGACCATTTTCATTGGTTCACCGCTGAAGTGGCCTGATGGTCTGATGTGTGTGCACACCATCAGTCCAAAATCCGATCGGGTCAGAACGTGGTGACGTAGAACACAACGACGTGCTGAAAAAATGAAGTTCAATGCTTCCAAGCATGCGTCGACTCGATTCTGAGCATGCGCAGGTTTTTGGTTCGATGCTTTTGCGTACTAACCATCGGTTTGGTCCGATGGTCAGGCATCCATCGGTCCAATTTTAAAGCAAGTTTTAAAACATTGGTCCAACGGACGACGGTCCGATGGGCCATACACACGCTCGGTTTGGATCGATGAAACTGGCCTTAAGGCCAGTTTCATCGGACAAAACCGATCGTGTGTACACGGCCTAACACTACACACTTTCTTGCACAATTCACGTGGAGGTACTTCTCCATATTGATTTACTAAAGGAGCAGAGCCTGTTTAATTTGCAAACTAAATTTTTATTTTACATTATACAGTCACCATTTTCCTAGGTATAAAGGTGCTATTGACATGAAACTTTCACCACATGTTGGTAACAACCCATGCAATCCATACATACAAAGAAACCAAAACCAAAGAGTTCAGAAATTAAGTCATGTGTAAAAAAATGGAATGACGCAGGAAAAAGTATTCAACACATAATGAAAGGAAGGTGTAAAAAGGCATGGAAAGCCAAGACAATCTATTAGAAATTAGAAAGCAATTCTGCCCCTTGTCAGTGCAAATTAGAATCAGCTGGGTCAGTCTCAACTGATGGCCTATAAAAAGGTGTCTCATTACCAAGGTGTCACACAAGAAACATCTCACGATGAGTAAAATCTCTCCCAAGACCTTAGCAACCTTATTGTTGCAAAACATACTGATCGCATTGGTTACAAAAGGATTTCTAAACTTCTGAATGTTCCAGTGAGCACTGTTGGGGCCATAATCCAGAAGTGGAAAGAACATAATTTCACCATAAAGCGGACATGAATAGGTGCTCCTTGCAATATTTCTGACAGATGAATGAAAAGAACTATCAGAAGAGTTGTCAAAGAGACAAAGGCCACTTGTTGAGGGCTTTAGAAAGGCCTAGAATTAGCAGGTACAATTGTTACAAAGAAAAAAAAAAGTAATGCATTCAACTGCCATGGCCTGTATGCATGCTCACCACGCAAGACTCCATCGATGAATAGAAAGCATGTTCGGGCTTGTTTAATGTTTGCTGCATAACATTTTAGATAAGCCTTTGAAACACTGGTAGAATATAGTCTGGTCATATGAGACCAAATCTTAACTCTTTGGATGCCATAATACACACCATGTTTGGAGGTCAAATGGCACTGTACATCACTCCAAAAACACCCCCATACCAACAGTGAAGTTTGGAGGTAGGAGCATCATGGTGAGGGGCTGTTTTTCAGTATATGGTATTGGCAAGCTTCATATCTTTGAAGGAAGGATAAATGGAAAAATTTACCAAGACATACTTGATAAAAATCAGGATGATGAAGATGAAACAAGGGTGGACATTCCCCCAACCATCCCAAACACAAAGCCATAGAAAATTTCAATTGGTTTCAAAGAAAGAAACTACAGCTGCTGGAATGGTTCAGCTGAACATCTGACTGGAATCCAATAGAAAATCTATGGAAATAACTAAAGATCAGAGTTCATAGAAGAGGCCCATGAAACCTTCAAGATTTGAAGACTGCTTGTGTGGAACAATGGGCAAAAAACACACCTGAGCAATGCATGCGACTAGTTTCTCCATACTGGAGGCATCTTGTAGCTGTCATTACCAACAAAGGATTTTGTATGAAGTATTAAATACATTTCAGTTAGTGTGTTTAATACTTTTCCCCTGTGCCATTCCATATTATTACACATAACTTAATTTCTAAACTTTTTAATTTACTAACATATTGTGAATTTCATGTTAATAGCACCTTTAGAAATATATTTACCTAGAAAAATGTGTTCAATACTTATTTTTACCTGCTGTAATTTTCATTAAGCTTAACGATTGTGGTGAAAATTCACTTTGAAAAAAATACCCAATCACAAGAAGGAACAAAATAAATAAATACTCATAATTGTATTATGGAAGTCAGCAGAACTTAATTCCAATCGTTAAGCTAAGGGAAAATTGTCTTGCCAAGTAAAAATTCACTTTGCTAAGTGGACAGCCTACTTGTCATTAATAAACCCCAGTGGTTTACAGAGGATCTACATTTCCAAACATTAAGATCTATTTTTTTTAAGATTTTTTCCCCATCACCTACAATATTGTCTACACATTTTGTTGGGTTTTTAATAGTATGGAGCTATAAATTAGTCATTATGGAAGTAGTAGGATTTATTGATTAAGGCTGCATTCACACCTTCGCGTAGGCGTTTTGCGGCGACAAAAAAATAGGCGATTTGCGGTGACAAAACGCGTCGTTTTTAAACGCGTTTTTTTACATTGTATTGTCGGCTATGCGGAACGCCGAAGCCGCCCGATACGCGCGTCGAAAAAGGGTCCGGGACTTGTTTGAATTTCGGCGTTCGGCGTTCTTTCGACATACGGCGTTCGGCGTTAGGAGATGTGAACGGTCCCCATAGAGAATAATGTAAATTTGACGGTCCGGCGTATTGTAGCGTCGGGCGTAGGGCGACAAAACACCTAGGTGTGAATGCAGCCTAAAGGAGTATATGCTGTTCATCTAACAAAGTTAGATTTTACTTTGCAAGGGATTTTCACTTAGCTTTCTGAATGAGTTAAAGCTTTGCTGACTCCCATCATGCAATCCTGAGCAGAAAAAAACAAAAGGGGCCAGATTCTCAGAAGAGATACGACGGTGTATCTCCAGATACACCGTCGTATCTCTGTTTCTGAGCCCGGGTATCTATGCGACTGATTCTTAGATTCAGTTACGCATAGATACGGCGTAGATCCGACTGGCGTAAGTCTCTTACACCGTTGGATCTTAAATGCAATAATACGCCGGCCGCTAGGTGGCGTTCCTGTCGATTTTAGCGTTGAATATGCAAATGAGCATGATACCCTGATTCCCGAACGAATTTGCGCGCCGTCGACGTAGTTTATGTCGTTTGCATACGCGTAAGGTTACCCCTGCTATATGAGGGGTAACCTTGCGTAGGTCCGGCGTAAGCCATGTTAAGTATGGAAGTCAGGACATCGTCGTGTTTTTCCGTCGTTTACGTCGTTTGCATAACTCGTCGCGAATAGGCCTGTATGTTAATTATGTTGCCGTTGTAATCACTGTATTTGCGGCGTACTATGGAGCATGCACAGTGGCCTATGTTTTAGGCCGGCGCATGCGCAGTTCGTTCGGCGCGGGGGCGGGCTTAATTTAAATACAGCACGCACCCCTCCTCCCCTATTTGAATTACGTGGCCTTACGCCGTCCCATTTACGCTACGCCCACGCAAATTATGGAGCAAGTGCTTTGAGAATACAGCACTTGCCCGTAAAAATTGCGTAGGCGTAGCGTAAATGGGATACGCTACGCGGAAAATACGCAATTCTATGAGAATCTGGCCCAAGATGTCTATGTACCTGATTCTTTGCAAAGAAAACCACCACCATTCCCTTCCAAAGTGAAATATCAGCCTAAACACCTTTAATTAATTAACCCTCATGTGTTAGGGACGTTATTACAAAATGTATAAACACAACTTCCCAAATATTATAATTCAACTATAGAATACCATATCTTTATATAAAACTGCACTGAAAATATACAAAGGCTAATGCTGCTTATCCCACCTTTTGAAATTCAGGCTGATGAAGATACTAAGCTGCCTGTGCTGAATCAGCAGCAGGCAGAGAAGATGCAAGCATACCTTTTGCATCATTGTTGCGCCCAACTGGCTGGCATTGATGTTTAGACTGCTAAGCTTTCAAAGTGTCAGAGTTCCAGATCAGGGAACAGAGCACTTAGACTTATCATACACTTTGTGATAAATACAAGTGATCTTTCTGATTTTAAGTATTGCCTGCAATTCTTGGGCCATTTCTATATTTCAAAAGAGAATCTGCTACTAACTATGAGCTGTAAACAACCTCAGTAGCATAGAATGCTGGTGTTGCGCTTTTTTGCCTCTCCCCTTGCCTTAAGCACAGTGAGCAATTACCTTTTCAGCCTGCCATCAGTCTTACCCCGTTTTCAATTCTTTCTAAATTAAGAAAAAATATGCTGTTCATAGTTTTGACGTCACTCTAATTTTATGTTTGTTCTAGGCTAGTGACACAAAAATAAGTTTGATGGCAGAACCAGGAAAATAGTATATTCAGTATCTCCTGTTTTCGTTTCAGGAGGAGTCAGTGACAGGTGACTATTAATGCATATACTGTGTATATATTTGCTGTCCCCTCAAAATAACTCAACACACAGTCATTAATGCTGGCAACAAAAGTAGATACACTCCTAAGTGAAAGTGTCCAAATTGGGCCCAATTAGCCCTTTTCCCTCGCCAATGTCATGTGATTCAGTGTTAGAAGGTCTCAGGTGTGAATAGTTAGCAGGTGTGTTAAATTTGATGTTATCGCTCTCACTCTCTCATACTGGTCACTGGAAGTTCAACATGGCACCTCATGGCAAAGAACTCTGAGGATCTGAAAAAAATAATTGTTGCTCTACATAAAGATAGCATAGGCTACAAGAAGTTTGCCAAGATCCTGAAACTGAACTGCAGCACGTGGCCAAGACCATAAAGCGGTTTACCATGATCGGTTCCACTCAGAACAAGCCTCACCATGGTCGACCAAAGAAGCTGAGAGCACATGCTTAGCGTCATATCCAGAGGTTGTCTTTGGTAAATAGACATATGAGTGCTGCTAGCATTGCTCCATAGGTTGAAAGGGTGGGGGGGTTAGCCTGTCAGTGCTCAGACCATACGCCACATGCTGCATCACATTGGTCTGCATGGCTGTCGTTCCAGAAGGAAGTCTCTAATAAAGATGATGCACAAGAAATCCCGCAAACAGTTTGCTGAAGACAAACAGATTAAGGTCATAGATTACTGGAACCATGTCCTATGGTCTGATGAGACCAAGATAAACGTATTAGGTTCAGATGGTGTCAAGCGTGTGTGGCGGAAATCAGGTGAGGAGTACAAAGATAAGTGTGTCTAACATGATAACGACCGGTGTTGCCAACCCCCTGAAATGAAATTTACTGGCAGGATGCAAAAATGTACAAACGACACCAATTTTTTACTGGCAAAAATCCTGAAATTTACTGGCAGAGACGCACTATTTACTGACACTGCAAAAAAGTACCTACCATTACAGTTTTCAGTGCAAATGTCAATGCAAATATCAATATTTAAACTTTAAACTATAAACTATAAAGCGGAGTTCCACCCAAAAATTGAACTTCCGCTTAATCCACTCCACACCCCCTTACATGCCACATTTGGCATGTAATTTTTTTTGGGGGGGAGTGGGGGCTTTAGGAGAGTGGGACTTCCTGTCCCACTTCCTGCTTACGCCGAGGGGCTGGTTAGGCGATTAAGCTTAATCACCTACAGCAGCCCTTCCCTGTAGGCGATCGCATGGGACACATGACAGGTCCCATGCAATCGCCTGTCCAATCAGCGGCGAGCCACGGCGCGCGCACATGCGCAGTGCGCCTCGCACATGCCCAGTGGGTGCCTGGCCGTGAAGCCGAAGGCTGTCACGGCTGGGTGCCCACAGTCGGAATGAAGACGCCGATGGGGAGGGGGGAGAGGAGCGGAGCCCCGGTCGGCGCGTCGCTGGAACGCAGGAGCAGGTAAGTGAGTGTTTATTAAAAGCCAGCAGCTACACTTTTTGTAGCTGCTGACTTTTAATAAACACAATTTTTGGCTGGAACTCCCCTTTAAGTTAAACAAAAGTCAAAAAATAACTGCCTCCATTGACACGAAGGTCAGGTTACTGTAAGCCAGCATAGTTCCCCCTTACATCATAGTTTGCAGGATTCCCCCTTACAGTGCAAGGGAACTCTTATGCAAAGGGAAATGCTGCAGATCATGATGTAAGGGGAACTCTGATGAAGGGGGGGGCTCTGGTGACCAGAGACCACCTTCCGCAGCGTGAATAAACTAAGGTAAGGGGGGGTTACTAATATACATGGGGAACCTTTGTATCAGTGCCCCCTAACATTATTGTATTCACTCCCCCTTACTCCAGAACCCCCCCCCCAGACTGGCCTGGCGGCACTGTCACTGACCTTTTAGATGCACCGTGTAGGGCCCATTTAGATGGCTCCAGCTTGGTGGCTCTGGTTTTATCCTATAGTCTCCTTTCCACAGTCCACACACGTCCGACTCCTCTCGAGACCCCCATCTTGGCAGTGTTCCCACACTTGACTCCTCTCCAGACTCCCCCTCAGAGACTGCAGACATGATACAAGAGGTATACAGAGGCTTCGGACACAAATACAGGAGGTGGAGGACAGAGGCTGCGGACATGGTACAGGAGGTGGAGGACAGAGACTGCACACATGGTACAGGAGGTGGAGGACAGAGGCTGCGGACATGGTACAGGAGGTGGAGGACAGAGGCTGCGGACATGGTGCAGGAGGTGGAGGACAGAGGCTGCGGGCATGGTACAGGAGGTGGAGGACAGAGACTGCGGACATGGTACAGGAGGTGGAGGATAGAGACTGCAGACATGGTACAGGAGGTGGAGGACAGAGGCTACGGACATGGTACAGGAGGTGGAGGACAGAGGCTGCGGACATGGTACAGGAGGTGGACAGAGGCTGCGGACAGGTACAGGAGGCGGAGGACAGAGACTGCGGAGTGCGGATATGGTACAGGAGGTGGAGGACAGAGACTGTGGACATGGTACAGGAGGTGGACAGAGGCTGCAGACATGGTACAGGAGGTGGAAGACAGAGACTGCGGAGTGCAGACAAGGTACAGAAGGTGGAGGACAAAGACTGCGGACATGGTACAGGAGGTGGAGGACAGAGACTGCGGACATGGTACAGGAGGCAGAGGACAGAGACTGCGGAGTGCAGACATGGTACAGGAGGTGGGGGACAGAGACTGCAGACATGGTACAGGAGGTAGAGGACAGAGGCTGCGAACATGGTACAGGAGATGGACAGAGGCTGCAGAGTGTGGACATGGTACAGGAGGTGGAGGACAGAGACTGCGGACATGGTACAGGAGGTGGAGGACAGAGACTGCAGACATGGTACAGGAGGTAGAGGACAGAGACTGCGGACATGGTACAGGAGGTGGAGGACAGAGACTGCAGACATGGTACAGGAGGTGGAGGACAGAGGCTGCAGATGTGGTAGGTTCCTTCTCTGCTCCCCTTCAGTATCCTTCTGTGCCCCTCCAGTCGACAGGCACATCTGTGTGACAGTGTCCTCCGCCTGTGCCCTACTTCTCCACAGGGCAAGGCTCTGACATCAGGCATGTGACCTCCTCTGCCCCCTTCACGGCTTCTCCCCCCTCAGTCCTCGAGTCCTCTCATTCATTCATTCATTTATTCATTCATTAATTTATCGTCCTCTCCTGTCCTCCTCATCTGCTGTGCGAGGCAATAGCACCGCCACCACCGCGCTGAGAATGAATACCGTGCCATTACGTTACTGCGCATGTGCCGACCGGCCGAGTGTGTACGAACTTTCCTGAGCTTGGCAGGCTTCGGAGCGGCACATGCGCAGTTGCATGAGCTGCCCACGGCCATCATTTTTACGGGCACTGCTGCCCATAACGGACTTTAACGGACAGCCCGAAAACAGGCTCAAATTTACGGGATGGCCGTAATTTAACAGACGGTTGGCAACACTGATGACGACCCCGAACACACCTCTAAGACGACTACTGCCTTGTTAACCACTTAAGACCCGGACCAAAATACAGGTAAAGGACCTTGCCCCTTTTTGCGATTCGGCACTGCGTCGTTTTAACTGACAATTGCGCGGTCGTGCGACGTGGCTCCCAAACAAAATTGACGTCCTTTTTTCCCCACAAATAGAGCTTTCTTTTGGTGGTATTTGATCACCTCTGCGGTTTTTATTTTTTGCGCTATAAACAAAAATAGAGCGACAATTTTAAAAAAAATGCAATATTTTTTACTTTTTGCTATAATAAATATCCCCCAAAAATATATAAAAAAACATTTTTTTTTCCTCAGTTTAGGCCGATACGTATTCTTCTACCTATTTTTGGTAAAAAAAATCGCAATAAGCGTTTATTGGTTGGTTTTCGCAAAATTTATAGCGTTTACAAAATAAGGGATAGTTTTATTGCATTTTTATTACTTATTATTTTTTTACTACTAATAGCGGCGATCAGCGATTTTTTTCATGACTGCGACATTATGGCGGACACTTCGGACAATTTTGACACATTTTTGGGACAATTGTCATTTTCACAGCAAAAAATGCATTTAAATTGCATTGTTTACTGTGGAAATGACAGTTGCAGTTTGGGAGTTAACCACAGGTGGCGCTGTAGGGGATGTGTGACCTATGTGTTATGTTTACAACTTTAGGGGGGTGTGGCTGTAGGTGTGACGTCATCGATCGCGTCCCCCTATTACAGGGATGACGCGATCGATGCTACGGCCACAGAGAAGCACGGGGAAGCCGTGTTTACACAGGGCTCTCCCCGTTCTTCCGCTCCAGGGACGGATCACCGCACTGCAGCGGCGATCGGGTCCGCGAATCCCGTGGTCCCGGTCCTGGAGCTTCGAACCGGGTCACCGGCGCGCGCCCGTGGGCGCGCGCCCGTGACCCACGGCTGGGTACTAAAATCAATGTATATATACGTCGATGTGCCCAGCCGTACCATTGTGCCAACGTAAATGTGCAGTAGGCGGTCCTTAAGTGGTTAAAGAAGCTGAGGGTAAAGGTGATGGACTAGCCAAGCATGTCTCCAGACCTAAACCGTATTGAACATCTGTACGGCATCCTCACTTTTGTTACCAGTGGTTTAGACATTAATGGCTGTGTGTTGAGTTATTTTGAGGGGACTGAGAATTTGCAGTTATACAAGCTGTACACTCACAGATATAATAAATATTTACAAAAATGTGAGGGGTATACTCACTTTTGTGAGATACTATATACAGTATATATCTATATATATATATATATATATATATATATATATATGTGTGTGTGTGTGTGTGTAAAATGGATTTTTTTTTATATATTTTTTACCATTCAGAACATGACTTACTATTGAGAATACATAATTACTGATCAACTAACTGTACAACTTTGCTGACATAACTTTTTTGTGTATACTGACTTATTGAAAGTGGTGCTGTTGTTGTCCATGTACCTTCTTAAGACTGTAACTTTTGGATTGTTATAGGGATGGATCCTGTTACTGTTAATTATTTCCTCATTATATAATATTTTTTGTCCTTTCCCATTGTGAGCAATTTCAATGCTTAAGACGTGTATTTCTTCCTTCTTTTGTCATTTCTTTTGGTTTATTGTTAACTATAAAACCCAATAAAAATATATTGCAAAGAAAGTACAGAATACTTTAAATAACAGAATGACATAACAAAATGATAATATGTTAATTTAAAATTGAAATGATACTGTAACACATACAGCCTCATATCCTTGAAAGTCATATTTTTTATGGGAGCATATCTCCTTTCTATTTGTTGCTGCCATTAGCAGGATGTGGATGTGATAGCTATCCCTAGAACCGGTTAACTACAATTTTATTTTAAATAATACTGTATTCATAAAAATTGCTTAGTACAAATTCATCATAAAACACGTTACCAAATGGTTTTAACGGGTCTCATGGGAGGAAAAATGCAAATGTGAAATTTTCAAAAAGTTTTTTTTGTTAAGAAAATGGTCCCACGACTTAGTAATTTCATTTGTTCTTATTATTTGAAATTAATATAAAGTAGCTTGTTATGCAGAGCAATGCTGTCGTGTCTGTAAATGTTCTAAAGTCTAAATTGATGAATCAATTTGATTGTTATGCTTCAAATGAACCACAAGTGAAAAATCTGTATTTAACTTAAAGACTCTAAATCTTACTCTAATAAGTAGAGGGAGTCACCTTGAGACATAATATTAGCAGTATTTTCATTGTATAATATTAATACAACACATTGTAGTTCACAACTATACAGATGCTGATAAATTGTATAGAATTGTATAGAATGAAGATTCTCTCAGATGTTCCCTGCTGTTATAGTCTGCAGTTATCACACCAAAGTGCACACAGACCCAGTGGGATTATTTATGAAAGGCAAATCCACTTTGCACTACAAGTGCAAAGTGCACTTGAATTTTCACTGAAAATTTGAAATTGTGAGAAAAGCAATTCAAAACCAACGTTTGACTGCACGATCCCTCCAGAAAGATCTGGCAGACACTGGAGTTGTGGTACACTATTCCACTATAAAGAGATACTTGTACAAATATAGTCTTCATGGAAGAGTCATCAGAAGAAAACCTCTTCTACGTCCTTACCACAAAAATCAGCGTTTGAACTTTGCAAATGAACATATAGACAAGCCTGATGCATTTTGAAAACAAGTTCTGTGGATCGATGAGGTTAAAATATAACTTTTTGGCCGGAATGAGCAAAGGTACATTTGGAGAAGAAAGGGCACAGAATTTAATGAAAAGAACCTCTGTCCAACTGTTAAGCATGGGGGTGAATCAATCATGCTTTGGGGTTGTATTGCAGCCAGTGGCACAGGGAACATTTTACGAGTAGAAGGAAAAATGGATTCAATACAATTTCAGCAAATTTTGGATGGTAACTTGATGCCATCTGTGAAAAAGCTGAAGTTAAAGAAAGGATGGCTTCTACAAATGGATAATGATCCCAAACACACCTCAAAATCCACAGGGGATTACATTAAGAGGCGTAAACTGAAGCCTACTATTGCCTACTTCAGTCACACATATTAGATGATAAACCAGAAACTCAGTAAAGTTTTCAAACCCCTTTTTGACTACATATTGAAGTAATAATGCCAGTGGAGATTGTTGCACATTGCAACAAATAACAGTTGTCCTTTTTAACAATTTTAACAATAATAATCACATGAACTGCCAGGTGTGACAGAGCCCCAGGTGTTCCACCTCTGTATGACAGTCATCCCTATCCTTCCAGAGATAACCTCAGCCTATTTAACCCTACAACACTATTAATCATGGCACACGGGTAGTGATTACTGGAAAAATGCCATGTTATCAAGGTAATGCTAATGATATCACTGAAAGCCTGCTGGCATCTGACAACGTCAGTGTACTGTGTTAAAAAACCCAGCCTACATGCCTACAGCAATAAACACTTGCGCAGCTCAATAACCTTGCTTTTATTGGAATCTGTGAGCACAGGTCACAGAAGGGCAGAGGGATGGAAATATGTATATCAGGCAACTCTCTTCTATACCTCAACACCACAGTCCCAGAAACTGTGAGACCTCTGTTTCTAACTGACTTAAACAATATAGCCCTTTAATATCTAGACTCGCTCTCCCAACAATAGAGTCCTGGGTGGAGATGCGGGTCCCACAAAGCACAAACAGGATCAATCCCTTGAGGTGGAAATGGGTTGTAGTCTTTTAGAAAGAAGGCCTTATGTCTTCTGCTAACTCTGTGTTGTGCACTTGGTATCCTGTTGGCAAAGAGAACAAGGTGTATTGAGAGATGTCCAGGCAGACAGGGGTGATATAAAGTGTGCTGGCAGTATCTGGGTAAGCAAGGTGGATACTATAACTGCTCAGCAGGGTATTAGTGTAACACATGTTCTTCTAATTAGGTGAGGCAGAGAAACAACACGGGTGTCTGCATGCAGTGTTCTGACATGTAGGAGGATTGGGAAAGTGTCCGCTCATCAATCCTACGACTAATGCCCCGTACACACGATCACTTTTTGTGATGAAAAAAAATGACATTTTTTAAAATGTCATTTAAAATGATTGTGTGTGGCCAAAATGTAATTTTATGTCTTCTGAAAAATGACCAAAAAAAAATTCGAAATATGCTTGAATTTTTTATGTCATTTTTCAAAATGTCATTTTTTGTGTCATAAAAAATAATTGTGTGTGGGCAAAACTACGTAAAAAATGACGTTTTAAACCCGCACATGCCCAGAAGCAAGTTAGGAGACGGAAGGTAAAACTACCATTCATAATGGAGTAAGCACATTCATCACGCTGTAACAGACAAAAAAGCAGGAATCGTCTTTTACTAACAAGTAACCAGCTAAAAGCAGCCTCAAGGCAAATAGAACTTCCCCTTTAGAGTGCCATCACTTTGTTCATCATTTTCAAAAAATGATGGTGTGTACGCAACATCATTTTTGAAAATGAAGTTTGAAAAATGTCGTTTTTTTTCATGGAAAAAAATGACATTTTTTTTCATCACAAAAAGTGATTGTGTGTACAGGGCATAAGGCCCAAAGGAGATGTCCTGGCAGACATGCCCTTCAGGTTGCCCGACTGGCTACCTCACACCTTAAGGAATGCACCTGGGAGATGCCCCTGTCTGATGGGATGTCCTTGGCCGGCCGTGGATCTGTGGCAGAAAACAGGCACACTGACCCTGGATGGCAGCACCTCTCTGTCTACATCCAGTGCTCTCCCTTCTCACAGACAGCCTTCCCCAATAGTGCTGTGGAGAAACGTGGCTCTCTCTTCTCTCTCTCTCCTTCTTCAGGTATCCCTGGCTGGCACAACCCAAGCGATCTTATGGCTTAATCTCCAGAGACAGACTCCTGTCACACACACTCCTGTCAACTCTCTGGTGGTTCCCAACTGTGAAACAGCAAAGGTTTTTTTTTTTTTTGGCTTAGTCTCCGTCTCCCTGTGAGCCACTTCAGCCTCCCCTTCCTCTCTCCTCACACAATTTCCTCTTCAGCCCTCCGTATCACTTCCTGAAACTCCCCTTTTTTCCCAGTGCTCTCTGTGTCTCCTCATATTTAGCAAGGAAAGGTCAGCATCTCCTTATTTTCATCTTGTGGCCAAAAGGAGAAACTGCATAACAAATAGATTTACATTATAATCTATGCATGTCCTGAATGAGCCAATGACAGAATGCCTGTTACAACTATGTCTTCCGTGCAAGTCCAGCAAATCTTTCAGTTTAATTATGAGTAAAGTCAATGGTCCAGAAAAGATTTACGTAAATTGTAATTTTTTTTAGAGATGTATATCTTTTTAGTACCCACTTACTTAATTTGCAATGATTGACTGCCCTGGAAAATTTAATTTGCAGGGTTGGGGTTCTCAGAGGAAATCAGATGTATCACTCCTTACTAACAGATTTTTCTTAATAATTTGTAACAAAAGAAAAACTGTGCTATTGTTTAGCATTTAGACAGGCTTAGGCCTCGTACACACGACCGAGGAACTCGTCGGGAAAGACACATCATTTTCCTCGACGAGTTCCTTGTTAGGCTTGTCGAGAACCAAATCTCCTCATTCTCAAACGCGGTGACTTCAACACATATGACAGCAGGGGAAGTTCGATTCCACTGGCACAACCCTTGGGGCTGCTTTTGCTAATCCCATGTTACTGCATGTTATGTAAAAGGTTGGTAAGAGACATTTGCACTTTTCAGTCTGTTACAGCGTGACAAATGTGCTATTTCCATTACAAACGCTACTTTTACCGAAGGTGCGCGGGTTTCTAAGCATACACACCAATGTGTTTCTCGTCGAAAACCAGCCCGACGAGGAACACGATGAGGAAATTGAAACTCCCGTCGAGGAGAAAGAGAACTTGCTCTCTTTTTTCCTCGTCGAGTTCCTCGACAGTTTTCTCGATGAAAAGCATACACACGACCGGTTTCCTCGGCAAAAAAGCTCTCCCGCCAAGTTTCTTGATGGATTCTGTCGAGGAAATCGGTCGTGTGTACGCGGCCTTAGGCTATAAAAGTGTTAATAGTGACAGATATGTTCCCTTATAGAAACAGCTGTGAGAGATAGAAAGACACATTTTTGTTCCTCACACCTGCTAAAATAGTATCTCTCTTAAGTGAAAAGTGTCTGCAACACCTGGCTGACTTAGGTGCTTTAGCACTACATCATTTAAATGGCTCCCCTAATGCACCCCCATTCCCCAGGAAGGAATGTCAGCACTGCACATTAAGAAACCACAGTACAGTTTGCAGACAGAGTGTCTATGCATGAGCCTTTCATATACTTGCTACCTAACGGAGAAAGAATATGTAAAAGCTTAAAGCTATTTGAGAATTTGTGGCACAAAGTAACAAAGCTTTTTTTTTATCTTTTTCCTCTGATAACATTTCTGTAACCAATAACAGTTGCTGTTTTGTACTTGCAAAAGCAGATATATAATTTTTTTCCAGGAATAAACTGATAACTATTTAATCTATAATATTATGATTATAGTTTAAAATCGTTTCTAAATAATTGAGATCTTGTTGCAGCAATAGTGTGCCTTCCTACAAGACACATACAGATCTGGAGGGCACTCTTAATCCTTGTACACACAATACGATTGTTGGCCAACCGAGCGTCTCATTTTTGTCAAATGAGCGTGTGCCAGGATCTTGTCTTGCATACTAATGTTACACAATTGTCGTGCCGCGAACGTATTGACGTATACTACGAGGAATTTCAGCTATTGAGCGCCACCCTTTGGACCCCTTCTGCTAATTTCGTGTTTGGCGAGCATTGATTTCGAGCACGCGTGTTTGTACTTTTGACTCTTTTGTGACGGATTTGTGTACTGACCATACGAAAATCAGACTTTGAGCCGTTGTCCGACAAAAATTTACTAGCCTATTATCCAACATTTGTTTGGGCCGAAAATTGAACAACAAATGTCAAAAGGAGCGTACTGCACACACTGCATCACAACACACACATTTCTGTACGACAAAAGCACATTCCAGAACACATTTGGGGGAATTATGGCTCTATGGCTCTTTAAAATGTCCTGCGCAAGATTCAAAAATCCCTGCCTCCCATTTTGGTAACTTTACCTATACCGGAAGCAGATTCAGGTAGTTCTATATAGTGCCACTTTCACAAATTTGTGCTTTTAATGCACCAAATTAAAATCTAATTACTTCCAGTGTGTAGATAATGAAACTGAAGGTTATTAAGACTGAATGCAAATTGATTTAAAGATACAGACAGAGTGCCTGTCCCTGTAGGGAGTGTAACAGGGTGGCATATTTGACTGCACTACCCCCTTTTCCCATTACTGGTTGTTAAAGAGGAAGAAGTGGATGATAGTTCAACCAATTTTAATAACAAAAGGATTAAAAGATGTATACTCACAAAAGTGCATGAGAAGCACATATGGAAAAACAAAGGGGAACGATGAGGCTGTGGTAACAGCACTGTCCTAAACATCTGCAACTGGATGGCTATAGGAGCCTCTGAAGACACAGAGTCTTGATCAATGTACTGCTGGCTGCTGGATAAGGAACTGCTCTGATAGTCTGACATGCACAATGTGCCTCAGTTTCCTCAGTCCCAGGACTAATGGCCAATGGCCAATGGATGGTGTAGTTCACTTGATGTCCAGGGTCAAGGGATGCATTTTGAGGGACCTCCCTCTTCCTCAGCTGACCCCTTTGGGCTACCAGCTCTGTTTAAAAAGCCCCCAAGACCCGGAAACCCAATGCTGGAATGAGCTGGTTGGAATCTGCAACAAAGTTTGTTAACCACTACCCTACCTTTGTACGGCCGAAGAGTGGTTCTGAATCTCTGCGCGTGCCTGGCAGCCGTGATGTCCGCCAGGCACTCGGGATCGGCAGATGCAGGGACAAGACGTGGATCTCTGTGTGTAAACACAGAGATTCACGTCCTGTCAGAGGAGAGAGGAGACCGATCTGTGTCCCTTCTTACATAGGGACACAGCATCGGTCACCTCCCCCAGTCACCCCCCCCCTCCCCCCACAGTTAGAACACAATTTAGGGTACACATTCACCCCTTCCTCACCCCCTAGTGTTAACCCCTTCAATGCCAGTCACATTTATACAGTAATTAGTGCATATTTATTGCACTGAACGCTGTATAAATGTGAATGGCGCCAAAAATGTGTCAAAGGTGTCCGATGTCTCCGCCATAATGTCGCAGTCACGAAAAAAATGCTGATCGCCGCCATTAGTAGTAACAAAATAAAAAAATAAAAAATAAAAATAATTCTGTCCCCTATTTTGTAAGCGCAATAACTTTTGCGCAAACCAGATGCTTATTGCGATTTTTTTTGGATTTTTTTTTAATTGAGCTATTTATTACAGCAACAAGTAAAAAATATTGTTTTTTTTTTTTCAAAATTGTCGCTCTATTTTTTTTTATAGCGCAAAAAATAAAAACCGCAGAGGCGATCAAATACCACCAAAAGAAAGCTCTATTTGTGGGGAAAAAAGGACGCCAATTTTGTTTGGGAGCCACGTCGCACGGCCGCACAATTGTCAGTTAAAGTGATGCAGTGCCACAAGATGAAATTTCACCTGGTCAGGAAGGGGTATATGTGCCCAGTAAGGAAGTGGTTAAGATCCTTGTAATGCACACTGATCACCCAGAGGGAAACGTTTTTTTCTCAACAAAAGTGAAGTTACTCGTTGGGGTAAAAACACGTTTAAGCTTAGAACCACTTTAATTACTGTCTTTCATAAATTGTAGGCAATGAGGTTCAGTCAAGATTTGTATAACCGTTGAAAATGCCTATCATATCGGCAAAACAACAGTATAACTGCAACTTTTTCACACTGACAACATAAGCAATTTAGAGAGTTATTTATTCTTGTACATATTTTCTAAGAACTTTTTGTTGTCGAAAGGGCATAATCTAGCACATACTCAAGTATTCAAGGAACAATTACTGTACATGTATAGATGTGCCTGCTTAATTGGCTACACTTACTCCAACAACAATCTAGTAAATGCATTAAAGGAGTTTACCTGTAGATATATGCTATCACCTAAAATGTATTGATAGGTAAAACATAAAGAGGTTTAATTACTAAAGGAGTGAAGACTGTTCACTTAGCAAAGTGGAAGTTCACTTTACAAAAGGAATGTTTCTTGTGCTTAGTAAATAAGGTGAAGCTTCACTTTGAGTCCCCAATCATGTAGTTTTTTATTGCGTAATCTATGCGCAATTAAAAACAGCTCAAGTACACTGTCCTTATATGCGGCGGGCTACGAAAAAATGGCCGATACGAAACTTCCGGTTTGCGTATAAATACGATATACCCGTCCACAACCAATAGCATTCCCCAGATGAAGACACGTGACCCTGTGTCGTAACACGTAGGGAAGGGAAGGACGGGCAGATGAGTGACGTGCTGCAAGCGCTACGATCCCGCTGTTTGATGCCAATTTTATCTTTTTTTTTGTAAGTACATTTGTTTTATTAAAACTCCCTGGTTATCAAGTTAACGCACTATTGGAGGCTTCCTTTGTCTTTTCCCGGATTCTCCTTATCTGTGTCCTGTGAATATACCTGAGTACTTAGACATCCATCGTTCCATTGACCTGTGGGGATCCACAAACAACATCACTGGTGGAGATTGTCTATACCAAGGATATCCTACATGCTGGTTATGTCTGGCTGGAGGTGAGAGTTCTGTGAGACTAGACGTGCCGTGTGGTGGGGCTCTTTCCTTTCCTCACCTTTCTGCAACTAGTGGACATCCCTCCTTCACACTGTTCACATTAAGGACTTTAGTGCACTTGGTTTGGACATAGCACCCTTGTTGGACTGTTGTGTTGTTTTTGCTTTTTTTGCTTTGTCACAGATACCACTGATTTAGCACACTTTGTGTACTGTGTGCTTACCCATTATTATACATCCTAAGTTATGCTTTATCACTTGCGCTAGCACTACTATTTTTATTCACTTATTACTAATGCTGTGTATGCATTTTTTGTGTTTGCTGCAGACTGTTATTGTTTAGAGATTTTTAGTAGCGCAGAAGTTCCACTTGATATAACACTTATTTACACTTTACTTTTTGCTGCCACTATGGATGTTTTCACTTTTGTTGAAAGTAGAAATGTAAATCTAGATGAGGTTTTTAACCCACAGAACAAGACGCATAACTTGGACCTACAAAGCCTGATTAGAAAGCTAGGCCACCACATGGACAAAAAAGTGTGTCTGTGGTGGGACATTAATACCTTTGACAGGTACATTAGAGATGGCATAGTACCACGCAGACTTCGCTGGGATATACCCCCCAACGATGGTTTGATTGGTAAAGAAGCGATGGATGAATGGTATGAGTTCTTTAATAACAAAAGTCTAGAAGGTCTGAAATTTCTGCTTAAACGCAAACAGCGGAAACTAAGAGGGCTAGAGAAGCAGATAGAGGAATTAAAAATAAAAGTTGAACCCCTAAAAGAAACGGGAGACTTTAATAAACTTACTACCCAGCTCAACAAAGACCTGATTGCCAAAGATTTGGAAGTTCAGCTGCGGAAAATGAAGAAATACCAATGGGACACTGCTGATTATAAGGCGCAACAGGTGTTCAAATGGCAATTGAAACCCGAAGCAGCACAACCAGCCTCCACTTACTCAACCCCTGAAAGGGAAGTAAGAATACAGGAACCTACTACATCATATGCAAGACAGGATGTAAGACTCGAAGGAAGGGATACACATCTTGATATGCCAAGACAGGAATTTAGGTTCGAAGGGAGGGACCCCTATCCAGAAAGGTCAAAACCTAACCATGGACCACCTTCTAATAGCTATCAAGGTCCTCGTACCCCAAAAAATACCAAAAAGAAACCGTTCAAGAAACGCTTCAAAAAACCACGAAATGGTAGCAATGATGGGAACCATAGAGAGCAAAGGGAGATTCCCTATTATGACCAATATGGAAGACCTCTGAGATCACCTATTCCTATGTACAATAGGTTTGACCCTATTAGACACCACCAAGAAGCGTACCCCGCAGATTACCGACAACATCAGTATGACTACAACTCCCAACGCTCTTTTTTAGACAGGGAGAGGAGAGAGTACTCTCCTCAACGGACACAGGAACAATGCCGGTCCCCAAGAACCCGCCCTCAGGAGAGCAGACTCAGCCCCGAACTAAGAGAGGCACTAGAGCGGGAAAGAGACACAAAAAGAAAGAGAGAAGATGTGGGGAGAACGTCGTAAACATTAGCGGGTGTACCATGTCTGCAGAAGAACTGGCAGTCTTGGATAAGGGCCTCAAATACGCCCCAATGAAAAATCTGAATAAATTTGAAACCTATATAGGCATCCGGAAATATATAAGAAAGTTGAACATCAAAAAATATTTCCTTAGTAATCCCACCAAAATCACACTCCCTACGAGTAGGGATCCCACACTCCCCATACACAGCGACCTGAGGAATCAGTCCCTATTCAACCCTCAAGTTACAAATAATCAACATATAGATGTCTTCAAGAAATTAGTACTGAATGATCTAGATTCGTTGAGACTTAAACCCAAGTCGGATCCCGGCTATATGAAAAAGGGAATTAAGCTTCTCACCCAGAGAAAAGATATTGTGATCCGTCCAGCGGATAAAGGGGGGGCAGTGGTGGTCCAGTCCAAACAACAATACAAAGACGAATTGGACAGACAATTACAAGACACAGACACCTACTGTAAATTGCTTGGAAATCCACTTTTGAAATATAAGAAGGAAGTGCAAAGAGTCATCTGTCTGGGAACAAAGAAGGGGATCCTAAATAAAAAGGAGGCAAGATACCTGATCCCCGAATCATGCAGGGTACCGGTAATCTACACCATCCCCAAAATACACAAGTCAAAAGAGAATCCTCCAGGTAGACCAATTGTCAACGGAATAGACTCATTGACTTCAAGATTGGGTCAATATATAGACCACTTCATGCAACCAGCGGTTCAAAAAACCAACGCTTTCCTAAAAGATACGAAACATATCTTACAGCTATTGGACTCAATACCAGTGATGGAAGGCAGAACAATGCTTGCGACTGCAGATGTGTCATCGTTATATACGATTGTTAAACATCATGACGCATGTCATGCCACCAAATGGTTATTGAGAAATTTTAGTGACCTCATATGCTCGCAACGGAAATACCTCATTAAGTGCCTGGATATATGCTTGAAGTACAATTATTTTTGGTACGACCAAGCATATTACAAACAAACCATTGGCATCGCGATGGGAGCTAAATTTGCCCCTAGCGTAGCCAATGCATTTATGGCAAGGTGGGAGGAGTCAGCCGTATATGAAGATATGCCTGCGGAGCTCACTCTATATAAGAGGTACATTGATGACCTCATTATCATTTGGAATGGAAGTAAGGAATCACTTGAAAACTTCCTGAACAAACTGAACACCAATGAGCAAAATATCAAACTGGTCTGGAAGATCGATGAGAAATCTGTGGATTTTCTTGATCTAAATATCAGTATAGAAGGGGATAAGATCACTACGAAAACCTTCTTCAAAAATGTGGATACTAACAGTTACATATCCACCGATAGCTGTCACCATAAACCTTGGCTATTCAATATCCCAAGGGGCCAACTAGTTAGAATGAAGAGGAATTGCACGAAGGTAGATGACTATATGAACCAAGCCCAATTGATTGGGTCACGGTTCACCAGCAAGGGATATGATGAACTATCCATTTCCAAGCAAATCAAAGAGGTGGGCGCACTAGAGAGATCTAAAATGTTACAAAACAAAGAACAAAACAAAAAGCTCCCGCTCTGATCTTGAATTATAATTCTCAGCACAAGGATGTGGAAAAGATCATTAAGAAATACTGGTATATCCTACAGAGCGACAAAGATCTGTGCCAAATACTCCCGGAGAAACCACAGATTTTGTACAAAAAGGCGCCTACATTCAAAGATCTAGTGGTCAAGTCTGTTGTGGACCCCCCACCGAAACCCCCTTTTGTATTTTTCACAGGAAAAGGTTTTTTTCCTTGCAGAGGCTGTTTTGCATGTGAAAAAAAAAAAAAAAAAAAAACCCCAAAAGAAACGGACGCAATTTATAGCCACCAATACAGGAGAGACCTTTGATATTAAGGAATGTATTGGATGCTATACCGAGGGGGTGGTCTATGTCCTGCAGTGTAGCTGTAATCTACAGTACATTGGTAGAACAAAGAGAGCCCTGAAAGTCCGGGTAAAGGAACACGTGAAAAATATCATTAAAGGATCCTCCAAACACAATGTGTCAAGACATTTTAAGAAAGTACACAATAAAGACCCCACTTGTTTGGAGTTTTGGGGTATTGATAAATACACAAAAAATTGGAGGGGAAGCCATAAAATAAGGACTATAAGTCAAAAAGAGTCACAATGGATCCATAAGATGAAAACTCTAGTTCCTGGAGGGATGAATGTGGACTTCGATCTCAATTGTTTTTTAAATAATTTTTAAAATTTTTTTAGAATTTTTAATAATTTTTTGAGTTGTTCTTATCTAAGGGAAATATTTCGGCTATGTGCAATGTTATGGTTTGTGCTGTCCCCCTTGCTCATAGGAGGAAGAGGTAATCGACCATTGTAAATCGCATATTCTGTCTTTGTTGTTCTTTTCGGAAAAAGTGTTCTGAAATATTAATTGTTTCATGTGAACACGACACTCAGATGCCCGATCACCCAGTATTTTTCTGATGAAAAAAGGCACTATACCCATGATCTGGACAATTTGTGGCAATACCCAAATATAAACACTAGATGGCGAGGCACCAATACATGGAATAATATGAGAAACATATAGGCTAATCAACCCCTTTTGCATGTTGGGCTGTGTCCCAAAATTACTAAATACACATAACAATA
Organism: Rana kukunoris; assembly: GCA_029574335.1. Lineage (NCBI taxonomy): Eukaryota > Metazoa > Chordata > Amphibia > Anura > Ranidae > Rana > Rana kukunoris. The sequence goes on along the minus strand of CM056052.1, from coordinate 248,159,808 downwards.
AGTCCTGCTGCAAGAAGTCCATAGACATGGTCAATTTATTTTGAAATGAGATCAGCTACAGCATATTGTTCCTGAATGCGGCGGGCTACAGAAAAATGGCCGATGTAAACCTTCCGGTTTTGCAGAAATATGATGTGGCTGTATACTAATTTTCTGTAAAAAGTTTTTTCAATATTTTAATATCCTATAATGCATAGCATATACAGCAAGGCCACTACTGAAAGTGACGCTGAAAAAAGTTTTTTATTGCGTAATCTATGCGCAATTAAAAACAGCTCAAGTACACTGTCCTTATATGCGTCGGGCTACGAAAAAATGGCCGATACGAAACTTCCGGTTTGCGTATAAATACGATATACCCGTCCACAACCAATAGCATTCCCCAGATGAAGACACGTGACCCTGTGTCGTAACGCGTAGGGAAGGGAAGGACGGGCAGATGAGTGACGTGCTGCAAGCGCTACGATCCCGCTGTTTGATGCCAATTTTATCTTTTTTTTTTGTAAGTACATTTGTTTTATTAAAACTCCCTGGTTATCAAGTTAACGCACTATTGGAGGCTTCCTTTGTCTTTTCCCGGATTCTCCTTATCTGTGTCCTGTGAATATACCTGAGTACTTAGACATCCATCGTTCCATTGACCTGTGGGGATCCACAAACAACATCACTGGTGGAGATTGTCTATACCAAGGATATCCTACATGCTGGTTATTTCTGGCTGGAGGTGAGAGTTCTGTGAGACTAGACGTGCCGTGTGGTGGGGCTCTTTCCTTTCCTCACCTTTCTGCAACTAGTGGACATCCCTCCTTCACACTGTTCACATTAAGGACTTTAGTGCACTTGGTTTGGACATAGCACCCTTGTTGGACTGTTGTGTTGTTTTTGCTTTTTTTGCTTTGTCACAGATACCACTGATTTAGCACACTTTGTGTACTGTGTGCTTACCCATTATTATACATCCTAAGTTATGCTTTATCACTTGCGCTAGCACTACTATTTTTATTCATGTATATACATAGATAATTGAAGAAAAGGAAAAAGTACCCCTAGGGGCTTTGAGTTGCAGCTAAAAATAGTTCAATCAAAATATGTAAAAGAATATATGGTAATTTATTAGAAAACAAATCAATGACAGGATGGGACATCCATCTGACACTTATGGGAAACATGGACTCAACGGTGTGAATCAGACATTTGAAAACAATAAATAAGTAGATAGAGCAATTCAGTAATGTAACTTATGCGCAGAGTCCCCGGCGCGTTTCGACCCTTTTGCTGTTGTGGGTCCTCTTCAGGGGGAAGAAAGTTTGCAGGCATAAGTTCTATAAGACAGATATATATGTACATAATAATGAGATTTGTTATGAAAACACAAACAAAAAACAAATGAACATGTAAATATTATGCTATTGTAGATACAGTCACTATTTCAGACATTAATTTAAAAATATGTAATTACCAGGATGAATGTCGAGAACCAGATCCTGTGGCCGGACACAGACCATGCTGCCATAACAGGGGACTAGCAGGGGACACCCAGGAAAAAGGGAGAGGTCAAGGTTGCAGCATAGACCAAGTGGTGGAAAGGGCGGAACAACCCCCAGGCCCACGAGGGGTCGCAGGCATGGACCCCGCATTGGGCCGGAAGGGGGGGGGGGGTGAAAGGGGGAACCAGGCAGGGCAGGGTAGGACAGGAGGAGAGCCTGGCCCGACGAAGTAAGGGACAGAAAACCCCAGGCAGGAACAGGTAAACCTACAGGGAGACAAAAAATATACCATGATAAGGGTGATAAAATGCTGTATGGTGGTGCAAACAGAGAGTCTACAGGGAAGGGGAGGTGGGTGAGGGAGAGTGTATAGGTGGTTGAAGGGAAGGGGAATGTGAAAGAATGTGAGTGCACAAAAAAGTTAAGTGATGATGGTGAGTGGAGATAATGATGTGTAAGTGGGGTCTGAGGAGGAAAAGATGAAGAATGTGAGAGATGTGTAGGCATGTGGGCGAAGTGAAAGAATGAAAAAAGTGAGAAACAAAGTGACATGAATGAATGCAAAGTGAAGCAATGGCCAATTATATAAGAAAGGGCATGAATGTGAGGTATGTGTGATGATGTGGTGTGGTGATGTGGAATAGGAAATAGTCAAAGTGAAAAACAAAGGGAGAACAAAAGGACAAAGGAAGAAGAAGTGGGAAGGAAAAAGCAAAACGTGAAAAAAGGATTTGTTTTACCTGGACTCTCAAGATGGATGCGGTAGACCAATTGATGGCATAATATTGTCTATGAATTGATATGCTGCAAGGTTGACTTAGGTACATGTAGAGTATATGTAACCTATTAGAAAGGCAAACTGCAGCAGGGAATAAAGGGGAAAGAGGGTATGCATGATTGTCAATGAATATAGGTTATAATGCTGAGAAGCAAAAAAAAAAAAGTAAATAGCTATAGAAGGGGCCATATGCCAATAGGTCAGGCCAGTACTCACTTGTTAGACGCAGTATAAGAGTATATCTCTATGGGTCCAAACCATGGGAACTCTATGGTACGAGTTACCCATGGTAGCTTTGTTTAAATATGGGAGTGATTATCCTGCATGGGGTGTGCCCACCAAACAGACGCCCCCCCTGCCTATTTCAACCCCCCCACACACAATCGCCCGACCCCCCCCCCACCAATGACCAACCACGCAGGAGCCATGACGGCCGCGAAGGATTGCGGCCATATTGAGACCCCCCCGGCGTTCCGGAAGGACCAAAGGTCCCTGGCATCCGCCGTGCCTGTCCCCGTCGGAAAAGCCGTGACATCATCGCGTGCCACGCCACGCACGCATGCGCGGCAAGGCCGCAAACGTCCGGGGGGATCCGGAATGCCGCCGGCAGGAAGAGAGCTCCAACTAGCGGTCAGAGTGAGGAAAGACTGGCGTGGAGTATAAGGGGATGGGGAAACCGAAATACCTTGGATAATCCCACCCCCCTATCCTGCCGTGAAGCATGGAGATGGAGCCACACATCCACCACATGATGTCCCCTGCTATGGGTGGACCCAGGAAACCCTGTGGGCATGGACATGGCCGTGAAGAAGCAGCAGAATGAGGAACAGACAGACAACTGGATGACAGTATATAAGTAAAAATAAATAATATAATTAAATGAACAACCATCATTAAATAAATAAATTAAATTGACAACATTTGAATGTTACACGTTACCAAAGTATAAGTATAAGTATGATTATATTATTAAATTAGTAAACATAATTCATAAAGGACAACAAGCAGACAAAGGGGATGTTAAAATGTTCAGCGTTAATGGAGGACAAAAGTCCCCACTAGGTTATATCTAGATTAAGAATAAAATGCTGAGGTGTGCAACAGAGAGGGAGAGGAAGTTTGCTGATAGGAGAACCTCCACTCCACCTCTCGTTGAAAATGCCCCTTAAATGAAAAATCCCTCAAAAAGGTAGAAAGGGAGAGCAAATGGATACATAATAGCCTGTATGGGCTCTGGCATAGATAATTAGGCCTCATTCACACTGGATGTTTGGCCATCTTTTCTAGAAGCCTGTTTGTCCTGGCTGCAGCATTTTGGAAAAAGAAAAAAGCTTGACACCTTAAAGTGGAACTTCAGACACTTTTTCAACTTTCAATCTATTAAATCCTTTGTCTTTGTTGTTTTAACTTTGGATAGTAAAAAAAAATTCTGTTAGTAAATACCTTATACAGCCCACTTCCTTTTTCTTTTCTGGTAAAAAGCCTAGGCTTATGACATCATGTACAGCTCCCTCTCTCACTCTTGTGAGAATTTGCCAGGAAGGAAGGGGGGGTCATAAGAGGGCCAATGAGGGTTGCAGGGCTGAAGAGCTTGAGGTGTGCCTCTGTGTGTCTGTGAAAATCCAGGAAGTGAACAGGAAGCTGCCCACAGTTAAAATGGTTGCATCCAGACTCTGTGGAGGGAGATTTCTGCAGCATATTGGCAAGTACAGAATCACAGTATATATAAAAGAATATGCAAAGTGGTTGGAGGGATGCTTTAGAATAGCAAAGATGTTCTTATTACAAATTATGTGAGCAGACTGCAGTTTCTCTTTAACCACTTAAGACCCGGACACATATGCTGCTAAATGACCCAAGGTGTTTTTACAATTCAGCGCTGCGTCGCTTTAACAGACAATTGCGCGGTCGTGTGACGTGGCTCCCAAACAAAATTTGCGTCCTTTTCTTCCCACAAATAGAGCTTTCTTTTGGTGGTATTTGATCGCCTCTGCGATTTTTATTTTTTGCGCTATAAACGAAAATAGAGCGACATTTTTGAAAAAAATCACTATTTTTTTATTTTTGTTATAAAAAAAATCAAATAAACTAAATTTTAGTAAAACATTTAGGCCAAAATTAATTCAGCCACATGTCTTTAGTAAAAAAAAAAATCACAATAAAAAAAAATAGCTACCTAGCGGCAACAGCGATCAGAAAAATGATCGCTTAGTGACGCTGGCAATAGGGAGTGAAAAGGTTAACTAGGGCAGTGATCATGGGGTTAAAACTTTATTAGGGGGGGTATGGGGCTATCCTGAACCTAACATTAACTAACTTTCACACTGCCTGTCACACTGATCACAAGGGGTTAATGTGCCTATGTGTGTGTGTGTCAGTGTTGTGTTGGTGCACACTTACTGTGGATGTCTTCTCTCATCAGCAGCGGTGGGAAACACCGCTGCGTTGAGAGATGACATTATTTCCTCCTCCTGTGTAAACACATGAGGAGGAAGTGACACGAAGGGGGAGCGCTCCCATTGGCTGAGAGCGATCGCGGGGGGGGGGAAAGACAGACATCCGCCCGCTCGTCGGCGATCGCTCCCAGAGCCAGGGGGACTGCCGCACGCCGCGGAGGGGGTCCCGATCGGACCCCCGAACCGCACAAAGGCGAGGACGTAAATATACGCCCTTGTGCCTGTACGAGCCATGTTGTGGACGTACATAGGCGTGCAGCGGTCCTTAAGTGGTTAATAACTTAGCAGTGAGATCTTATCTTCCCCTTTAAAAAAAAAGTAGCACTGACATCACCACTCATTTCTTACCTATCCCTCTCATATCTCATAAAATTATACATTAAAAACAAGCTCCATACAAGTTTATGGAGCATTTGTTAGAGTATCTTCCCTTGGACGGTCAGGTTGTAACTTAAAAGATATTATAGAATCTTAATGTGCTAGGAAATGTAGATCCTTAAATGTGCCCTGCAAATCTGGCCAATAAATGTGAAGTCAAATAGAAGCCATAATGTGTGTAGAAAAAATAATATACTTTATTTTTAAACAAACATAAATATATTTCTAATCCTCCTAGAAGCTGTTTAGCTGTATTTTATATTTGAAAGCAGCACATAAAAAAGCCATGGGCAAAATGCAGTTCACTTTGTTCATTCACCAGGGTTGGGCTCTAACAATATCTGACTCAGCTCATATTAAATAGGGAGGGGAACTTTTCAGAAATGACGTTTTTTTTTATTTCTGTACTTTTTGTTTTTCAAACTACTGTATCAGCAAAATTGTAAAAAAAGGTTTTAACAGTTCACAAAGGGAGCACAATACCTACGAGCCCTAGAACAGTGATGGTGAATCTTGGCACCTGTTTTGGAACTACATTTCCCATGATGCTCTACTACACTTCAGAGTAAATGAGCATCATAGGAAATGTAGTTCTAAAACATCTGGGGTGCCAAGGTTCACCATCACTGGTCTAGAACAAATTTCTAGGAGCTTTACATACACAACACAAAAGAGAGTACTATGTACACAATAAATATTTCTTTACCACTATTTGTGTTAGAAAAACTATGCAATGTAAATTGATTTATTCAACAAAGCATGGATTTTTTTAGAAACATCCTCTTAAATATTAGAGGACGTTTCTCTAATAATTATAATATGTTCAATAAATAGCAAGTCATCTGAGTTGGACATTTTTATATTATGCACTATTATTCTGTTGTCAGTACATGGACAGGAGTGGCACTGTTGGTATCTATTCTTCAAATATACTGTAGGAGCAATTGAATATACATGTGTGCTTTTGTATGTGAATGTTTGGAGGTTTGGAACACCAAATATATCCCTATATTCTATGATATATCTTGACATAATATCCTTATTTGCTTAAAGCAGAGTTTTTTTTAACCCAGCAGCTGCAAATACTTAATAAGGACACATACCTGTCCTGGGCACCAGCGATGTCGGCCCCCTGAAGCCAATCTGTCCCTCGGTTCTTGGGTGCTGCCACCACCATCTTCAGTAAGGGAATCAGAACACAGGGGGGGGTGGAGAAGGTGACGGACATGGCATAGATACCCGCGGTTGGCTTGGCTATCTATGCCCAGAGGTGGGAGCAAAATACCTGTATTAGACAAGTATCTGCTCCCCCATGAAAGGTGCCAATTGTGACACCGGAGGGGGTTACAAAAGTTAAACATTTTGGGTGGAACTGTGTTTTAACTTCAGACTAAAAACAATGTTTGCTTTACACTTATTTTATCAGTGGCAAAACCATGATAAAAAGCTTGTTTTTAAGTTTTGGACCAAGACCCCTTCTTACATGTCTTGCTGGGTACCCACAACCATATTGCCTGACAGTGTCTTTATACAAAGCATGGGGTATACTGTGCCCAACTGCAGAGCTGTGCATGGAATTTAGAGAACTAATGAAGGGTAAGTACAGTACCTTCTAATTCTAATTCTTTCTCATGCATTACCTGAACTTGGTCATATAAGTTGATTTTACCTGACCCAAAAACAGGGGACACATGAGGAAGCATTACTGAGCTGGCCCTGTAGTTTGCTTACTCAGCATTTGCAGTGACACATCTAGTACTTCTGCTCAGCACACTAAACTTAATTCAAATGCTTAACAGTACAGTCCATATTGTGGAATAGAAAGCAACTGGAGCCCCCATGGATTAGTTGGCAAGTAACAGCTTTATTTGCTTAAAACCTAGTTGCTATACCACTGCCTCTTTCAAAGTACATACAGCTCAATGAGAGTGCCAAACAAACATCTAAAAGTCCAAGCATTGTAATTATAAAATTAACTCAAAGTGGAATATGTTTCAAGGTCCAAATGTTTTCCTTTCTCATCAGGACCATGCTCTGAGTCCACCTAATGTGTTTGCTACTGTTCCTCTTGTCCTCTCTAAGTCAGACTGCTTATTTATGCTTTTATGTTTCTTCTCATTGGTGCAGTCATGTCTGGCGCTGCTCTTGAGGTCTCTTGAGTGTTTCTTTCAAGTGAAAGATGTTTCCAATGCCATGCCATTGTTTATGTACGGTAATTGTTTCTATTAGACAAATATTTTATACAAATTTGTATATGTTCTACATTTAAATGAAACTTTAAGCAGAATGCACATTTCTATTAAAATATCAGCATTACAAATGAGTACAGTATTTGTTTCAAAGATCCTTCTTGTTCCCAATTTACAAACATGAAAACCATGATAAATCATGATTTAACACCTTTTAAATTCTATGGGTAGAAAAAAATCTAACTTCAAACCCAAAAAAAAATGTCTGTCAGGTGAAGTATGTTTTGCCAGGATTATAGAAATGTCTTTTGAAAATTCCTACCTGCTTCTAATTTCAGTGGAGACAGGCCATTCTATTTTCTGATTTACTTAATAAATGCAGAGTGTGAATTTCTGTCTTTTTTTTAAAACTACATGATCAGCCTCAGTGCTATCGTGAAAAATACTGCTCCCTCGCATTCCTTTGGAGATTTTGCATTCTATGAAATAATCTCATCAGCAAACTTAAAGACATTGCTTAGGATGTAATATTTCATACAGCAGGGAAGGGCAGTGAGCCAATTACACAAGCAGCGGGTTAAGGATTTTTAGAAAAGCTGACTCCTATAATCTCAAAAAATGAAGCCATAGTCATTTAGATTACATTGTAGTGTAAAGACTGGAGAATAAGGCAGACCTTTTCACGGTGGTTGCAGGAAACAGATGTGCATGTTTCCCAATTAACACAGACAGTGCTGACAGGGTAATCCCTCCTGCTGAGCAATCTGTCTGCTTCAAGTGGGGGGGCAGGTGGGATAAGCTTTCGCCCCCCCCCCCCGGGAAAAGACAGTGATTATTGCTAGCAGCTATAGCAGCTGATAGCGATATTTGCAAGAAAATCTGGCAGGCTGGTTGTAACCAAGTTGATCAATCGATCAACTGGGTACATTTAGCCTGACAATTAACAGTTTGAATCGCAGCCGGTTCCTGCTGAACCGGACAAGATTTGAACCATGTATGGCTAGCCTAAGTTTCTCTTGCAGTGTGGATACTGGTAGAATCAAAGAAGACAAAGAAGTACACGTTTTCCTTGAGTTTCAGAGATATACTTGTTAAACCTTTGTCTATTTATAGCCATATTTGGCAAAATACCAACTATTGCAGTTCTAGTTGCTTTTCCTATAAAAATTGGCAGACAGTGTGAGAAATATCATGCCTGGGCCTATTTTATGCTAAAATTCTTGCAGTGTATATAGCTGTTTATGGTAGGGATTTTTATCCCGAAAACTATAACGAATAAGAGACTACCACTGCCTTCTGAAAATGATAATTGCATATATGTTATGTCCAAGCCACCTTTAATAACAAACCCCAGCTGCTGGATCAATAAATATTCCCATATATTTAAAGCACACAATTAATAAAAATAATACATTGCCAATTGATTATCCGTGAACATTATACAGTGCAAAATCCTTTTTAAACTAAAGTGCTATAATTAAAAGTGTCTGTGCTTTTAAAGCTTCTTAAAACATCTTATGTACATACATATAATAATGTGCAAATAGAAGAAATTCTGTGCAACATACAATCCTGTGCAACACTGCTGGAAGCTGTGCATACACCAATTCCTTAAAATATAATAATGTGCAAATACAAACTAAATTGTGCACAATCCAAAAAAAAATATTTGCGCAATCCCCAATTCTCAGAGAACTTTACCATATTATCCTCATATCTAAAAAAGCTAGGCAATCTGATAAAACATTCCTTTCCTCAACACAAAAAATGATTACAATTATTAGAAAACCTAAAGACTAAATTATAGGGGAGAAGAGTGCCTAATGTTGAGGTTAATTTTAAGAATTACGTAATGTTTTTCTCTTATCCTCACTTCATTTTATGTATAATCCATATGGAAAAATAATGGTTTATGAGATCTGGATATTCAGTTCACAAGTAAGTTTGACCCATAAATTATGAGGGCCTTGGTTTTTGGTGAACTCTCTGAGGAAATGGGAAAGAATTAACCCAAGATCACTGCCACACCTGTTAGAGTTTTCCTGATCACTGCTACTGTAGTAACAGTGTCCTTGATCACCACCACACCAGTTACAGCATCACTGATCACTAGCACACAAGTTAGGCTCCATTCACAACTCAGCGTTTTGTTGCCTGAAGTGCGATGCTCAGATACGCTGGAGGGGAGAAATAACATTAATCTCTATGGAGATGGTTCACATCTCCACGCCGAACGCCGAAACGCCGATACCGTGAAGCTCAAACAAGTCCCGGACCCTTTTTATCAGGTGGCTTCGGCGTTCGGCATAGCCGAAAATGACCTGTTAAAAAAACGCAGTTAAAAACAACGCATTTTGTCGCGGCAAATCACGGTACAAAACGCCGCGCTAAGGTGTGAATGCAGCCTTAGAGTCTAAAATTCTGCAACGGAGCAAATTTCATTGTTTTTGATTTGATTACATTTATTGAATCATTTTCATTATAATTACATTATTATTTGTTATAATTATTTATAGTTATTTGTTATATTATAATTTATGATTTTGTGTTTCAAAAGAATTGCAGGCCTACAATATAAAACGCAAAATTTCCATGCAAAATAATTGTACTGCTTTCAGCACCAAAAATCTGAAAGAATCATACCGCCATGGAGGTTAAGGGGAAATCTAGTGACATAAGTTGGAGCTACAGTAAAGTCATGACTACAGCAGTGGTGAGAATCTGAGTATTCAGTATACACAAATTTCACATATATCACAACTATAAATTGAGGGTAAATGTACCCTTTAATACCATCTGAGATCAGACTTTGTAGTTTTTGTTCCTAGTGAGTGGCATTGTACAGTTGTGAATTTTTTTTTATTTATCCATTGTATTGTAGATAAATTATATATGTCAAACTGAATTTTATGTGGAAAATGTCACAGTCATATTTAATCTGACAGCATTGATCCAGAGTATTAAAATGGGCAATTATTTCAATTTTAAACGTGATTACAGAAAATGGAACAAGGATGAAAGTCCACTTTTAAATTGCTAAATAGTAGCATATTATTTTGTGTGTGTACATATATATACATGTATATATATGTAGATAGATAGATAGATAGATAGATAGATAGATAGATAGATAGATAGATAGATAGATAGATAGATAGATAGATAGATAGATAGATTACTGATGTAAAGCACCGCGCAAACTGTTGGCGCTATATAAATCCTGAATAATAATAACAATAATAATAATTACTGCAATGTTTTTTTGAGGTGACAGCAGTTCTTTTATATCAAATATTGTATTTTAAAAGTAAATGTATATGAACAATTCCCTGCTAATTGCTAGTTAGGTGTTGTTCTCTAATAATACTTAATTGCGTATACTTATAGGCATAGTCCCCCTTTTGCAAAATTTTGCAAAATAATGAATGCATTTACATTAATAAAATAAAACATTTACATTAATCACATTTTTCACCGAAGCCCTGCAGAGCTTTGCAACTGTGTTCAGTGCATTGCAGGTGTAATGCACAGACTTCTGAATTGTTTACATCCCAGCCCTAGGGTCATAGGGTCGTACCTACCAATATGGGGCTAGAGGAAGTAAACAATTGCCTACAAGTGCAGTGATGGCACCATACTTGTGCTCCATTGAGATCTAAAAATCCCTCTGCCACAGTTCAGATGGGACTTTTAATCTTTCCATTCACACATCCCTGTAAATGAATGACACAACTGTGTGGATGAAGCCACGATCAGCTTAGTCAAATGCAAATAAAAACAGGACGTTGCAGATAGAAACACCCCATGATGTGATAAGTGAGGGAGCTGTTCGAGGGTCCACGTTACAAAGGTGAAAATAGATCTTAATTCAAAATACAAAATGTTTGAACAAGTAAAACAGGCAGCCAGGGAGCTGTGGTGGCTCAACGTGATTGGCACTGCGCTGACAAGCCATTCACCTCTGCAGCCAAGGGTTCGAATCCCGGCCTCGGCTACATGTGAATTGAGTTTGGTGGTCTCAGCCCGGCTCCCGGTGGGTGTGCTATGCAAGGTACGCCTGTGCTTAGTACGCCCACCCCCCCATAAAAATCACCACCACACTTGCACGCACACAAAATTGGTTTAACACGCACACATTTTGGCCATGCGGCCTCCTAAAAAAAGAGAGGCGAAGGACCTACGGGGCTGGCTGGGTGGGCTAGACCTCCTCACTCCCTCATAGGGGGGAGTCCCTCTGCCCCGTTGGGCCCCAGTTGGGCTCCCAAGTGGAGCAGGTAGGGCGGAGTGAGTGGGAGGCCCCCCTCACACCCGTCATTGCCACCCAGGGGGCATGGAGAAGGATGGCCAATTGCCTCTGGGGGATTGCCTCTGGGAGGAGGGTCTGCCTACTCCCATCTCCTGCAGTCCGGCTCCTCTCTCAAGTACACGCACAAAATACACTTTAAAAAAATAAAAATACAATTTTGTCACACCGTATTTGCGCAGCGGTCTTACAAGCGCACTTTTTTTGGAAAAAATTCACTTTTTTAAATTAAAAAATAAGACAACAAAACATTTGGCCCAATTTTTTTACATAAAAAATGATCACTTTTATTTCTATTACAAGGAATGTAAACATCCCTTGTAATAGAAAAAAAGCATGACAGGTCCTCTTAAATATGAGATCTGGGGTCAAAAATACCTCAGATCTCATATTTAGGCTTAAATGCAAAAAAAAAAAAATGTAAAATGTCATTTTTTAAATAACATTAAAAAAAAAATGTCTCTTTAAGACGCTGGGCGGGACTGACGTTTTGACATCACTTCTGCCCAGCAGAGCTACGGGGATGGATGAGAGAAATGTTTCCCTCACTCGCATCCCCACTGAGCACGGGAGAGAAATTGATCGCCTCCGCCGCCACCGACGGCTCCGGTAAGCGGCGGAGGGCGCGGGAACGCAGTGGGAGGGGGGTCCTCGTCCGCCACCGATAACGGCGATCTTGCGGCGAATCCGCCGCGGAGACCGCTATTATCGTTTGCCCAACGGCCCACAGAAGAGATGGATATCTCGGTTGTGGCAGCAGCTGCTGCCGTTAGCGAGATATCCATCTTTAAAGTCATGACATATAACAGCGGTGGGCGGTCGGTAAGTGGTTAAAGAAGATCTTGCACTAGAATGTAAAGTGTGTTCTCTACATTAAAGCACCCACCTCATTATTAAAAATTAGAATATACTGTATACTTACTGTATCCCAGAGAGGGTGACATCACCAGCATTCTAGAAAGATCTCAGAGAATGATGAGTATTTAATTTCTCTGAAGATGACACTCTAGTACAGTGCAGGAGTGCCTTCTTGCTAGATTTGGAATCCTCATTACTCCCAGGATCTTGCTGGGATCTAGTCATCCACACCTAGGTTACTGGGGGTAGAAGTAGACATTAAAGTATGCTGATTAATAAAAGATGTTGGGCGTCCTCATATAATGAGCTGACCAATGCTTCTAGTTCAAGCTTTACTTTAAATGTATTGTATTTGCTGTGTAAATGTTTACTGCATAGGACACTTTTCAGACAACAGCCAACAAAAAAATTGCCATGGGTACTGGTCCAAAATTTGAAAAATGTGAACATGTTTTTTTGTTCCATGCTTATATATATATGTTTATCTATTAGAAATACACATGTGATATATTATTATGTTTTTACATTGATTCATGTTGTCACATGCAACTTCCACCATTGGAATAAAAGTAATTGCTGACACAACATACTTGAAGCCTGTAATCACTAATGACGATCTTTAAATGAGTGCTTTATCATTTAATTTCCCTTGTAGATAATGATTCATTCATTTTTCCAGTGTAGATATATAACTGTCATAAGCAATTTTCTCACACATTCAGCATTTAGTCATCAAGCATGTGTACAATACACTGTGGGCAGAATATTATGTACATTAATACACGTGTGAACACTGCAATCTCATGTATAAGTGGATATTATAGAATCATTTTGGATATTATAGAATCATTTTCTTAAATGTTCTTAAATTTTCTTAAAGCTTAAATTCTTACCTTCAAACAAGATTTTCTAAACTGTTTGTAAACCTCACTAGGGCAGAGCCAATCATCCCTAGTACCCCATTGCTGGCATATATTTTTAAAGGTGGCACTACATTGCTATTTCTCAGATTCTAAAGAAAATAAGGTGAGAACTGTCTTTCATTGCTGGTTGAGGGTTATGAGCAAAGTAGATCAATAATAGACTTGCAACCCCATTGTTGTACCTACTATTCATAGACATAAGAGAGTTCTGTTTTCCAGACTACAATGAATAAAACATTTAGGTTTATAGAAGGACAGTAAAAAAAATGCAACTTTTATGTTTCATGAAAACCTGAGAATTATAGAGTGATATGTTATCTATATGAGCCTAACTTATATTAGACAAGAGTATAAACAATATACTGTTGTATTTCTTAGACATCATCCAACAAAAACATAAGTATTTTTTATTTTTTGCATAGCAGAATGGTGCTAGAATACACTTGTATCTCTCCTCATATGTACAGATTTGTGCATACAACATACAGCATATATTCATGGAACGCACATAAATAAATAAGTGTATACAAAGTTAAAACCTTAGTACAGTAAGTAAGTTTTGTCACCAAGGACAAAAAATGTGTTGCTATCACATGGTAAACATAAAAAAATGACTGCAGCCACCACATTTAAGGCCTTTAAAGCATAACATTTTTTCTCAAAACTCAATATTATTTTTCTTATGGGGTGCACATATGACACAAAGGACTAGTGATGTCTACAAATCTTTTAGAGTGGCTTAATTTCTGCACATAGCATGGTGGGACATAATATGTTGCCATGTTTAAGAACCAGGAAAGGAATATTACGGTGAGTATTGATACAATTTTACATCTTCCTGGGGTCAATATGGTACTTTATGAGCACTAAATAATAAATGGGAGTGGGGTATAACACAGAAACTAGTTTTAATGAAAACATATAAATATCAATTTAAAGGTTTGTTATATACCATGTACAGACAGCAAAACAGTGCTAAATTATCAAATATGTATTTAGTAATCTTTAAAAATACTCACACAAACACTGTATCTATACTATGTTAAAAAAAAAAAAAAAAAAAAAACACTATATATTTCTTACATTAGGCAAGGCCAGTCAACCGGATACCTCATAGTAAGTGATTACTATATCAGATATTTGTTGCTGCCCCATAATCCTATGAGTGATCTATTTTTGTTTATATATTTATTTTATAATTTTAAAGAGGACCAGAATGAAAAGCAGCAGCAACAGCTCTGCTGTCAAAGTCTGCAGTTGCCCAGGTTGCAGGGTCCAGACTACAGGGTTCACATTGTAATGCATCAGGAACTTATGAAAAAATCACTAATGCCTCATACACACGATCAAAATTTCCGATGGAAAAAGTCAGATGGACTTTTTCCATCGGAAATTCCGACCGTGTGTATGCCCATCAGAGTTTTTCCATTGGATATTCAGAGGAATTCCATTGGAGTTTACATAGAGAACATGTTCTCTTTTCCTCTGATGGAATTCCGTTGGAATTCCAATGTAAATTTGGTTGGACAAAGGTCCGATCGTGTGTACAATGCATAAGTAGCTGCTCAATAGGTGGATTCCAGAAAAACACCAACAAAAGCTGCCCATAATGCTGCCATTCCTCTGGTTGCTTGGAAAGTCAGCACTTGAGGAGAATCTTACACGTCAGCCCTTTATGCTCTGTAGATCAGCTTGCCCATCCATTTCCCACAGATTCTCTTATGCCTTGTACACACGATCGGAAATTCTAATAGAAAAAGTCAGAGTTTTCCCATCGGAAATTCCGACAGACTTAGAAAGAGAACACGTTCTCTTTTTTTCCGATGAAAAAATTCCATTTGTAATCAGAGTCTTCGAGTAGGGAATGCGATAACCCTAATACCCAAGGCCTGGAGTGTGCCTTTGGCCGGCTGGTAGGTACGCCTGAAAGAGGGCATACCCTGAATAAGAAAAGTACAATGAGAATGTATGAAAGCTGGGGAAATGGGTGGGTGGGAACCCAGAATCCACCGCCGAACCCAGCCCTGACAGGGAGGGAGTCTAAGTACTCTTAGACTCCTCCCACAAATTCAGGCCGGCCTACGGCCAGCCTTCCAACTTGTAATCAGAGTCTTCGAGTAGGGAATGCGATAACCCTAATACCCAAGGCCTGGAGTGTGCCTTTGGCCGGCTGGTAGGTACGCCTGAAAGAGGGCAAAAGACACATATTTAGGTGAAGAGGGTAGATGAGCGACCAAGAAGTAAAGCAGCACGCGCCCGGATGGCAACCGTATGTATACCCGATAAGTAGCCGTTATGATCGGAGAAGCTACTGACTCATGACCTGTGATAGAAGGAAGCCCCTGCCGAATGCGTGAACCAGCCCTGAACTCGACCAATGCCCTGAGAAAGATTGGTTCGAGCCTGCTTCCTGCGACAACCCAGATGAGAGCCTGAAAAGCTTATGGTGAGAGGATACTTGGGGGCCACTGAACCAGAGCTGGCCCGAGAAGCCCCTGCAATACTGCCTAACAAACGAAAGCTACAACCGGACACCAGAGACGTACCTCCGTGAGGAAACCCCCCCAACACCTGGCCTACCCATACTTGATAGGAAAGTGAGCGGGTGAGTTGCAAAATCTAACAACTGGCAGGAGCCTAGAGTGCTGGATACTTAATGGATGATGACGGAGCAGAACGACAAGGGTCATGCGTTAAGGCAACAACAACCTAAACATGGAACCATACCGAGACACAGAAACCGTTCCCACCTGAAAGACTTGGTCAGCGGGTTACAGGCAGAAGCACGACCCGATGATGATGCACAAAAATGACTTACCTAGACACCAGCAGGACTGACAGCATTGAGCGCAAGGATAGCTGCTATCGGTATGGACGCCAACACAAACCCCCCCCCCCCCCCCCCGACTGCACAAGTGCCGAACGCCAGACCACGGACAATTACCTAATGAAAAAGTGTTGCAGAAGAGAGCAGCCCATAGCACCAATACTATTGGAACTTACCACTAGGTACCTAAGAGGCCCAGCCCCCCCACCTGCAGCATGCAGGTAGAGAAACCAGACCAATCACCCCTGGAAAAGCTGCCTCCAGAACTTGATTGGTAACGAAAGCATGACTAACAGTTGAAGCTACCAGACTAAGAAAGAACTTGATGCCGTGATGAGCCCCGTACACAGGCCTGAAAGCACCCACAGAAGGGACGTCAGAGAATCAGGGATGGGAGAATCCACCACCACCTCCGACAAGGACCACCTATGACATAGACATAAACCAGAGGGTCCACTAGACCGGACCCAACGGGGATGATGACATGGCCGGCAGACATGGAAGAAGAGCATGGAGTGGGGGCGCGCTGACACAACCTAGACAAGACAGCAAACAGACATGAAACAACAACGCCCTATGTGCCTACCTAAGTATGAACCTATGAGCAGAACATCAAGACCGCTGCGCATGAATGAACCTGATGACACCCCCACCCAGTGTGACTGGCACGTGAGCCTGAGCAACCTGCCGCGCAGAGACAGGCGATTTACTGAACACTCAGGGCTTGTGTACCCACGGACTGTGGTGGGTAATTGTATAGGTGTAACGAATGAACGTGCAACGTATGACGTATGAAAACAGGCGAGAAGATTGTGGTCAACAATCAATTAAAAACGAAACCTCAGCCCGTAAGAATCTGTAGACGTGACAGATCCAGAGATGTGAGCACTAGCTAGTAAACCCAGATGCAACATGGACAAGTACAATGAAACATGGTAACCATGAAGACGACAACACCAAGACAAACAAACTCAGACAGGAAACGTGGGGGCCCCAAAGCTAAGACAGAAATCGTGGGGGCAGAAATGCTATGACAGAAATTGAGGGGCGACAGAAATCGTGGGGGCAGCAGAACTGCTGAGACTGAAAAACTTCTGGCAACCTGGGCAGAAATGGTACGGGAGACCCGCTAAACCTGAATGCTGAGGCACAAAATGATAGGACAGAAACCTAGGGCAGAAATGGTATGGAGAAACCTGGGGCATCAATGGTATGAGAGCAACACTGAGAAAAATGTGGGGGCCGTAGTGCCCCAGACAGAAAACGTGGGAGCCGTGGTGCCCCGACAGAAAACGCAGGGGCCGTGGTGCCCAGACAAAAACATGGGCAGAAAGTTATGGTAGAAACGCCATGACAACAACCGGGGGCAGAAACACTATGACAGAAAACCAGGGGCAGAACCGCTATGACAGAAACCTGGGGCAGAAACCCTATGACCGACGCCCCGGGGCAGAAACCCTATGATAGAAAACCTGGGGTAGAAACCCTAGGACCGAAACCCTGGGGCAGAAACCCTATGACCGAAACCCTGGGGCAGAAACCCTATGACCGAAACCCTGGGGCAGCAACCCTATGACCGAAACCCTGGGGCAGAAACGCTAAGATAGAAAAATCTGGGGCAGAAACGCTATAACAGAATCCTGAGGCAGAATGGTATGGTAGAAACACCGAGCCTGAACGCTGAGGCAACATCTGGAAGAAACCTGGGCCAGAAATGGTATGAAAGAAAGCTGCGCCTGCCACACTGAGGCAGATATACAACGACAAATGTTGTGACCGAAATTGTGTGGGCCGAAACACTATGACAGAAAACCTAGGGGCAAAAACGCATTATACTATAGCTAAGGCCAAATGCAAAGACTGAAAGCCTGGGCAGAAATAAGCAATTTTTAAACCAGGGGGCAGAAACGCTGCGACAGAAAACCAGGGGGCAGAAACGCTGCGACAGAAAACCAGGGGGCAGAAACGCTGCGACAGAAAACCAGGGGGCAGAAACGCTGTGACAGAAAACCAGGGGGCAGAAACGCTGCGACAGAAAACCAGGGGGCAGAAACGCTGCGACAGAAAGAAACGCTGTGACAGAAAACCAGGGGGCAGAACTGCTGTGACAGAACCCAGGGGCAGAACTGCTGTGACAGAACCCAGGGGCAGAACTGCTGTGACCGAATGCTGAGACTGAAAATGCAATGACCGAAACCTGGGGCAGAAACGTATGACAGAATGCTGAGACTGAAAGACTATGGCAGAAACGAAATTACAGAAACGTGGGGCAGCACCGCTGTGACAGAATGCTGACGTAGAATATGGAAAAACAGCACACCTGGAGCAGAAACGCTGCGACTGAAGAGCTATGGCAGAAAAGCAATAACAGAAAACCCTGGGCAGAAACGCAGAGGCAAAGCAATGCCAGCAAACCTGGGGCAGACATAAATGCAATGACAGAATGCCTGGACAGAAACCCCTTGAGCATGAACGTTACGACTACGCAGACTGAACGCTGAACCGAACGCTATGACAGATGCAAGGAAATACTGCCAGAGAGACCCCCCCTAGTCTGACCACAGACCAAGCCACAGACAAGGCCACTGCCCCCCCCCCCCCCACGCTGCCAGCATCAGCCCTGGAGATGGGGGTGGACAGCCCCCCCCCTCATGCAGCCTGTGAGTGACCCCCAGGAGCAGAAAGATGAACCACCCCCCCCCCCAAGACCCTGAACATGCCCAGGATAAGTGCTGGACGCCACCCTTGCTATTGGTGAGAGCCCCCCCCCATGGACCAGGGGAGCAGCGGCGGCTCCCTCCATGCTGGGGGGAGAAATACAACGGGCGGAGACATCCCCCTTCCCCCCGGCGTGAACAGCGGGGGAAGCGGCAAGCGGCTCCCCGTAAGCTGGGGGGAGAAATACAGCGGGCAGAGGCCCCCCCCCTTCCCCCCCGGCGTGAACACCGGGGGAAGCGGCGGACGGCTCCCTCCATGCTGGAGGGAGAAATACAGCGGGCGGAGGTCCCCCCCTCCCCCCGGCGTGAACCGATAAAAACGGCGGGCTGAAGTGAGGATGGAGGGAGGGAGCAATGCAGCGGGTGGAAGCTCCCCCTCCCCCGGCGTGAACCACGGGGAGAAGCGAGCGGGCGGATCCCCCTGCCAGATGGAGCCCCAGAAACGATGCGGGCGGATGGACACCCCTCCCCCGGGCGGGCGGCTCCCTCCTTGCCGGAAGAAGCCCTAGCCATGATGAAGGAAGGAAGGAAAACCTGAAGCAGCAGCGGGCTGCCGCTGCCGCCGCTGCTGCTACTACTGCTGCTGCTCCTCCTCCTCTGCCGGACGTGACGTGTACGGGACCCAGAATCCACCGCCGAACCCAGCCCTGACAGGGAGGGAGTCTAAGTACTCTTAGACTCCTCCCACAAATTCAGGCCGGCCTACGGCCAGCCTTCCAACTTGTCTGTATGGATCTCTGACGGAGAAAATAACACGCATGCTTAGAATGAAGTCGATGCATGCTCAGACGCATTGAACTTCATTTTTCTTGGCTCGTCGTAGTGTTCACCACGTTTTGAACGGTCGGAATTTGGTGTGACAGTTTGTATGCTTGAACGGAATTCCGTCAGAAAACTCCATCTGAGTTTATCCCGACGAAAATTACAATCGTATGTACAGGGCATTAGATGATTCCTTGCCCTAGATCACTCCTCCAGAAAGTATGAAGAGTTTTTCTGATGACCTGAAAGATTCAGTTGCTAAGATATGAAGAGATCTTGCCACATCCAAATCATGCAGACTTTGCATGTCAGGATGATTTTTGAAAGTTGAGAGAATGTAATAGTGCAGTATTGTCATAGGCTGGAACATGCATTGCCTTCATGACTTCCAAATCCCCCTTTGCCTAACCCATGTTTCCATTGCACATAAGACACAGGCCTCCAGTTGTCAATCTGTCTAGGAGGATTAATTTCCACTGAAACCTTGGGGAAAAGGTTCTCAGAGACTCCGATGCTTCTTTCATTTCTACGATGTTAGAGACTAACCCTGCTGAAATGACACTATCCTTTAAATACAAGGTCTGATGTCAGGGGGGGGGGTGACAGTGGAAGAGGTTCTAAAGCTTCATCCACCACCATAGAATTCATTGTGTAGTAGAACACATCTGTTTTCCCTGAAGTATCGGTCCTACTGGGTTAGAAACCCTCTCTGAAAGGGTCTCAGATGGATATGGGACTACTTTCCCATGGGAATTTAAACATTAGCCAAGAGAGTTGATAAAAGGTTTAATGAATGAGAGGTAGAGAGGAGACTACTGGAGAGGGCTACCTGAAAGGAGTGTGTCCCTGTCTCCCGATAGTAGTAGGTCATCACCCAGGAAATGTAATACATGTAGTTCTTGTACTAGCCGCGGCACCAGGATACAGATCATGACTTTGATAAATGTATTTGGCAATGTCAACAGACCAAATGGGGGGAAAGTGAATTGGAGATAGATTTTGCTTATTGCAAACTGAAGCTACTGCTAGTATGTGTCCTGAAGATTCAGGGACAACATCCAATCTACTGACTGCATGGTGAGTAGTATCGAGTGTAGCAATTCCATCTTAAACATTACTGACCTCCATCCTCTCAATTTTTATTTCATGAGAAATAAAGAAAATAAATACCCCATGAATCTGGAAGGATAGAACATATTGCTTCATGGAGATTGAGTATGTTGTGGTACTTTCTGAGGAGCAAAGTTGAGATAAACAAATATTATGCAGAAGCCCTTTTGAATTGCCTGTGATGACCTACAGTAGGCTGTGGATATTATCGTAGGGCATAGACATTGCTTCAACCATACATAAGCAAAGGCTTTCAGCCCTTTTCCCACCATTCAGGCCTTAGTGATCAAGAAGTCAAAAGAGTTTAGAATTTTTGTTGGGGAATCAGATTCTGATTCAACTTGGATGCCTTCAGTAAAGATATCTGTGAGCTTCTCTAGGTGTGCCAATATTTCTTCTCTGGGCAGTAGGACCTGGATATTCAGGGTTTCAAAAAGGACTACCATTGATGAATGGATATCTGGATCTTCTCAACCACCTCTCTAAGGGAAGAGCCCTGATTTTTCCAAGTCACACAGTGTATTGCCACGTCCAATCCTTCCCTGAACATAGAGTGGCTATCACAATGGTATCTTGCACTAGCTGTGAGGTGGGGTCAGTTAGACCTCAGATGTAATCTCTGCATTCTGTTAAAGCTGAGTTCCCAATTATGTACATGGTCAGCTCCTACCTTGGCCAGAACAACCAAACAGTTCATATTGCATCTGAATTTACAATACCCAGAAGAGATCTCTTGAGATCCATGGAGGTATTGGTCACTCATGGTAGTTAAGCCCAAAACACATGGCAGGTGATGTCAAGTGAGGGGAATGGCACCTTTACATAAGTATAGAAGTTAATGATTTGCTTTACAGTCACAATCACTTGTACTACGAAGCTGGAAACTCAATGTAAAAAGATAAGCAAACACCTACCTGCCAAAAGCATATGGGAGTTTGTCTACATATTGAGGATGCTGTAATGTAAGGGTTAAAGTGTATCTAAACCGAAAAACAAGCATTTTATACATTGAAGCTTGCCTGTCCTTAAATATGTATTTTTATTTTTATGGATTGTTTTCCTTTATTTGGGCAACCGGTGATTCTGCCAATAACCACTTCCTGTGCTAGGTTGACAAAACTAACTTGTTTATTGAATCTAAGGAGGAGCAGTGTTTTTACGCTAGAACAGAAAGTGTATCTAGGTTAAATAACACCACCGCCCTATACCTTTGACTATAATATAGGGGTGTGTATTTTATAGTTCACAGAGGTGAAGTGGAAAGGGCTAATAACCTTGTTTCAGAATGTATAGGAAGTTATAAACTCACTGGATTGCACATACCAAAAAAAAAGAAGAAGCAAAGAGCGTACTTGAATCAAAATTCAAAAAAATATATTTACCAGGTTAAAGGGAGAAAATAGAAAAAGTCTAGGTAGGGTTTCAAAGCTATTTTGAAGAATGTGTTTTGTTGTTTGGTGAATAAGCCCTTGTTTATTCGCTTATTAACAATATTGTTCATATCATTGACTTCTCATTTTATAGTCAGTATTATGTGTCTGTGATGAAAGCTTTCATATAAAGAATAAATAGCAAAAAATGTTCCTGTTCTCTGAACTCTAGGCACATATACACAACACAAATGCATGCATCTATGTGCTTATTAATACATAATTATAATTCCTTCACAGCAAAGCTCAGACTGGGAGAAGAAGCAGCACAGGTATCCCATCATTTTTGGGCCTGTGAGTTGTCCTGCAGTGCTCATGTGTTAACAAGGAACCTGCTGGTAGATAGAGAGAGCAGAGTGACAGACAAGAGCTTACCTCGTCAGTCTGTAGTGTCTGTCTTTCACATTGTTTAGGCTTGTTGAGAAACTTGACAAGCTGTCTTTGCATACACACTGTCAAGACCAAATCTCCTCGTTCTCAAACGCGGTGATGTACAACACATAGGCGGCAGGGGAAGTTCCATTCCACTGGCACAACCCTTGGGGCTGCTTTTGCTAATCTCATGTTACTGCGTGTTAAGTAAAAGATTGGTAAGAGACGATTTGCACTTTTCAGTCTGTTACAGCATGACAAATGTGCGATTTCCATTACGAACGCTACTTTTACCGAAGGTGTGCTCCCATCTTATACTTTATTCTGAGCATGCACGGGTTTCTAAGCATACACACAAACGTGTTTCTCGTCGAGAACCAGCCCGACGAGGAACACGACAAGGAAATTGAGACTCCCGGCGAGGAAAAAGAGAACTTGTTTTTTCCTCGTCGAGTTCCACGTCAGTTTTCTCGATGAAAAGCATACACATGACCGTTTTCCTCGGCAAAAAAGCTCTCCCACCAAGTTTCTTGATGGATTCTGTCGAGGAAAACGGTCGTGTGTACAAGGCCTCAGTCCCGATTTTGGCTGCGATTACAGACATCTGTGCAGGTTTAGGACGGTGCCATTGACATGTCAAATTAACCAGGGGTTAATTGTAGCAGAACTGCCAGAACTGTGCCTTGTACTGTAGCAGAGCTTTGCAAATTTCAGGACTGCAAAAATAAAAATACTAATCCTGACATATATTAGTGTCTGGCAGATACAGCAAAACAGTACCTGTATATGTGTTGTGTGTGTTTTTTTGCTGTTTTTTAGCTGTTTTTCTGGAGTTCAGCTTTAATACTTATTTATTTTAGAGAAAATTACACTTCAAGTGAGTTTCTGTTCAAAGAACCAGTTTATTTTTTGTGATTGTATTTGTAAACTAATGAGCCGGATTTAGCTCTTAGTCAGTATCCTACACATTGCTCTGAGACAGGAAATTAATTTGCAATGATGACCTATCCTGAGGTGTTTTTAAACACATTCCTGATCCTGATAAACTAGAGACTATTTCTGCATAATATTATGCAATTTCAATTCAGAAAGATTCTGAAAGGGCTTGGTAAATGAGTTGGACAGAAGCTTTTCTCCCATTTCCTTTATTTATCCTTGCACATGTATCCCCCCAAAATGTCAACCCCTCCTCAGAAAATACTTGTAAGGCCATAACTTCATAACTTCACAATGTCGCATTGAAGCAAACATACTGTCATCGACACATACATTTTCAAAAACATGTATAAAATATTCAACATAATAACATCATTTAAGTTTGGCTTACATTTTCACAATTATTTAAAGTGGTTGTAAACCTCACACATGAAACATGAATAAAGCATATACCTCTACAGTGTGTACTTGTCTCAGATGTCTTCTGCTTTGTTCCTCTGCTATCAGCATTAATTCCTTCTGACAAGTTTTTCTGATACCAAGAGAGGAAAGGTGACAAGGGAGGGACCTCCAGCTGATAGACAGACTCAGCTCTCTTCCTGTTCTGTGTTAAGGGGGGGGGCCCTTTCCCTCCAATCAGCTTTTAGAGCTTTCCTTGCTGAACTCTGCAGTGTGTCATTTCAACTCTCTGCCCTTTTTTTCTGATAGTCAAATGAGTTTTATAAATTCTTCACTTTGAACGATGTAAAGGTACAACTTATGTAGGAGGATTTGTTTAATCTCTGTGTATCACCTGAGGCCAGTAGCTTCACTGGGTATATGTGACGATTTACAACCACTTTAAGAAATACATATGAAACCAAACTATATTTATTGTAAAAAATCTCAAAGTATAGAAATAATTGGTTGCAATTCATAGGCACCAGTGTGCAATCTCCTGATACAAATGTGCCTGTTTGTATCACTATATTTTGTTAGAAGGCTTTTCAGTGGTCGGACCATGTAGGATTTAACTGTTGAATCATAATGTTTGTTAATAGTTTTAGACAATTACCTGTTCTGCATTTAAAGCTTATCTTAACTATTTTATTATACAAAATATATATTACAGCTAAACAGCCCTTAGAATTTGTGACTGCATTCTTTTTTCTGGCTTTTTTCCTTTATTTTATCCTGGCACTTCTGTGAACAAATACATTTCCTGTTCTAGGGTATCAAGGCTCACTCGCTCCACTTTTTGTAAGGGGGAAACTATGGTTGCCACCCAGGCTGGACAAAAGCTGTGTCTTCCTATCTTCATCTACATTACATGAGGTGAGAGAATTAGCAGTGTACAGTGAGAATATACAGGGGTCAAGTCCTGGGGAAAAATTGTGGGAACTCCCACCCAAGATCCACTCCCCCACCAAAAAAAAAAATTGATACGCTCATATGCATAATTACTAAACCGCATGTTTTTTTTTTTTAAGCAAGTTCTTTGAAAATCCCGCAATAACTTGCGGCAGACCTCCGCAATGTCTCCTGGGAACAATGACAAAAGCTCCCAGGAGACATTGCGGCATCGAGGAAGTGACGGAATACCCGCACACTACCCGATTAATCCATATACAGGAAGCGGCCAGTAATATTAAGGATTACTAAGGTTCACCTGACCCTGACAGTGACTCGAGCTGGGCATCACCGCTTAGTGAAGGATTGGCTCGGGCGGCTCGGCTGCTCTCGGCTGCTCTAGTCCTGCAAAGGGAACTGCGTTCCTGCTGTGAAAAAAGTGCAGGGACGCCGTTCCCATGCATTGCCGCAGGACTTGAGCCCTGAGAATATAACTTTGTACTTTGAGTTCAACTAACAGGAAGTGACAAGGACACCGTGGGGTTGATTTACTAAAGTTAAATAGACCGTGCACTTTGCAAAGTGAAGTTGCACACTGTAAGAGCAATTACTCCAGAGCTTATTAAATGAGCAGAAGCTCTGCTGACTTCCATCATCCAATCATGTGCAAACAAAAAAAGCAATTTTTGTTAAGTTTTCTTTGCATGTGATCAAGTATTTTTGGCAAAATGAAGCTCTACCTCATTTATTAAGCTCTGGAGCAACTGCCCTTGCAGAGTTCAACTGCACTTTTCAAAGTGCACAGTCTACTTGCCTTTAATATTATTGTTATTATTATTATTATAATACAGGATTTATATAGCAACAAAAGTTTGCGCAGCACTTAACAAAATGAAGGCAGACATTACAGTTACATTACGATTTTGTACAATAGGAATCAGAGGGCCCTGCTCGCTGGAGCTTACACTCTAGGATGTCATTAGTAAATCAACCCCTGTATTTTTGTCATGTTGCACACGTATTTTCTAGAATAAAACTATTCTTAAAAATCAAAACAAATGCATGAGGCTGGGTTCACACCATCGTCGCATGCAGCTCCCAGCAGGTTTACCATTTCAGGTCCCATTTTAGCCCGAATTTTGGTCTAAATTAAGACCTAAGATGGACCAAAAGACGCACAGGGCTGCTGTGCAAATTTGCACAGGAGCCACAGTGGAGATATTTGATTGGCTTCATAGAGAGTCGTTTAAAATCTCCTGCTATTGTGAATTAGATTTAGGGAATCGGCATCCAATTTGCAATGGTGTAAACCCAGCCTCAACCAAATACTAAGTACTGGTACCAAAATCAAAAGGTCCACAAGTTAACGTCCACCCACACTATAGGTCCCACCACTGTGCCGGCATATAATAAATCACTAAAGTATGATGGTGAAGCCGCCACTTAAATAAATGATCGTAAAAATAAATACTGTATATAAACTAATAACCACTATTTACCATATTAGTTTATACAGTAGATAAGTACTGGTATTACATTTTTTTTCTAAGATTTTAATATCCTTTAGGCAGACATTCAGAAATACATACAAAAACTGACCTACAGTAACTGAAAATGCAGACATTTAAATCTGCAACAAATGAGCCACTTTTGTTATCTCTTACTTCACAATTCTGCATGCTCAGAAGAACTACCCTTTAAAAAACAATCAATGTAATCTGTCCTAAACATGTCTGTGAAAAATCAAAACATTTATATTCAGTGCATCTCTGCAATACATTCACATAAACCAATGTTTTGTCACTTTAAACGCATTGCAAGCACAGAAAAATACATGTTGATCCCACCAGAAGTCTAATGATCTACCTGCGGTGAGATGACAACACTTCCTCCGCTGCCATGAAATCCCAAGCAGTGCTGTCAGCCTTGCCTTTTTTCTCAGCCCTGTTATTTTCTCCTGCAACACAGAACACATTCTGCATGCTATGAAGATGAGACACAAAGATGTTTTGTAGTCCAGCAGGGAAAATGTACAGGGCTGTCAAGCTTGGCATGCATCAAGGCAGTGCTTTCAGCTCACAGCAGAAAGTTAAGAACTTACTGGCATTATAAAGGAGGTATTTTTCATGTACTTTTAATGTTTTTAAGAGACAAACAATGGGACGTATGCATACATTGCATAGATGTACTGTGGTTTTTTTTTGCCCAGAAATACATTTTATTTTATGCTTAGTGGGCACATGATTGTGTTGGCACAAAATACAGTGGATTAGTTCTAACAACAACAATAAATCTGTAAGCACATTGCTGGCTGGTTTGTCAAAATGCCTGTTCATGAAAACAGATGTGTGTACTTTCTTTTCCTGAAGCAATGTGCAAATTCCACCTCTAAGTATACCTTTCTGTTACATTAGCTACATTTCATTAAATTACTCTTCCATTTTGCTAGGGCTTTAAACAGGGGTGTCAAAATGCTTGTAAAGTTGTTTTCCTTTCCAAATTATGTTTAAATTATGAGAAATTTCAGGTTCTGTAATACATAATGCTTAGAGCCTCGGGTCTCAAAACATTGCAGTTTTAATATATCCATCTAACAGAAAAAATATGTAACTCTCTGCTTCTCTATTTCCTAAAATGCAAATATTAAGATGGGAAAAATTCTGTAAAAATTGGTTAGCTTATGGTTTATTGATTACAATCCACACAAAGCCTGGAGTTGAAACTTTTTACTCATTAATGATTAAGGTTTAACACACATATAAGACGTTACTGAGGAGAGAGCTTTCGGCAACTATGAAATGAGTATTTAAGTTTTGTTCTTCTCTATAAACCACCTGTTGAGTTTGGCTTTCTTTAAATTGACTGTAGGCTACATAGTGCTTGGAAACAGCATCTGTCTATCTCTCCTTTTGTCCTGACAGTAATGGACAGCGAGAAACAGCTTTTAGTATGTGTAGATGAAACAACTTTATTTAGTGTTCACTGTCAAATGACACATATTAACAGTTGACTGCTGATCATGCCTTTTATTACAACTCCCATTCTAATAAATATACAGTATAGTGCTAATGAAGATGTCCTGTTCTGTGAGGGTACATGCTCCTATAGGCAGTTTTGCATGTATTAGCATAACCTTTGTATTTAATACTCAGGTGTACATCTGTGCAATACATACACATTTCTCAATTATCATTTAGTCCTGGTAGAAATGCTCTTAGCTTCTAAGTTTCAGATTTCGACTTAAAACACAGTGCTTTTTTAAGGCTGTAATTGCAAGGAATGGTGTCAGCCCTGCCTAGCTGTCGTTTGCTAAACTACAGTGTCCCTCTCTCATCTCTACACCATGAGGTAGGGGGTTTTGTAGGCCAAGGGAGGACCTGGGAAGACTGATTAGTCTCCTTTAAAAAAACAAATACAGAGTAAATAGGACACAGGACAGATCCGGATTATTCTTAGGATCAACTGGTATGTTTTGCACTTTTAGAACAGTTATAACAAAGTTTTTTGTCAATTGTATATTTAGGAGGCCAAAGGGCAACAAGTAAGTACACGGCTTTTTTCGGTACAGTTTACATTCCTATGTCTACATCCTGATGTAATATGGTCTATTTCACTAGGATATGTCACTGCTATGAATAATAAATTAATAATCTTCAACCAATGATGTTTGTTTTTGTTTTTTGTTTGTTTTTTTGTTTTATCTAATCTTCTCACAGATAAGAGAAGGTAAATTATACTGTTGTCGATCCACAGACCTAACACCACATGTTTTTTCATACCTTAGAACACCTCACATTAAGTTCATTGGCATAACAGTTCAAACATGATGAACGCACTTTTTTTTTTTACTAATGTAAAGCAAAAGGGTTATGGAAAAAAAATGTCTAAAACTACCGTATATTGGGACATTGTTCAGCACCAATTTCAACAGTTGCCTAATTTTTCTTGACACCTGCATCAACAGCTAGCCAATTTAACTAGTATATTATCAAACTATTTAACCACTTCAGCCCCGGAAGGATTTACCCCCAGTGAAGAGGTTAACACTAGGGGGCAGGGAAGGGGTTAAGTATGTTCCTGGTGTGTTCTAACTGTATGGGGGCGTGGCCTCACTAGGGGAAATCACTGATCTTCTGTCCATACATTGTATGAACAGAAGATCAGCGCTTCCCCGCTGACAGGACCGCGTAGCAGTGCCGACCTGCCGCAGTAATATGACGGCGGCTGGTCGGCAAGTAGTTAAAATATATTAGGACGCACATTTGGTTATGATGCCTGTGATCTACAAGATGAGCAAAAATAAACACCAAACAGACCTGTGCTCAGTTTGTGCATGGGTCGTGAAATGTAGGTGCTAAATCCATTGAAGCCAATGGGAGCCAAATGTACAAATAAAAAAAAAAAGACCTGCCCATTTTCCGGGCTAAAGTCATTATCAAACAAATGAAATCGGTGCCTGTCCATTGATATGGACAAAAGCAAGAACATTTTCTTTAAAGTTTAATTTTACATTTGGGAGCAGTGACATTAGTAAAGCCACGTACACAGAGGCCGAATGTCAGGCTAGCAGTGTGTGCTAGGCCTAATGCTAAAGTAAAACATTGAAAATATAAAACTCCATTAACCACTGAAGACCCGGACCATTACTCAGGTAAAGGACATGGCCAGTTTTTGCGATTTGGCACTGCGTCACTTTAACTGACAATTGCGCGGTCGTGCGACTTGGCTCCCAAACAAAATTGCCATCCTTTTTTTCCCACAAATAGAGATTTCCTTTGGTGGTATTTAATCACCTCTGCGGTTTTTATTTTTTGCGCTATAAACAAAAATATAGCAACAATTTTGAAAATGCAATATTTTTTACTTTATGCTATAATAAATATTCCCCAAAAATATATAAAAAAAAATGTTTTCCTCAGTTTAGGCCGATACGTATTCTTCTACATATCACAAAAAAAAAAAAAAAACACAATAAGGCCTCGTACACACGATCGAACATATCCGATGAAAACGGTCCGCGGACCATTTCCATCGGATATGTCCGATCGGGAGTTTGATCCGATGGCGTGTACACACCATCGGATCAAATTCCCCGCCGCCGGACGGCGCGGTGACGTGGCGGCGACGCGGCGGTGACGTTGACGCCGCCACGTCACCGCCACGTCACCGCACCAGGAAGTTAAACACTTCCGCGCATGCGCCGAATCCATTCGGCGGCGGCGCGGCGGCGGTGGGGGACAACATGTCTGCTGGTAAGTGTACTAACCAGCAGACATGTCGGGCGGACAGATTCCCACCGGATGGATTTCAAAGCATGCTTTGAAATCTGTCGGGTGGAAAAATCTGTCCGCTAGCCCATACACACGAGCGGAGATGTCTGCTGAAACGGTCCATCGGACCGTTTTCAGCGGACATATCCCCTCGTGTGTACGAGGCCTAAGTGTTTATTGATTGGTTTGCGCTAAATTTATAGCCTTTACAAAATATGGGATAGTTTTATTGCATTTTTTATTAATATATTTTTTTTACTGCTAATGGCAGCGATCAGCAATTTTTTTCGTGACTGCGACATTATGGCGGACACATCTGACAATTTTGACACATTTTTGGAACCATTGTCATTTTCACAGCAAAAAGTGCTATAAAAATGCATTGTTTACTGTGAAAATGACAATTGCAGTTTAGGAGTTAACCACAAGGGGGCACTGTAGGGGTTAAGTGTGACCTCATATGTGTTTCTAACTGTAGGGGCACTGGGCTGGACGTGTGACGTGAGAGTATGCAAGGAAGGGAGGGGAGGTAAATCATAAGAGGGCCAATGAGAGCTGCAGTGCTACAGAGATGGAGTTGTGCCTCTGTGTGTCTGTGTAAGTCCAGGAAATAAACAGGCAGCAGCTCCAGCTGCCCACAGCTAAAATGGTTGCAGCCAGATTAACAGACTTAGTGACTTAGCATATTTGGCAAGTACAGAACCGCTGTATACAGTTATACAGTGTATACAATAATATGAGCAGACTGCAGTTCCTCTTTGAGAAAAAAAAAGGTGAACACCAGATTAGAGTGATCTATGTTCTTGCTATACTCTAGAAATTCACAAATTCCACATACTCTTGTTATCTAACATTTGCCATTGAAAGATCTACTCTTCCCCAGGTCAGTCAGTATTTAGCAAGTATGGAATCTCAGAAATGTTTACAGTCATTCTCTGCACGTAAAGCCTTACTTTTTTAGCATATCCATTTGATACATTTACAGTTCCAAATAAAATGCACACAAAAGTTTATTACAATTTATATCTGGTTACCTATTGCTTTAAAATTACATTACAGTCTCACACTTTGGGGTTGATATACTAAAATTGAACAGTACAAAATCTGGAGCAGCTTACATGGTAGCCAATTAGCTTCTAATTTCAGCATGTTCAATTAAGATTTGACAAAAAAAAAACTCAACGCTCATTGGTTTCTATGCAGACCTGCACCAGATTTTGCACACTCCAGTTTTAGTAAATCAACCCTTAAGTGAAGTCCTGTCATGTCTAGTGCTATCCATGTATAGAATTTATGGAAGAAAATAGAAACTCTGTGATCTTCATTGTTTTCACAGATGTATTTATTCAAGCCCAACTAAACATTTAGTTTACATTATCTAAATAAATGAAATATGAATATAAAACAAAAAGTATACAATGTCTAAGGCCGCGTACACACAATCAAATCTATCTGCTGGAAACGGTCGGCCCGACTGTCCCAGCAGACAGATTTGACCGTGTGTACAGGCGAGCCGACGGATTAGGCCACCCGACAGATTTCAAAGCATGCTTTGAAATCTGTCGGCTAGGAACCCGTCCGCCCGACATGTCTGCTGGTTAGTACGCTAACCAGCAGACATGTCTTCTCGAAGTGTTTTACTTCCTGTTGTGGTGACGTGGCGGCGTCAACGTCACCGCCACGTCAGCGCGCGCCATCTGCCGGCGGGGATTTTGGTTTGATCGTGTGTACACGATCAAACCAATATGTCCCCAGCAGACAGATTTGTTCAAATCGGTCGGCCCGACCGATTTGAACAAATCTGTCTGCTCGTGTGTACGCGGCCTTACAGTTCATGTCTTCTGTCAGCATGCTGTAGAAAAGGACTATTGCTCTCTGTGTAGAAGCAGAGGTCTCTCTACCGAGGTCCTTCACACCCCTACTATAGCTCCTGCTTTCTAGTGATTGAAGAGCTCTAACTCTGAATCAACAAGGGGTGTTTCAAATGTTTGCAACAGACCACTGCTTCCACACAGACAGCAAGGGGACTTCTCTGTAGCATGCTGGCAGGAGACTCGTTTTCAACTCAGGCCAGGTCTAAAGAATACAAATTGTAAGACTATGAAAACCTTTGATTTTGATGCATCTAGAATGCATTTAGATGATTTAAACTGCACATTAAGTTGGGCTTTTATCAATTTATAGGATTGTAATGACTTATAATATTGTCATTCATTTATTAAAAACTCTATAACTCTTTACTGTAATTCCTCAGTATAAAACTTTACAATTAGTAGAGATACAGGGCTTTTCAAATGACAGTTGGGTGATCTAACTATGTAAACATTTGTTAAAAGATAAAATAGAAGTCTCCAGATGATTTGGGTAAAAGCTAGTAAAACATTTTGACCATTTTTTAACTTATCCATCGTGAATAGGATTTATAAACTTTAAGTGGAGCTCCACCCAAAAGAGGAAAGTCTGCTTATCTGTCTCTTCCCCCCCCCCCCCATCTGGTGCCATATTTGGAACCTTTTGTGGGGGGGAGTAAAGATGGCACTGCCAGCACCCAGTAGCCGATTGAAAAAACAGTTTGGATGAGGACACCGCAGAATTCCCGGACAGGTAAGTGCACTAATATTAAAAGTCAGCAGCCACAGTATAGATACTGTAGCTGCTGACATAACTTTTTCTGCTCCTCTCATTTGTAAACACACCCTTTGTTGATTGACGCATTTTTATTTTCCAGCGTTTTATAAGAATAATGCAAGTGCCTGCCTGCTTTAATTTCTTGCTCACAATTCAGTGTGTTTGCTACGCCAGTTTAGGTTTTCATTTTTAAAGCTTTGGGGGAATTCATTGGTACAATGTAAAACAATGGTAAAACAGATAGAAACATACCCAATACAGCAGTATAATTACCATCATGAAAAGGAATTTTAGTAGAGGGGAAGGTGGCCATACAAAGCAATACATAATATAGAAGAACCTTATCTTTTTTGTTAACCAATGACCCTATGGGGGTTATTTACTAAAACTGGAGAGTGCAACATCTGGTGCAGCTCTGCATTGAAACCAATCAGCTATCAGGTTTTATTGCCAACACTTAAAGCAGTTGTATCAGCAAAAAAACTAACAATGAAACATACCTGTAAGCCAAAGACATAAAGGGCTGGTATGCACCACATACTAACTCATTATGAAATACTTACCTTAGAACAAAGCTCCCACAGGGCTGCCCCATCACCACTGAGGGAGCTGACATGTTCCCTCTGTGTATCTTCTGGGATCATGGCTCAAGCGCGCGGGAGCCCTTCCTTTCGCCAAGTTCCGGCACGACATGCCGGACCTTCGCCAAAACCTCACAGTGCATGTGCTGCTGACGTCGGCGGCTGCATGCAAGGGAAATATCTCCTAAACTGTACAGGTTTAGGAGATATTCATGTTATCTACAGGTAAGCCTTATTATAGGCCTACCTGTAGGTAAAAATGACCAAGCGGACCAGACGACCGCTTTAATTGAACTAGCTGAAGTTAAAAGCTGATTGGCTACAACAGATTCTGGATACACCAGTCCTATTAAATGAATCAACCAAAGTTCAGCTAAAACAATTAAAAAAATATTTGATTGGTTAGTTCACATGTGTCAAACACAAGATCTGTGGGTCGGTCCTCCTCCAGACCTGAACTTTCTGCTTTTAAGCAGTGCATCTAGCTTCTTCCCAGCAGCAGCATAAGTACGGGGGGGGGGTACACTGTGATGTAAGGAAGAGTGAGGGACTTAACTTCTGTTGGTGGGGTGGCTCTTGACATCTAATGTAAGGGGAGGGGATGCACTAGACATCTAATCTTACAGATACAACCGGCCCTTTTGAGGGCAATCATAATGCTAATGCAGCCCACAATGAAATTGAGTTTGACACCCCTGTTACTTCCACACACGTTCAACAGTCGTGTCCTGCACACTCATAGGTAGACAGAAAATACATTCTGTACATTATTTATATAATGTGAACATGTCCAAAATTTTTAGGAAAAAAAAGGGATATGGCCCAGATTGGTTAACAGTTGCCTAATTTAAAGCCGATTTACACCTTTACTATCAGTTTAACTATTTTGTTTAGTCTACCCCCCCTCTGGGAGCACTCTAAAAAACTGTATTTACTTTCTGCTACATACATTATACTGCACTGTGTTCCAGTAAAGGATGTGAACTTCCCTTCCCGCACCGGAACAAAATTGAGTCAAGCCGAGCCATTCATAGGCAACTGTGTATTCTATGAATGAATTAGATCAAGTTGTTTTAAAGACCATTATGTCATCTTGCCACCTCTCTGTCTGGCACATCCTACATCCCCTGTTAAGTCTAAGGCAGGTCATAGATCATATGATTTTCTTTCCTGTAACCATGTGTTGCAGGTAAGAAAATCGGTTGGTTTCCCCATCAACACAGTGTTGATGGAGGAATCCATCCCATGGAGCTGTGTTGTCCTGGCGGCGGGTGTGGGGGGGTTGTTCTGGGTAGCTATCCCTGCCAGGAGAACACAGTGAACACAGTGATTACTGCTAGTGGCTATATCACATCCTACAATTCCAACATGCTGGTTGTACCCAAGTAAATGTATGTATTGACTTGGGTACAGTCAGCCTGCCCATACATGGTTTGAATCTCGGCCTGGTCCCTGCTGAACAGGCTGAGATTCGAACCATCTCTGGTGGGCTTAAAGAGGAGGTTTGTCCATCACTGCAAAAATTAAAAACCAGCAGCTATACATACTGCAGCTGCTGACTTTTAATAATAGGACACTTCCCAATCCTGGAATCCAGCAATGTCAGCACCACAGCTGATGTTTCCATCATCTGTCAGGTGCTGCAACCTTCATTGCATGTAAGGGAACCCGGCAGTATAGCATTAAGGCTTCATGCTGGTTCTCTACTGTGCATGCGTGAGGCACCGCTGCGCTCTCCTACTGGCCCAGTGGAGTGGAAAAGAGGAGGTAGCCAAGCTGATGAAGTAATGCACCGTGGCCTGGTCTCCCAGAAGTGTGGACATGCTACCTGTCAAAGACAGGTATCTGCTCCCCCCTCCCCCTGAAAGGTGCCAAATGTGGCACTGGAGGGGGGAGACAAATGAGCGGAAGTTGCACTTTTGGGTGGAACTCCGCTTTAAGCTAGAAATCAGCAATTAGCTGGGAGCATGAGCTTTGGTGATTACAGAGCTATAAGTCATTCAAGAAAACAAACTTTGCACACCTCTTTTTTTGATGCACCTGGTATGTATTTAGCTGATTTATTCTGAAAGCTCAGTTGTGCTTAAACGTTAAACATCCATCTACATTAACATTATATAAGCATATATTTGCTGTGGAGAGCCATTAGGTTTAAATATAACCTACAGTTTTCTCTCTTTGCATTGCTTGATATATTTAATTACTTCACGTTTCCTCCAGGGTTACAATATTTAAAGATGATTCATTTAATTTGCCTTAGAGTAACCTGATTTTTGGGTTAATATTCTGGAAATCCCATTGTGCCTGGTCAATAATTTCCATAAATATCAGTAAAAGTAAAGGATCCAAACACTAATTGCAAAATGTAATTACCATAGGGGGTTTTCTTTCTAAAAGGGAGTTTAAAAACAAACTCCCTACAGTGATTAAGCATTGCAATCAGTCATATCTTCCCAAAAGTATAAACCCGACTTCATATACTATGCATGACAGTTCAACGGCACATAATCAAAATGCCTGGATAAACTGAAGCCTTCACGTAAACATTACATTTTTTGTTTTAATATGCATTCCAGACAATGCAATCTCTATCCCATACTTCCTATTAATGAACCTTGCCTTTCTTCTCTTCATGGAACAGGGAATAGGGAATTTTCATTTTTTTAGGTTGCATCACTATTGAACAGTCATTATCAAAGAAAGTCATGTGGTTAGTAAAAAAATAAAGAATAAAAATTTAAACCTGACAGCAAATTAGGCTACACGACTGATGTACAGTACATATTTTATGATGTGCTAATGAGAACAAAACAATTCAATTGGCACATAACCAAAGAAACCATACTCACAGTTACACCAACTATATGAATTTACAAACTGTAAAGTAGTAATTTTAGATCTCAGTGTGACTTACAGACAATTATAATCCCCTGTTTGGGAAGAAATAGACCCAAGTCTAAGAATTTCAAGTTATGTCACATATAAAATAAATACATGCCCTACAGATTATTTTTAATGTTCCAATAATCCATTCCTGTGCAAATCAATAATCATTGTCATTTGTGCCATATAAATACTTAAATGAATCCCCCAATATAGCAATGACAATAAACAAACAAAAAACATATATTTTTCAATAAAAACAAGTAAAAATACTGATAAGAGGAAGCATACAATAAAAAAATATAAAGAAATCTGATAAAAGTGCTACAATGGGGCGTAGCTTGGCCATAGAAGTGAACAGCCGATTAAACTGGGAGCTCTGATCCAGACCTGCAGCAAATGAGCCACCCAT
The DNA here is from genome assembly GCA_029574335.1 of Rana kukunoris. Classification (NCBI taxonomy): domain Eukaryota; kingdom Metazoa; phylum Chordata; class Amphibia; order Anura; family Ranidae; genus Rana; species Rana kukunoris. Next base: position 248,123,179 of record CM056052.1, on the reverse strand, counting down.
CACAACTACAGTCTGCAAAACAATCAAAGGGTTTGTGCACCGAATCCAAAACAATAAAAGGGTTTGTGTACCGAATCCAGAATGGCCTGGGGAACATTGCCCATTGGTGCTGCTCTGTGCCCTTTCTTTTTTTAAAACATCTATAACCTAAACACAAGTACTAACATGTATTCAAAGGAGAACCGTGAGGACTTATGCTGCTTACACAAGATCGGATTATCCAATGAAAAAAGTCAGATAGACTTGTTTCATCTGAAATTCCGATCGTGTGTGGGCCCCATCTTACTTTTTTCCATCAGAGTAAAAAAATAGAACATGTTTTAAATTCTTCTGATGGAAAAAATCTGATGGGAAATTCCGATCGTCTATGTGGAATTCGGTCGGAGAAAAATCCACGCATGCTCAGAATCAAGTCTACGCATGCTCAGAAGCATTGAACTACATTTTTCTCAGCTCATCGTAGTGTTTTACGTCACCGTGTCGGAATTTAGTCTGTGTATGCAAGACAGCTTGAACGGAATTCCAATAAAAAAATCCATCGTATTTTAGACCATTGGATACTCCGATCGTGTGTATGTGGCATAAGTGTTACCATCTACAAACCAGGTTAATCCCCACCATAAGCTAATTATCATCATATATCTCTATTAAACACAGATATTCAATTATACACAAAATAATAGCTACAAGCTTAAAACATATACTGCCTCAGCTGATTCATTCTGATTAAGTGGGGTTTGAGGAGGTAAGACAGGCCCCAGATAACACTAGCCATATCGTAAACTTTCTACAGAGAACTCAGCAAGGTCAGATGCCTTCTCTGCCCATCTCCTTTAATGATGAGAAGACATTCAATAGAGGGACACAAAACTTGGTCTCACTGGCGTTAGGATCAGTGAATAAAGCCTTTTATACTTTCCCTAGCACTAGGGTATACACTTTAGGCTTTTTTATCCTCCCCTCTTTAATATTGCAAATGGCACAAGGGTGTTCCCTATTAGGGATGAGCTTTGTGTTCGACACAAACATTGTATGTTTGACCATTCGTCAAAATACTAACCAAATACGCCAAATTCGAGTGACGCGCCAAGGCCCATAATTCACTGCGGCATTGCGCTGATGATTGGCCAAGTATGCACTATGACCCGCATGCTTGGCCAATCACAGCGCGCAAAAAACGGAGAGACATAATTGGCCAAAGCCAGGGTGGCTTTGGCCAATTATGGCTCAGGGCTTTAGCACATGCCCCACACTATAAAAGGCCACCTGCTGGGCGGCCTTGTGTAGTGTGTTCCAGCGCTGGTTACAGATCAGACAATAAGAGAGATTGTCTTTTTTCTAGCTAGATAGAGCAGGCAGGCTAGTGAGTTAAATTTACAGTGTGTAGAGAATATATATACATCCCAGGAGTTGTACATATATTTATACACTGTATAGTTTAGTTAGATTAGTTCTTCCTAATCTGTCAGGCAGTTGATTGTGCTAGCTGCAGTGTTTTCACGTGTTGAATTGCCCGTGTGCTCAGTGCACCTAAATCAACTTGCTGTATACTGCAAGTTTGCGCATTACTTTGCAACTAAACCCACTTGGTGGTGCATAGTGCAAGTGTGCTCATTACTTTGCAACTAAACCCACTTGGTGGTGCATAGTGCAAGTGTGCTCATTACTTTACAACTAAACCCACTTGGTGGTGCATAGTGCAAGTGTGCTCATTACTTTTCAACTAAACCCACTTGGTGTTGCATAGTGCAAGTGTGCGCATTACTTTGCAACTGAACCCACTTGGTGGTGCATAGTGTAAGTGTGCTCATTACTTTGTAACTAAACCCACTTGGTGGTGCATAGTGCAAGTGTGCGCATTACTTTGCAACTGAACCCAATTAGTGGTGCATAGTGCAAGTGTGCTCATTACTTTGTAACTAAACCCACTTGGTGGTGCATAGTGCAAGTGTGCGCATTACTTTGCAACTGAACCCAATTAGTGGTGCATAGTGCAAGTGTGCTCATTACTTTGTAACTAAACCCACTTGGTGGTGCATAGTGCAAGTGTGCTCATTACTTTGCAACTAAACCCACTTGGTGCATAGTGCAAGTGTGCTAATTACTGTGGACCTAAGCCTACTTGGTTTATAGTGCAAGTGTGCTAATTAATTTCTTTAGGAAATTGTGCAATATGCAGCAGCAAAGTATGACATGCTTCGGATTCTACTTAACAAACCTACAGTCCTTGTCCTGTTTGCACCGCCTGTATACTGCTGTTCAAAGTATATAGGGCCAAAAGGTCCTGGGGGAGTGGTGGCGGGGGAAACCCATGCTATTTTTTTCAGTGATTTTCATCCATATTGCAGGGACCAAACATTACATTAAAGCAGCAAGCAGTATTAAATTACTTTTTTCTTATAGTAATCTCATTTTGTGCAGGGACAGTTCCATTGATACATGCTCCCTGGGGCAAGACTCGGGTTCTCAAAGACGTTTTCCAACAATAACTTGAATTTTGGGCTTTAAAATTAACACTTTTGAATTCGAACGTTCGAGTCCCATAGACGTCAATGGGGTTCTAAATGTTTACGCGAACGTTCAGTCCGTTCGAAGGTTCTGGTGCGAACCGAACGCGGGGGGTTCGGCTCATTCCTATTCCCTATCTTCCCTAAAATTCACAATCATAATGCAATCACGAACCACAGCTAAAAGGATGCATACTGATATCATGGGACTTGGATTGAGAAACTGAGTGATTAATGCAGATCATGTGATTTGACTCTGTGTGAATGATGGTATATTGTTCCTAACTGATCCATTACATTTCCTCACAATGGTCTAACAAGTGTAAAATGACTGGGCACTTTTCCCTATGTAAGGCCAACACTGCTAAATCGTTTATGTTAGGTATCAACATCCTTGGTCACCTTAAAAAACAGATCTCTGGGGCATCATCTTTCCCATTGGTTCCAACTTCAAATCTCTAATATTAGGTGGTAACACTTACTGTACTGTACCTATTTCAAACCTTACCCAATGTATCTATTAAACTTTACTATACTTTACTTTGATATGAAACGTTATTTTACAAAAAAGATAGCTGAGTAATGTAATGATTTTTTGAAAACATTAGTCTCCTAAGCTGGTAGAACTTCAGTTGTACAAATTGTCATACTTTTATTCTTTCTATACCTATTCTAGACACTCCCCTATGCTACTCCCCACATCTTATCGCTCTATACTACAATCAACAAATGTATCTGGGGTAGAATAGGCCCTTGTTCTAGAGTACCACCTGATACTGACTCAAATCGCCAACCAGCATGGGAGCTCTTAATGTAAAATACTATTAAAGGGCCACTATGCTTGCCCAACTTCTATACTAGTGGTCCCCCACTGTGGACAAACAATGGACACAAATCAAGCAGACCTTAGTGAGTATTAATACTCAAGGCTTTCAGGCAGCTCATTTACTGGGATACCAATCACAGCCTTTTTTTTTTCAACTATTACTGCAACTGTTAAAACCTGGGATCCTTTGTTCGCTATCTATAACTACCGCTATTTAAGCACTGCAGCTTCCCTTACTTTGATTTTTTTGGAACCTTTAACTAACCAATCAATCCCTTCATACATGGCCTTAGGTCTCCAAAATGTAGGACAACTATTTATAGGAGATTTGTTAATAACATTTAAGACCTTCCCACAATCTTCCTAACAAAGATTTCTGTCTATATACATAACTTTAAATTGGAAAAGTATCGTCTATAGTGTTAAGCAAACCTTGCATACCAAGTGACATTCTCTCTTACTATAATGGCAAACTAAAAAACTAAAAAGTTACAGCTATTACAACTGGATAAAACAAAAATCATGCTGAACTGAGAACAGGATTTAAGTCAGACATCTGGGAAACCTGATGTCAGCAGATTGCAATTTTAACCTTCTGAATCTCACAGTGTTTAATACACTGGTAGTTATCTATCAAACTACTTGATCACTGGTACTACACTCCACAATGATTGGCAAAACTTCTCCTCGACTCTTTACTCTTGTGCTGAAGGGAATGTGGTAATAAGCAGGGCTTGAGTCCTGCAGGAAAATGCGGGAACGGAGTCCCTGCACTTTTTTCACAGCAGGAACGCCATTCTCTTTGCAGGACTAGAGCAGCCCGAGCTGATCCTTTACTAAGCAGCAAAGCAGAGCAGACTCGGAGCTCCTCCTCCAGGCTCCGACCTCGTCTGCCACCTGTCCTTTAGTACGCGGCGGTTGCGTGTGACATCACACAGAGGCGGAGTCACAAACTAGGGTGAGCCAGTGTCTCCTCTCTTCACACTGCCACACACACTCTGCCCTGACACTGACACACTGACACTGTGTGTGCAATGATCTGTAAAAAAAAGCCCTTTTTGTACCCTGCTATAATATATATTTATATATATAGATTGACCAGCCAACACCCTGAGGCCAGCCAGCCAGCACCCTGAGACCAGCCAGGCCAGCACTACGACTAGCCAGGCCAGCACTGAGTACCCTGAGGCCAGCCAGCCAGCCATCACCCTGAGACCAGCCAGGCCAGCACCGAGACCAGTCAGTTCATGACTGAGACCAGCCAGGCCAGCACCAGTATTTTCTGTGAAATATATATACATATAAGCGTATCATTTTTTTGGTGGGTGGATCTTGGGTGGGAGTTCCCACACTTTTTTTCACCAGGACTTGACCTCTGGTAATAAGGGCACTCTGTTCTATATTTGGTGGTAATGTATTAGAAGTATGCCTTTCTTAAAAATAAAAGGTAACTTTACAATAACAAAACAATTAATGTTCTTTAACAAAAGAACACAATTCCACAATACTAATTTTAATATATAGGGTAGAAAAGCACGTAGTTAATTTCAGCATTGCCCCTGCTCCATCTTCATACAGGACTTTATGCACTTTACAGGAATTTATGCACTCCCTTATTGCAACTAGAAGGACTATAGCTTCAACTTGGAAATAAACAAACACCCCCACACCCTGATGAGGCATATTTATTCAGGGTTCTCAACAAACCTATTCTGAGTATATGTTTATATAAATTAAAAAAGGAGCAGATCTGGCAACAATGAAATGGATGGCCTGCACATAATAGATGTAAATTATTACAATTATCATCTTATTTTTATCACTGTGAGCAGGTTTCTGACATAATGTACTTAATTGTTATCACAGCGTGGGGTAGACTGTTCCCACCAGACAGTGGGGTACATTCACTAAAATTGGTGCACTCAGAATCTGGTGCAGTTGTGCATGGTAGCCAATCAGCTTCCAACTTCAGCTTGTTCAATTAACCTTTGACAATAAAACCTGGAAGCTGATTAGTTTCCATGTAGAGTTGCACCAGATTTTGCACGCTCCAGCTTTAGTAAATAACCCCCAGTTTATTGACTATCTTCACTAAATTTCTACTATGGAAGGGATGCCTATTTCCATATAAATTCACTGTAATTTTATTGGCTAACTGTGCAATAATATGTCATCTATGCATTGTATTAATGTGCATAGAGAATGGTGGGGGAACATAGTGGCAAAAACGCAGAAGCTGGGTACACACACTATACATTTTTTTTTCCATTCAACCTAGCAGGCTGTATGAAAAAGACTGTGAGATCGCTGTACTAACACAAACAGAAATGAAGAGATCTCTGTTACTGGGACACTTGGATTTCCCACAACAAATTTGAAAGGTACTTGGAATGGCTGTACTTATCTATTGCCATAAACAATCAAAACATTTACGCAACAGAACCGATTCTCTGAAATATGTGCATTATGCAATTATTATCAAATTAAATAATATAAAACATTATGCAACCTCTTAGTGGCTAATATTAAAATGTTACAAATAGCATTCAAATTAATCTTCAAATACGTTTTTTTTGTAGTGCAACAGTTGTATTTGCCATTTGTTGCTATTCCTACTGTTGAATAGAGGGCCTGGATGTCCCCTAGTTAGGTACACAACTGTGACTCAGCGAGTGCCCTATGAGTTTTCCAGGACCCCCTCAGACCCAACTTGTGTCCAATGTTCCATTTGTCACTTATGCATTGTGGATGGATGAGCATGGTTGCCATCCCGGGTGTGCGTTTTTAATTGGACAAGGTCATCCTTTTTTGTATTTGGTTACAATATCCTACTGCTCTGTTTTTTATAAATTTTATAATTTTTTAATAAAGTCTTTTTAAGGAGTATTCTGCAATCTGTTCCCATATCTCTCTTAAGTAATGGACCACTTTGGGGATTCTTGCTTCCCCATCCCTCTCGCTTTTTAGGCAATTATTCTGGTCCTCCAGTGGTAAACTCCACCCAATCTTGGGTGAGTCAGTACAACTGCACCTGACTTGACCAGTGGGACTGTGGTCGTCAGGTCCATGCCCCCCCCCCCATTTTTTTTTTGATGATCTGCTAAAAGGGGAGATCTCATCTAAAATAGTAGAAGCACATTATGTTTTTGGAGTTACAGTCACAACCAAAACTGGAAACCTAAATAAAGATGTGAAAAGTGGCAAAGAGTTAAAAACTTTGACATTTAAGTTGTATACCAACATATCAACTGTATTTTTCTAATAGAAAATCAAAATACATAATAAAGCACTGCTTCCAACACCCTAGAGCATTCACTTTTATTGTTCTGAATAAAAGCAATAAAGCTTGAGCTGAGACCAGCCGATCTCACTGAATGTCGAGATCAATGGCATGTACAGCTGCATTGCATATGGTGTCACAAGAATATTTTAGTGAGCTAAATATAAATCTGTGCACACAAGCTGAGAGTAATTTGTCAAACTTATTTCTCAGCATGCATAACAAGGTTCTAGCTCTGATGTTCTTTCCAGCTTTTCAGAAAGCACAGCCAACACTCCATTACAATAAATTTCATATTAGAGGGGAAAAACATTAAACTATTGGTAAAAAGTTCTGTGCTTGAATGCATTTTATTAGGTGTTTTATATTTATATCAGGTAGAAGTGGGGGAAATTTTTATTAGTGACCGCTGTGCATTTGAACAGATATCAGATATTGCTTTTGGTTTCTGAATGTCCTCTTATAGACAAATGTCTGCCAACCAAGTCTAGATCAGAAAGCCCTTTAGACTTGCTTGCATTATACTGTCTTCTGTTATTTATAAACGCAAATTATCAAGATTAAAACTTGTACAAATTAGACGTGGAGATGTCATTTTTTTCAAAGTGACTCACTTGTATTATTTTCCTTTTTATGATTTTGCATTATCTGATTCTGAGATATTGCGCTTTTTGAGTAATAAACTGAAGCAACCTTTGCCTTAAGGTATATTCATGTATTAAATGTCTGACTGAGGATAGATTACAGTAATCATAAACATGATACAAACATATGAAATCTTTGTTGTACTGTAATAAGAAAATTAACATCAAAACACATGTTTGAAAGTACAAATATTACACATGAAATCCTGTAAAGCTAAATAATGAAATTGTAAGCTAAACAATGCAATTTTCTTTCACAATGTCATAGTAATTTTTTCCTAAACTATTTATTATCAACTAAACCAATTAAATAGGCATTTGTTCCTTGGATGAATATGAATACAAAAACAGTTTTTTTTGTTTTGTTATGCTTGTATCTGTATTTGATACACATAAATAAATGATTTACATGATATTCATACATCTTTGGTTACCATGCACAGCTTCACCAGATTTTGCACTCTCCAGTTTTAGTAAATTGTCATCAAAGTCTTTTACAGCGATCTCAGCCTCCAATGTAAACTTCTGCTCTACTTAGTGTACTTAACCACTTGATACCAAATCACATACCAGTGTGTCATCTGACTACAAGTGATTGTACCAGAGTGATGCCTACAGCATTACTAATTAAAAAATAAAAAATAAAAATAAAGTGCCCCCCCCCCCCCTAGGCAATCGTCCCACACATGTGATGTATCACTCTGAACGTCAGATCATGGGGAGCATAAGTGTGCGCAGCCTGTTGCATTACGGTGTGCACCTGAAAGCTCAAAAACATAGTACCGATCTCTCACTGTGTTCATTCAGAAAGGGAAGGGGCCATTGAATTACATTATCCCTTCCCCCTACTCATCCTGACATATCATCTATGTGTGACCACTGCGGTAGCCAATGGGAGAGAAGGGAAGTCAGCCATGCTGTGGGAGAAGACACCAGGTAGCAGGCGGAATCTGCACTGCAGGGAGTGATTAGGGTGTGCCTGGGCACACTTGGCACACCCTGTGCGCACGCCTATGATAGGGAGTAATTCTAGCACTAGACCTCCTCTGTACATCTAAAGTGGTAATCTGTAAAGGCTTTTAAAGCACTGCCTATGGATAGTAAAAGTTTACGATGTTTGTCACCATTATGTGAGCATGCACAATTTTAAAGTGTGACATGTTTGGTATCTATTTACATCTTTTATATGTCACAAAAACATTGGGCCAGATTCAGAGAGCTGGTGTTAGACTGGAGTACTTTCAAATTGCACGCGTTTTTTAGCTAGTCTGAAACCTCAAACCATGAAAAGACGGCTGCGGGCTTCAATTCGACTGGATTACGTGTTTGTACGCCTTCGGATCTACGCTGCAATAAAATTGCGGCCACTGGGTGGACTTCCCGTCATTTTCCGCGTCGGGGTATGCTAATGAGCTTTTGCCGGCGATCCCCGAAATTACGATCTTCAATCGCAATCTCTTACGGCATCTTTAGTCATCTTTTTTTTGCGTAACACTATACCAGCTTTTTGCTGGTATATTAGACAGCCCATGTTAAGTATGGCCGTCGTTCCCGCGTCGAATTTCAACGTTTGTTTTTATTTTTTATGTAAGTCTTCCGGGAATGGGAATGTTCGTAAACGACGCTACTCAAAAAAAAAATGACGTAACAACGTGATTTTGTGCAATGCACGGCGGGAAATTTCTGAACGGAGCATGTGCAGTTCGATCGCCGCGGGGACGCGCCTAATTTAAATGCTTCACGCCCCCTAATCGCGTATTTCGATTACGCGGCGAGAAATTGACTACGCCGCCGTATCGTACGGGCAAAAATCTACCAGAATTCCATTTAGAGCCTGGTAAAATACGGCAGCGTAGAGTATTTCGATTCTACCCCATTGTGTTTTGTGTCAATTTGCATAAAAAAATTTAAAAGTGTATTTTTTTTCCTTTATTTTCCCAAAAACTGTGTTTGAAAAACCGCTGTGCAAATAACTTGTGACATAACAAAATTGCAAAAATAAAAAACATTTTATTCCCTAGGGTCCTTGCTAAAACATATGTATATTGTTTGGGGGTCTAGCAAAAAATACTTATTTAAACTCGTAAACAAAAAGTGCCAGAAAAAGCCTGGTCTTCAAGTGGTTAATACAGTCATACACAAAGTGGGGCCAATTTTAGTTGAAGGAATGTAACCTACCACTATGGTTATGGATTGTGGAATAAGCCAGGAGCTCTCCAAGGAAACTCTCTCAGACTCTCTCAATCATCAAGATATACTGTGTAAGCTCACTATATGTAGAATCTTAGCCACCTTACTCCCCTCTCTCTGTAAGATCTTTAACCACTTCCCCACCGCGCCATAAGCATTTTACTGCTACGGCGCGGTGGAGTTGCTTTGACACGACGTCCCTGGGACGTCCTCGTGCACTTCCGCGATTGCGCATCCCCTGGGACGCGCTCGCGAAAGTGTCCGTGCTCGCCGGGTCTAGAAGACCCGGCGCATCACGGATCACGGTAAATTGCCGCTGATAGCGGCCGTTTACCACGTGATCGCGCCGTCGAATGACGGCGCGATCACTTGTAAACAAACCGGCGTCATTTGATGACGCCGGTTCCTCCCTCTCCTCCCTCTGCTCTCTGTACCGTTCGGTACAGTGTGCGAGGAGAGGGGGGGAGCGGGGTGTCAGCAGCTGAGCTGTGGCTGGATCTGTGACAAATGCAGTCACAGATCCAGCCATCCCTCAATCCATCCCAGCTCTGCAATCCCCCAGTACCCTGCAATCCCCATTACCCCAGTACCCAGCATTACCCCAGTACCCAACAATACCCCACAATACCCCAGTACCCAACAATACCCCACAATACCCCAGTACCCAACAATACCCCACAATACCCCAGTACCCAACAATACCCCAGTACCCAACAATACCCCAGTACCCAACAATACCCCACAATAACCAACAATACCCAACAATACCCCAGTACCCCACAATACCCCAGTACCCCACAATACCCCAGTACCCCACAATACCCCAGTACCCGGCAATACCCCAGTACCCGGCAATACCCCAGTACCCCAGTACCCGACAATACCCCAGTACCCGACAATACCCCAGTACTCGACAATACCCCAGTACTCGACAATACCCCAGTACTCGACAATACCCCAGTACCCGGCAATACCCCAGTACTCGACAATACCCCAGTACTCGGCAATACCCCAGTACTCGGCAATACCCCAGTACCCAACAATACCCCAGTACCCAACCATACACCACAATACCCCAGTACCCAACAATACCCCAGTACTCCACAATACCCCACAATACCCCAGTACCCGACAATACCCCAGTACCCGACAATACCCCAGTACTCGGCAATACCCCAATACCCTGCATGATACTTTGCAATACCCCAATACTCTGCAATACCGCCTATGGGGATTTTTAAGTAGCGAAGTTTGGCGCCATTCCACACGTGTGTGCGCAATTTTGAAGTGTGACATGTTGGGTATCTATTTACTCGGCGTAACTTCATCTTTCACATTTTGAAAAAAAATCGGGCTAACTTTACTGTTTTGTTTTGTTTTAAGCGCAAAACTGTTTTTTTTTTAAAACACGCGTTCAATAAATTTCTGCGAAAATACCGTGCGAGATAAAAAGTTGTAACGACCGCCATTGTATTCTCTAGGGTCTTTGCTAAAAAAGCATATATAATGTTTTGGGGTTCTATGTAATTTTCTAGCAAATAAATGATGATTTTTCCATGTAGGAGAGAAATGTCAGAATTGGCCTGGGTGTTCCAGAACGCCTGATGGCGTTCCCTGCATGTTGGGCCTCGGTATGTGGCCACGCTGTGTAAAAGTCTCACACATGGGGTATTGCCATACTCGGGAGGAATAGCAGAATGTGTTTTGGGGTGTAATTTGTGGTATGCATATGCTGTGTGTGAGAAATAACACGCTAATATGACAGAAACAAGTTTTTGTTTTTTTTACAGAATTTTCAGTCGTTTTTCTTTTATAGCGCAAAAAATAAAAAACCCAGAGGTGATCAAATACCACCAAAAGAAAGCTCTATTTGTGTGAAAAAAAGGACAAAAATTTCAAATGGGTAGAATGTTGTATGACTGAGTAATTGTCATTCAAATTGTGAGAGCACCGAAAGCTGAAAATTGGTCTGGTTAGGAAGGGGGTTTAAGTGCCCAGTGGTCAAGTGGTTAAAAACATCACCTAAACTAAATGAACTCTAGGCAGCAATAAACTAGATATTGAATACATGTTTGCTTGTTTTTTTTAGGGGATGAGATAAGAATTTTATTTACCCACAGTCCTTTAGCAGCTGATTATCCAGCACTGAAATGCAGGCAGGCATTCCTTAGTCATTACATATTTGTGTTGACCATTGATCCTGCATTGTAACATCAGTGAGAGAAACTGCAATAAGACTGATCAGAGACTGTCAGGAAGAGCAGCTTTAGGATATCAACCCTCAAAACAGGAAACAAAAGAAGAAGCGCGAGAAGGGTGGGACTTTATATGAAGCATGTGGTAGAAAGAGCGTAGATAGGTAAACATGTGGGAAGTAGTGAAGAGGAAGACTGCAGGATCCTAGATTAAGATAGATAACATTCTGTAAAAAAAAAATAGCTTACATCTTTTATTAGCTGCGGGAATATTTATTTATTTTATTCCCTAGTCTTTAAGTAAGTTTGTTTTTAATACTGTACATGCATCAAGTCACTTTCTACAGAGCATGAGATTGAAAAGTGAACTGTGGAGAAGAAAAAAAAATACTATTGTTGTAAGGCTACACATTGCAAGGGTCCAATGTTTTGTTTTTTTGCTTAGGGTACCATTAAAATACACATTTATTTACCTACCCCTTACTACTAAAATCTTCTTTTTCCATGCAACCAATCCCCCATGGCCTCTTTTCATTTTGTGGATGGCCACAACTCTACCATCACCATGTACAATGCAGGACCATCATGCCATATTGTAAATGATAAAACTAAGCTGGAGCATTGAAAAGAAGAGGTCAACATTGTTTGCCATGGAAGTAAGGGATAAGTTAACACTGCCGTTTACTGGTACTATAACTAAAAGGCACTTAACCTTTGCAGCTGTGGGGGAGTTCCAATGCAAGGTTTGATGCAATGCTTTTTTTTTTTAATCCACAAATGTTCCAATAAGACAACTCTCCAAACTTTTTTATTGCATACTACAGTTTGTTACCTGTAGATCATAGACTTACATAGATCCTAGTATGCTTTTGCTCTGAGACATACCATGGCATTCTGTGAGCTTTCTGTGGAGCTTAACCTTAACTTGAGTATGAACAAAGTTTGTGCTATCCATACTTGATATGTCATTATATTTGCTATCTTACCTTTCTTGCTTCTTTTATCATCTTTCTGACCATTTCTTTAATTGTTAGAGGATGTCCTCTTGGGGGGTGGAAGAAGAGACTTATGTCCGTAGGTCCTATGTGTCCTGGTGTTACAAAGGGCCACCCAAGGTCAAGATTTGGTGCTTCTACGTCTGATTCCATTGGCCAATAAGTGCCAGAAGATGAATTGTCATCTGTTGTATCCCCCTGTGCATTGTCCACTGTCTCTGCTGGCTTCTGGATGTGGTTTGTAATATAGTTGACTTCATCTTCTGCAAGAAACTCTGTAGCTCTTTCTTTGTTAAGGAATTCTTGATATGAAGTGACACCTCCCTCGATAAGTTCATCTATGGCCACCCTATACCATTCCTTGTAATGAGGTTCTATGTAGTTTTCAGATTTACATTCATCGTGCAAAGATGATAGCAATGATAATGATTCCACCAGTGCCGACATTTTGAGAATTCAGGCTGTAGTAAACATAAAGATCATATATAAATAACAATATATAGTTAGGCTTTGCTATCAGAAGTAAAGTATAACAATATATGTGAATTTTTATAGTCACATAGATACTGGGCAGCTAATAAAAGTTTGTGTAGGTATTCCTGCTGTTGTGATTCACACACATTTTATGATCAAACTTTTACCATTGAGCCAATGATAACAGCTGCAGTGTGCAGCTAACCAAATCAGAGTACAATGATTCATGAATTATGGCCCCGGATGTTATGTGTGGATAGCATAGTTGCCATGGCTTTTAACATAAGAAAACCAACAGTAACTTAAGGCTATGTTAGTCATATGGTTAACCAGTACCCACAACATTCTGAAATAAGGATTAATTATGTATTATCTATAGGACAGAGGGAGCAGACGTTAAACAACAAATACAATGTAATTTAAGAAATCGATCACCCTTAAAAACAGCCTATTGAACATTAACTGGGCCTGATTTTATCAATTTTATTCAAGTATGTGATTGACAAATTCACAAGCAAATTTGGTTTGCTAAGGAATATATGATCCAACATAAAAATAAACCAGCTAGGTACTAGTGTTCCTAAAGTAGAGAGTGGATTTATAATGGCATATAACAATGTAGCATCTGTTTTGTGACAACATTTATTTATTTATTTTATTTTTATTTAGGTGTGCACTGACCACTAAATGTGATTATGAAAAAAGTAAAATTCCATATCCTATTCTACAGTTATTTTTTTTCTAAACATGTTCACTAAATTATTTCCTCGTATTTATTCTGATTTCATACTAATCATAATTAAAAACACTTACTTTAGTGTTGTTTTATCAGTGAAATGCTGTGTATCATAGGTGTGCACAGCTTATTGCATTAGGGTGTGCACCCCAAAGTGCATATATGTGTGTGTGCATGTGTATATATGGAATTAGAATATCAGTCTCTGCTTATTAGGCAGGTCTGATCCTAGCGCTCTATTGTGGTGTAGTTCATAAATTGTAAATGGGTTTGTGCAGAAGAGCAGCTATTATAACAGAAAGTAAATATAAAAGGATATGTTTCTAAGAAGTGAGAAACATTAACAGCGCTGTATGGGTTTATTTAGGGTACGTGTGAGCCCAAATATACCCAAATCTGCTATGATTAATGAGTGAAAATCACATCAAAAAAATCATTCATGTAATCAATGTCAATAAAGTGAAGGTGATATTGTCCAACAACAGCAGCAGCAGCATTGATATGAATTACATTATGCGACATTCATATCAATGCTGCTGCTGTTGTTGGACAATATCACCTTCACTTTATTGGCATGTGTATATATAATGGCATTGTCAGTAGAGCAGTGGACAGTCTTATTAGGGCAGAGATTGCTGAAAGTAGGATGTCAGTAGTTTTTTTTATTATTTATTATTTTATTTTACTGTTTTATGAGCCCCATTAGGGGGCTTTGGTAAAATATCAGGTGTCTAAACAGGGGGAATCCATGCCACATAGGGTGATTAGGGTGTGCCCGGGCACAGCTGGCACACCCTGTGCGCACACCTATACCGTGTATATTTTAGATTTTTAGATATTAGGCATTTCCAGTGCTATGCTTCATGTTTAATGAGTGTAAGTCAGCAATAATTAAAACTTTCTAAGCAATTCATTGGTCTAATATACAGTATCAGGGTCCCCTACAAATGATAAATAGCAGCATGAAAGTAAAAAAAAATCCTACATGGAAAAAATACATTTACCTACTATTTTTTCCAGGTGAACAAGCTTTGCTGCTTAAGTTAATATACTAGCCACTTTATCTCTCATGCACACTTTTGTCAAGTAAGGTAACAAATATTAAAGCTGGGTTTACACCTCTGACGGATGTGGCTCGCAGCAGGGGTCTGGTGAGTCCCATTTCTCTTTTTTCAGGGACGAATCAGGGCCAAATTTCTGCCTGAATTTGGCCCTGAAACGGAGCCAAAGACACACAGCCTTCCTGTGCAAGCCGCTCCGCAGCCGCAATGGAGATGTGTGTACCAGCTCCATAGAGAGCAGGTCACAATCTCCTGTCATGCGAATTGGATGTGAAAAAAACTGCATCCAATTCGCATAGGTGTGAACCCAGCCTTATGCCGCGTACACACGGTCGTTTTTTGCGATGAAAAAAAACGACGTTTTTTAAAACGCCATTTAAATTGATCGTGTGTGGGCAAAACGTCGTTTTTTGTCTTCAAAAAAACGACCAAAAAAAAATTCCAACATGTTTGAAATTTTTGTGTCGTTTTTCAAAACGTCGTTTTTGGTTCACAAAAAGTCACCGTGTGTAGCACAAACGTAGTTCAAAACGACGTTTTTCAACCCGCGCATGCCCAGAAGCTAGTTATGAAGCGAGCTTCAATGGAAAAGAGTGGTGAACGTAACCTTGCTTTTTGTGAAAAAACGATGGTGTGTATGCAAAATTGTCTTTGAAAAGTGACGTTCAAAAACGTTGTTTTTTACTTCACAGAAAACGTCGTTTTTTTCATCGCAAAAAACGACCGTGTGTACGCGGCATAAAAGTTCAATCATTCCTGTTAGTATTCTACTATTGGTTTTTACCCACATGCAAAGAACTTGGAGTTCAGTGTCAGCATTCACACAAGCTCATTCAGGCCAGCAGAAGTAAATTAGAAGACTAGATGATGGAAACACTGCCCATGCACAATACACAGAAGTGAAGATATGGCTACGACCTAAGCTCCTCTTGACTACACTCCTCCGACATTCCGTAAAAAAGGAATAACAAAAAAAAACAAAACTATAATGTCTTGTATCGCAGCATGCGTGCACAATGCACACCAGCAGATGTTAATTGATCCTGAATGTTGTTAAATGGTACATTCATTTGTTCAGAGAGAAATATTAGTCTTTGGAGCACTATGAAACACATGTTATGAGGCCGTGTAACGGATGGTGCATGTTAAAAAAATTCAAGGAGAAAACCTTACTTGCTTACATCCTTCCTCGATGCATCATCTAAAGCCTTCAATAACTGTGTTATCATCAAAGGATAATTTTAATAAGCCTGCATGCTTTATTGAAACCAATACATGATCAAAGAATTGCTGAATATATATAGTAAATGTTTAATTAGCTTATGTAAAAACATATACACTGCAACTAGGTAAAAGTTGGAATTTCAGTTTTGTCATGAGGTTTGGTCTTGTTATCTCACTTTAACTTAAAGCAAAACATTTTGAGTTCTAGTTATTTTAACATTAGCATGTAAAACATCGAGACAGCTGAAACTCGTGCCCCTAGTTTATTTGACAAAAGGCCAATCCTTCATATTTTTATTATGGCATGCTTGAAAAAGACAAAGCTGAAATCTTCTTATCAGTGGGTCTGCATTGTGGTTTTGGGTAAACATGGCTAAGTTGTGGCATGCAAAAAAGGTCAGTGAACCATGACATGTTGTATTTTGCATTCTTTTGTAAAATAGTTTTAATGACGCACATACAAGCTATTTTGCTGCACACATATTTTTCATCATCATGGTATTCCTTTGGTCCAATATTCATAATTCATGCTGGGTAATTTCTAAAGCCACAGTCAAGAAAGTTAAATTTTCCAGGCCTCTCAGTTTTGCACAGTTGTACAGGCTCCTCTCATGTAGTTAAAAAATACTTTGTATGATTCCATACAATATTATGTGCTTCTTAAAGTATTCATTAGAAGCTGCAACAAGTCAGATAGAACCAGTGATAAGTTCCCTTTAACCCCTTCAGCCTCTGAAGGATTTACCTCCTTTATGACCTGACCATTTTTTTGCTATACGGCACTGCGTTACATTAACCACTTAAGGACCGCCGCATGTACATTTACGTCGGCAGAATGGCACCGACAGGCACATCAACGTATATATACGTTGGTGCCTTGGGGGGGATCGGGGGTCTGATCGGACCCCCCCCCCGTACATGCGGCGGTCCGCGCGGCTGCAGGAGCGATCCGACAAGTGGGGGCGGCTATCCGTTTTCATCCGCCCCCTCCGGATCGCTCCCAGCCAATGCGCGCGCCCGCCTGACCTGTCACTTCCTCCTCCTGTGTAAACACAGGAAGGAGGAAGCGACGTGATCTCTCCCTCGGCGTTTGTTTCAAGCGCCACTGAGGAGAGATCACAACACAACAAGTAAGTCCTGCACCAACACTACACTACACACACACAAAATCACATTTAACCCCCGCGATCGCCCCCCCCCCCCCTCCCCCCTGTCAGTGTCACTGAATGCAGTAATCATACATGTATGATTACTGTATTTAGTGTCAGTGTGACAGACAGTGTGACAGTCAGTCAGTGTTAGTGTCAGGGTAGCCCCCCCACCCCCCCCAATAAAGTTTTAACCCCTTGATCACTGCCCTAGTTAACCCTTTCACTCCCTATTGCCAGCATCACTAAGCGATCATTTTTCTGATCGCTGTATTAGTGTCGCTGTTCCCGCTAGGTAGCTAATTTTTTTTTAATGCGATTTTTTTTTTTACTAAAGACATGCGGCTAAATAAATTTTGGCCTAAATGTTTGACTAAAATTTAGTTTATTGGTTTTTTATTATAACAAAAAGTAAAAAATATTGATTTTTTTCCAAAAATGTCGCTCTATTTTTGTATATAGCGCAAAAAATAAAAATCGCAGAGGCGATCAAATACCACCAAAAGAAAGCTCTATTTGTGGGAAAAAAAGGACGCAAATTTTGTTTGGGAGCCACGTCGCACGACCGCGCAATTGTCTGTTAAAGCGACGCAGTGCCGAATTGTAAAAACCCCTTGGGTCATTTGCCAGCGTATTGGTCCGGGTCTTAAGTGGTTAACTGACAATTGCTATTTTTTCCCCACAAATAGAACTTTCTTTTGGTGGAATTTGATTACCTCGGTGGTTTTATTTTTTGTGCTATTTGAAAAAGCGCTATAAACAAAAAAGGAACAACAATTTTGAATACAAAAACATTTTTTTAACTATTTGCTATAATACATATCCATTATAAACTTAAAAAAAAAAAAATCTTTATCAGTTTAGGCCAATATGTATTCTGCTACATATTTTTGGTAAAAAAATTGCAATAAGTGTATATTGGTTTGTTTGAGCAAAAGTTATAGCGTGTACGAAATAGGTGATAGATTTATGGCATTTTTTTTTCTGGTGGTGATTTTTAGTGGGACTGCAACATTGCGGCATACATATCAGACATTTTTGACTTTTTTTTGGACGAGTGACATTATTAAAGTGATCAGAGTTAAAAATATCCACTGATCACTGTATAAATGACACTGGCAGGGAAGGGCCTAACACGATGGGGTGATCAAGGGGTTAAGTGTGTCCTAGGGAGGTGTTTCTAACTGTGGGTGGAGTGGACTGACTGTGAGTACAGAGAGATCACTGTACTCTCCTATTAGAACGGGGATCTGCTTTGTTTAAATTGGCAGATCCACGATCTGCCACTCTTTTCCGCGATTGCAGGTGGCCAGCAGACATCAAGTCTGCCAAACCCGCAGGCAAGCTCCCGTGGCACGTGCTATACCTGATGGACAGGTACGTCGGTTTGCACAGCTGAGTCGCCTTGCCGCAGTATATGTGCGGAAGGCGGTTGGCAAATGGTTAAAAAAATTGCACTTATTTTTTTTCTAGGAGCCTGCAAAGCATTGCAGAACAGCATGGGCAGACAGTTACTGAAGAGCAGGAGAAATCAATGAACTACGAGGTAAAGACGCTCATCTGTGCGCTCAAATTTCATTGAGAACTACAAGCCTGCTGCATAGCTGTGAATGAATGATGCGGCTATGTGGGCAGTGCCCAGCACAGCCTCACTGTATTTAAATTTTGACAGAAGGGTGCAAGGAGAGGATCACAGTGGGGGATCGGGGTTCTTCTGGGCTGCTGCATTAGTAACATGTTACATCTTACACCCTGAATACGGGTGTGACATGTAACATGTTACTAAAGGTTAAAAGAGAAGAATGGGTTTCTGTTTTTTTTTTATTTATACTTATCTAGGTGGATGCAGCATCAGTCCGATGCTGCATCTGTTCCCCGGCGCCTCTATACTGAGAACTGAATGATCGAACACTGCCGGTTGCTCGGTTCTCACAGCTCCCCGAGCAGAGAGCAGTTCTCTGCTCTGCCCCTCCTCGCTTACTAGAGTGCTGAACTGTGGAGGGAGAGGGGTGGCTGACTCAGCCTCTCAGTGACTCACTGAGAGGCTGAGCCGGGTGTCCGTCCAAGAATCTGGAGGATCCTGACTCTATGGTCGTGATGACGTGGAGCATGGACTGACTTCTGTGACGTCAGCAGAGAGCGGACCTCAACCTGCTCTCTGCTGAAAACGGGTCACAAGAGTGCACTACTGTGATACACAGGAGAAGTACAGCCAAATGAGCTTTGGCTGTACTTCTCCTTTAATATATAGCCTTTCATTTTCTGACTGGAGAACATTCAGCATCATCCATCACTTTCCTCCTCATTCTGACTATACTTGGCCCATCTCTTTCTTTCATTGGATTTCAGATCTTTCAAGCATGGAGTCTGCATCACATGCAAATTCACTCTACCTAGTTCCTCCATTAGACTGATATCCATCCATCAAGGCTTTTAAATGTTAGCATATCTCCTCTCAAAGACCTGCCCACTGTATGTATCAGGGCTGAGGGCTCTTGAGAGGAGTATTTAGCCAGAGTGCTTCAGTATGATGTCTTTAAAATGCTATGTACAGCACCCTGCCTGCCCCTCCCAACATCTATGATCTCTCTGCATTGCACATGGAAGCACATAGGCCCCAAAACAAATTCATTTGCGGATTACGGCCTGCAGAGCATGTAAATCAGACCAACTCAGGAGGAGGCCAGTGAGCTGGGGACAGACTTGAGGAAGGCAGAGACTCCAGTCACAGCCTGACTATGAGTACTATACCCCCTCCGCCTGACATGACGCAGGGAAATTATGGAAATGAAAATGATCTTGAGACTACCCTACATAAGATTATTACTGCAGTTACTACCTCTAACTCTTCTATAACTGGCTTAGCTGGTGAGGTAAAAGGCGTGGAAGTGGAGCTTTCTATAGTGAGGTACGACATGCAAAATTTGAGAGACCATACATCAGCCCTGGAGGGGAGATTGAGTATTATTATTATTATACAGGATTTATATAGGGCTTAACAAAATTAAAGCAGACATTACAGTTACATTACAATTTGGTACAAGATGAATCAGAGGGCCCTGCTCGTACATTAGTAAATAATTGGCAGCCATTACAGTGGGATGTATGCTATGTGCACTTTCTCCCCTAACCATGCTGCTAGTCTGGGGATATGGGTAATTGGCTGTTCAGAAATAATGTAAGGGCTGTTGGCATCCCAGAGAGGAAAAAAAAACAATGTCCTTTATTGAATCCTGGTTGTTGGACACAGTTGGAAGCATGCAAGACCCCCTCGGTCTAACTCGCCTCCGAGACCATTCATACAGGGAGTGCAGAATTATTAGGCAAGTTGTATTTTTGAGGATTAATTTTATTATTGAACAACAACCATGTTCTCAATGAACCCAAAAAACTCATTAATATCAAAGCTGAATATTTTTGGAAGTAGTTTTTAGTTTGTTTTTAGTTTTAGCTATTTTAGGGGGATATCTGTGTGTGCAGGTGACTATTACTGTGCATAATTATTAGGCAACTTAACAAAAAACAATTATATACCCATTTCAATTATTTATTTTTACCAGTGAAACCAATATAACATCTCAACATTCACAAATATACATTTCTGACATTCAAAAACAAAACAAAAACAAATCAGTGACCAATATAGCCACCTTTCTTTGCAAGGACACTCATGCAGCCTGCCATCCATGGATTCTGTCAGTGTTTTGATCTGTTCACCATCAACATTGCGTGCAGCAGCAACCACAGCCTCCCAGACAATGTTCAGAGAGGTGTACTCTTTTCCCTCCTTGTAAATCTCACATTTGATGATGGACCACAGGTTCTCAATGGGGTTCAGATCAGGTGAACAAGGAGGCCATGTCATTAGTTTTTCTTCTTTTATACCCTTTCTTGCCAGCCACGCTGTGGAGTACTTGGACGCGTGTGATGGAGCATTGTCCTGCATGAAAATCATGTTTTTCTTGAAGGATGCAGACTTCTTCCTGTACCACTGCTTGAAGAAGGTGTCTTCCAGAAACTGGCAGTAGGACTGGGAGTTGAGCTTGACTCCATCCTCAACCCGAAAAGGCCCCACAAGCTCATCTTTGATGATACCAGCCCAAACCAGTACTCAACCTCCACCTTGCTGGCGTCTGAGTCAGACTGGAGCTCTCTGCCCTTTACCAATCCAGCCACGGGCCCATCCATCTGGCCCATCAAGACTCACTCTCATTTCATCAGTCCATAAAACCTTAGAAAAATCATTCTTGAGATATTTCTTGGCCCAGTCTTGACATTTCAGCTTGTGTGTCTTGTTCAGTGGTGGTCGTCTTTCAGCCTTTCTTACCTTGGCCATGTCTCTGAGTATTGCACACCTTGTGCTTTTGGGCACTCCAGTGATGTTGCAGCTCTGAAATATGGCCAAACTGGTGGCAAGTGGCATCTTGGCAGCTGCACGCTTGACTTTTCTCAGTTCATGGGCAGTTATTTTGCGCCTTGGTTTTTCCACACGCTTCTTGCGACCCTGTTGACTATTTTGAATGAAACGCTTGATTGTTCGATGATCACGCTTCAGAAGCTTTGCAATTTTAAGAGTGCTGCATCCCTCTGCAAGATATCTCACTATTTTTGACTTTTCTGAGCCTGTCAAGTCCTTCTTTTGACCCATTTTGCCAAAGGAAAGGAAGTTGCCT
The DNA here is from genome assembly GCA_029574335.1 of Rana kukunoris. Taxonomy (NCBI): domain Eukaryota; kingdom Metazoa; phylum Chordata; class Amphibia; order Anura; family Ranidae; genus Rana; species Rana kukunoris. The sequence continues at coordinate 248,101,226 of CM056052.1, read as the reverse complement.
AATAATTATGCACACCTGATATAGGGTGTTGATGTCATTAGACCACACCCCTTCTCATTACAGAGATGCACATCACCTAATATACTTAATTGGTAGTAGGCTTTTGAGCCTATACAGCTTGAAGTAAGACAACATGCATAAAGAGGATGATGTGGTCAAGATACTAATTTGCCTAATAATTCTGCACTCCCTGTATACTGGCTTCAATTATAGTCTGAGATAGAAACATTATTCTGGCAAAGATTAGAACCACAAACAATATGATAGTTGACAATGTTTAAGATTAAATGCATGGTGTTTTTTTTTTTTTTTTACTTTTAAAAGGCTAACACCCTCGGTTGTGTGCATACAGCAAACATATTTGAAACCTGACTCTTTACATTTGCTTCACTCCTGAATAAATTGTACACAGATCCACTACACATACAGATCTTTCTCTAGAGGAGTGAGCATATATAATCTCCCATATGGCACTGTTGATATGTATACAAGAACAGATTGACAAAGGTGGCAGATAGGTGTCCCTTTTGTGTAAGCTCAACGGTTTTACTTGTATTGTGGCTAATATTTATGTCTCTCCACCATTCTCCACTAAGGTCCTCAAACATCTGGCTCAATTTATGGTTCGATACCCTGATATCCCATTATTAGTGATGGGAGACTACAATAACTATTTAGACCCTACTAGATAGACTTTCTCCCATTATTAAAGGTGCTGTGTGGATATCACATCTTACACTATTCGCCAGCTTCAATGTTGAACTAGTCCTTAGAGATGTGTGGTAGGATAAGAACAACAAGAGTAAATGTTATTCATGTCATTCTGCTACCCATGGAGGTTTATCATGTGTATAGTATGTCCCAAATGTAAAATTCATAGGGGAGACTTTATTCATATGTGACAAAACTGACTGATATTCTATATACCATATCTTCAGTTGTTTAGTGTACCATTCCGAAACGACTCTGTGGTGTGCCTACTGAGTGCATTAGAAAAGAAGGTACTTCAACCAGCAGTGTTGTCACGGTAGCGAGCCTATTGTATCTAGCTAGAAAACTCATAGTCATACATTGGATGTCACTTAACCCTCCCAATAAGAGACATTGGTTTGATCCAGTTACTTGGCTTTTGCTGTGAGGGAAATTAACGTACCAACATCGCAACATACATCACAATATCTTGAAAATCCGGAAGGGTTGGTTTGATGTTTTGGTGCTGGCTCCTTCTCAACTGATTATGGATAAACTGCTACAAGTGTGATTGAAATTTATGGGATTTAGCCCTCACCTATAACATGAAAAGCGACAGGCCTGGTCCAGCTCCAATGTATATGAAGTTCATTTTGCCACTGTTGCTTGATGTTGTGGATGTGTGAGTGTAGCCTGCTTATATACAGAATATTTAATGTTACCTGCTTGTTCAGTGTAGCATTTCTTAATCTTGATAATAGAATGTACTTATTACTCCTACTCTTTTTCTTGTACTTACTTGCCTTTTTTCCAATAAAAGTTTTGGATGAAAAATATGTAATTTGCATACTGATGAGGTAGAAAAAAGGAACCACATTTAGGATTTTGATTAAACTCCCAACAGAAATGCTACTTCTACACTGAATACCCTGAATTTAACCTTTACTGCATGTGCAAAAAGAACAGTATGTCAAGACTGTGAACTCTTCATTCACAGAGTCATTTACAGAGATCTGACAGATAAAAGTGTTAAACATCTGCTAACAGAGGAGAGCAAGGAGTATTGATATTTGCTGGCATTTCCCATATACATGACTAAACGCAGTGAGAAATATTTTTCGTACAGAAGAGACAGTTCACATTGCTTTAAAAATGTCAACACATTTGTGAAGAGGCAAAATATTGCTTTCACACTTCTGTTAGGCTCTAATTTTGTTTCTTCACTAAACCTTAATTAGTTTATTCAAGGTACCATGGTGATAACTTGGCTTCTAGATTTAGGTACCATGGGCCAGATTCACAGAGCGATTACTCCTGTCTATCTCGCGTTAGACTGGAGTACTTTCGAATTACGCGCGTTTTTTCACTACTCTGAAACCTCAAACCATGAAATTACGGCTGCGGGCTTTAATCCGACTGGTTTACGTGTTCGTACGCCTTCGGATCTACGCTGCAATAAAATTGCGGCCGCTGGGTGGAGTTCCCGTCGTTTTCCGCGTCGGGGTATGCAAATGAGCTTTTGCCGACTATCCACGAAATTACGAACGTCTATCGCAATCTCTTACGGCATCTTTAGTCATCTTTTTGCTGCGTAAAACTATAACAGCTTTTTGCTGGTCTATATTAGCCCATGTTAAGTATGGCCGTTGTTCCCACGTCGAATATCAACGTTTTCCGACGTCTTTTTTTATTTTTGACGTAAAACGTCCGGGAATAGGAATGTCCGTAAACGACGCTACTCAAACAACGAATGACGTATCAACGTTATTTCGCGAAATGCACGGCGGGAAATTTCTGAACGGAGCATGCGCAGTTCGATCGCCGCGGGGACGCGCCTAATTTAAATGCTTCACGCCCCCAAATCGCGTATTTTGATTACGCGGCGAGAAATACACTACACCGCCGTACCGTAAGGGACAAAATCTACCAGAATTCGTCGTACAGCCTGGTAAAATACGGCAGCGTAGTGTATCTCTGATAATCTGCGCCAATGTAATTGTATCTGAATCTGGCCCCATGTGTTTAAGCGATCAAAATGTTGCCTGCTAGATAATTAAGCGAAAGATTGAACATGAATTTTAGCATGCAAAACAGATAAGGGGGACAAGGAGCATATTTATAAGCAGGTAATATGTTATTTGGCTTTTGGAAAAATTCTGTCACTGTCCTACAAATGCCACTCTACTCATAATGGGGCAAATAGGCTATTCATTTTGCAAGTGAATTTGCAAAAGGGGGAGGGGAAGAGAGGGAAGTAGAAGCAAGAAGAATAAGTCAAGGGTTCTCTTGAGGAGGGGGGGTAATTAATAAGCTTTTTTATGTAAGTACGTGTGTTTTTTTTTTACATTTTTTCTTTTGTGCTTATTGTTTTTGTCCTTTTGTTGTATGTATTGTGATATGTTAAAGATAAAGAAAAGAAGCTATTATAAAAATAAAAAATAAAGTTTACTTTTCAGGTGAATTTGCCACAGAGTTTAGGGAATGAGGTTATATTTCACTCACCCAATCACATGCAAGCAAAATAAAAAACAGCGGGCCAGATTCACAGAGCCCTTACTCCTGTCTAACTCGCATTAGACTGGAGTACTTTCAAATTACGCGCGTTTTTTCACTACTCTGAACCCTCAAACCATGAAAATACGGCTGCGGGCTTCAATTCGACTGGCTTACGTGTTAGTACGCCTTCGGATCTACGCTGCAATAAATTTGCGGCCACTGGGTGGACTTCCTGTCGTTTTCCTCCTCGGGGTATGCTAATGAGCTTTTGCCGGCGATCCCAGAAATTAAGATCTTCAATCGCAATCTCTTACGGCATCTTTAGTCATCTTTTTGCTGCGTAAAACTATACCAGCTTTTAAGCTGGTCTAATATTAGACAGCCCATGTTAAGTATTGCCGTCGTTCCCGCGTCGAATTTCAACGTTTTCCGTCATCTTTTATTATTTTTTACGTAAGTCTTCCGGGAATAGGAATGTCCGTAAACGACGCTACTCAAAAAAAAATTACCTAACGACGTGATTTTGCGCAATGCACGGCGGGAAATTTCTGAACGGAGCATGCGCAGTTCGATCGCCGCGGGGACGCGCCTAATTTAAATGCTTCACGCCCCCTAATCACTTATTTTGATTACGCGGCGAGAAATAGACTACGCCGCCATATCGTACGGGCAAAAATCTACCAGAATTAGTTGTAGAGCCTGGTAAAATGCGTCAGGTTAGCGTATCTCGGATACGCTGCGCAAATGTACGTGTACCTGAATCTGGCCCAGCATTTTTTTACTTGCACACTTTTGGATGATGGAAGTCAGCTCCACCTTCTTCACTAAAATCTGGGGGAAAATTCCCTCACAAAGTAAACAGATTTTTTGCCTTTAGTAAATCAACCTCAATTTATGCTTCTAAGAAACCCTAGAAAAAAATGATTAATTATCAGTTGCGCTTTATTAGGCTCAAATCTCAAACATAGACATGCATATTATCAAGCACATGTACAGGGCCTGGGCTCATTTGGCTGGGCTTCTCCTATGGGTCACAGGAGTGCAATTTGTTTTGCACTCCTGTGACCTGTTTTCAGAAGAGAGCGGGCTGAAGTCCCCTCTCTGCTGACATCACAGAAATCAGTCCAGGCACCACGTCATCATGACAATAAACTCTGGATCTGCCAGGTGCCCGAACTGATGCCCATATCAGCCTCATAGCAAGCCATTGAGAGCCTGAGATGGCCGCTCCCCGCCCCTCCACACAGAGGGGTAACTAGAACCTTCAGGGCCCCGGTGCAAGAAACCATGAAGGGCCCCCCTGACCTCTGGCCAGGGCCCTTCCCACTGATCTTGGGGGCAGCAGGACATGGATAGGAGGGGCGGCGGGGCAGCATATGGAGGAACAAATCCTCTCCATTTTCTCTCCTGGGATGAGTGGCAGTGGTGGTGGTGTGGGGGATAGGATGAGTGGCAGCAGTGAGGAAGAGAAATGGCATCAGTGTCAGCGGTGGTGGAGGAATGGGATGAGTGGCAAGGGAGGTGGTTGGGGGGGGGGGTGGGATCAGTGGTAGGGGGATTGAATGAAATGAGTGGCAGCTTTGATGGGAGGATGGGATCAGTGGTGAGGGTGGTGGTTGGGGAAGATGGCTTGGGATGAGTGGTAGTGGAAGGGGGGTGGGATCAGTGACAGGGATGGTGGTTGCTGGGTGGGATCAGTGGCATCAGTGGTGTGGGGTGGTGGATCAGTGGCAGCAGTGGTGGTGTGGGTGTATCAGTGGTGGTGGGGGGTTATCAGTAGTTCTAGTGGTGGTGTGGGGGGAATCAGTGGCAGTGGTGGGATATAATTGGCAGTGGTTGGGTAGCAGTATTGGTATTGGTGGTGTCTAAGTGGCAGTGGTGGGGTATCAGTAGTAGTGGTGGGGGGTATCAGTGGCAGTGGTGGGGTATCAGTGGCAGCAGTGGTTGTGTGAGGGCGAATCAGTAGCAGTGTCAATATTAATATTAGTGAGACTCACTTGCAGATCGCTCGCAGATGGCTTGGTTCCCCCTCCATGCTAAGTTTTGCTTGGGTGGGACCTGTGAGTGCGGGCAGAGAGGATGGCGGGGACTGTGCAGTGTGCCCGTGAGTAAGGGCGGGGAGGATGGACGGAACGGTGGAGAGGATGGGCGGAGACTTTTTATTGTGCCCGTGAGCGAGGGCAGGGAAGATAACAGAGCGGGCGGAGAGAATAGGCGGAGGGGGGACTGTGCATTGTGCCAGTGAGTGTCAGTGCGGGCAGAGAGGATTGGTGGAGCGGGAGGGGACTGTACCCGTGAGTGAAGATGGCGAGAATAGGCAGAGCCTGTGCAGTGTGCCCGTGAGTGCGGACGGAGACTGTGTGCCGCGTGCCCCTTAAATGATCAGTCAGTGTACCCAGGGCTGGTGCAAGGATTTTTGCCAACTCAGGCGAAGGTGCATTTTGCCGCCCCCCCCCCCTGTCGTGCACACACACACACCAACACTATACAGAGAGATACCACATAATATATCTAGATAGATAGAGAACAATGCTAGTACTATCTGTCTCCTATTGTGCCCACACTGCCCAGTAAACCTGACCTGCTCCCACACTGCCCAGTGAAACTGACCTGCTCCCTCGGGTGGTCCTGGCCAGCGTGGCTCTCTCTCTCTCTGGTGGTGGTGCGGGTATAGTGTGACGCTCTCTCTCTCTGGTGGTGGTACGGGTACAGTGTGATGCTCTCTCTCTCTGGTGGTGCGGTACAGCATGGCTCACTCTCTCTGATGGTGCGGGTACAGCATGGCTCTGTGGTGGTGTGGGTACAGCATGGCGCTGTGGTGGTGCGGGTACAGCATGGCGCTCTGGTGGTGCGGGTACAGCATGGCGCTCTGGTGGTGCGGGTACAGCATGGCGCTCTGGTGGTGCGGGTACAGCATGCCGCTCTGGTGGTGCGGGTACAGCACTGCACTCTGATGGTGCAGGTACAGTGTGGCTCTCATGGCTCTCTGGTGGTGCGGGTACAGCGTGGCACTCTGGTGGTTCGGGTACAGCATGGCGCTCTGATGGTGTGGGTACAGCATGGCGCTCTGGTGGTGCGGGTACAGCGTGGCACTCTGGTGGTGCGGGTACAGCATGGCGCTCTGGTGGTGTGGGTATAGCATGGCGCTCTGGTGGTGCGGGTACAGTGTGGCGCTGTGGTGGTGTGGGTACAGTGTGGCTCACTGGTGGTGCAGGTACTGCGTGGCTCTATCTGGTGGTGCTGGGGCTATTAGTTCCCCCAGCAAAGTCCTCTTTCCATGTCTCCTGTTTTCCGGGTTTTCTCTCTCTCCCCCCCAGGCCTCAGCAGAGAGCATGCTGATCACTGTAACCTGACTACATTTCCCATGATGCTCCACTAATCTTGTCTGCTCCGCTGTGGCCAATTGGGAGGGAGGAAGAACAAGCAGGAAGCTGTCTTCTCTCCTGACCCATGCTGCAGACATGCCGAGTCTTGCCGACATGAGAAATGGGGAGAAAGGGACATCTTGACAGCAGCCCGCAGCTCTGCCCCCCCCTTACCTCACTGGCAGAGCAGAGGAGGAGTAGTCCGTGGGGCGTGAGAGCGGAACTGTCAGCACGGCTCTGAGGCTGAGCTGTGTGTGAGAGCCGTGCTGACAGTTCCTTCAGATGCCGCTCACTCACCGCACAGGCGCCGCACAGAGTCACTGCTATGTCAGCAGTGTGTACCATCTCCCAGGCGGCGGCGGGCCCCACTACAGTGGCGGAATTCAGGGGCCCAGTCACGAATGCGACTGCTGCAACTATGATAATTCCGCCACTGCCTCCACAGCTCAACGCTACAGTGGGCATGGAGAAGCAGGGAGGAGAGCTGCTTATTGACAGGCAGCAGCTTTCTGCTCGGGGGGCTGAGAGAACTGAGCCATCGGCGATGTTCGATCGCTCAGTTCTCAGTACAGAGGTGTTGGGGAACCGATACTGCATCCACCTAGTTAAAGCGGTATTTCACCCTAAACATAAGATCTCCCATGCGATCCAGCATACTGGCGTCAGCGCCAGTATGCTGTTTTTTTTTTTTTTTTATCGCACACTTACTGTATTATAGTGGAATTCCTTTTCTGTCCCCCGTGGTGGACGGCGCCAGTATAGCGCGTCACATCTTCCTAAAATACCCGATATGGACTCGGGTAATCTCGGCGAAAATGCGGCGCCTGCGCACAGACCTAGGAGCTGACTGCGCAGGCGCCGTATTTCTCCGAGTCCTACGGCTATGGCGCGTCACGCCCTCTGAAATAGGACTCGGAGAAATACGGCGCCTGCGCAGTCAGCTCCTAGGTCTGTGCGCAGGCGCCGCATTTTCGCCGAGATTACCCGAGTCCATATCGGGTATTTTAGGAAGATGTGACGCGCTATACTACAGCCGTCCACCGCGGGGGACAAAAAAGGAATTCCACAATAATACAGTAAGTGTGCTATTAAAAAAAAAAAAAACAGCATACTGGCGCTGACGCCAGTATGCTGGATCGCATGGGAGATCTTATATTTAGGGTGAACCTCCGCTTTAAGTATAATGGGGGAAAAACAAACCCATACTTCTCTTTGAAGTATATGCTACCAAATGTACAGATAATCACAGGCAGTGTAGACTTGAACATTTCTGCAGAGAGATTTGAGGACCTTACTTATATTTTGTAATGGGTCATGTTCAATTTTGCTGCCTTCATGCAGTTGCCCAACAGCTAACAGTGTCTGTTTTGGTTTATGTGCACATAGGGGATTTCATTTAACCCCAGTACTTCAGAAAGGATTAGGATACCTAGATCTCCCCATGCACAGAAAAAAATGACAATAATTTCTAATCTGTTTGATATTGCTAGTTTAATGGGTGTATGGAGAGTCAGCAGCAATACCATCCCTGTATAACCTTAGCTTGTGGAAATTAAGGCATTAGGCTTGCACAAATGTAATTAAGTTTTAGAACATACATATAGAAGTGGTATTCACCAAGTTAGGTAGTGAGTAAGGTAGCTTACTTGCATATTAACCCCTTTATGGCTGCCCGGCATATATGTGTGGTGGCAAAAGGGTGGACTTTAATGCCCACACACTGCATATATGTGTCACTGGGTGGCTATTGTTTATGTTAAAGACTGTGCTGTGGCAGACAGCTTTTGTTACAAGCTACAGATTGGGAGCCAGCAGGCTACAATGGTCACATAATTGATGATCCTTCCTGCCCAATGGGCATTCTGAACTGTGTAAAGGGACACTGGGGCAGTTGGGAAGGGTTTAAGAAGGATACAATCCCATATTTTATTGTGCAGGGTGACAGATACAGAATAGAGGCATATAGTTTTACAGGACAGTCCTCTTTTGTCAGCACCTAAAATATGGATTTTACCCATTTTAATATTTAAGTAAGCCATGCTACCTTACTTTTTGTGATTTGTTTACTGGAGCAGTCTTTTGAGCTTACTTTATTTTTATTTTATTATATTTTGTAATAAAACAGTACAGCAAGCCATGGTTTCTATTACTTTAAGGCCAATCTTGAAAAAAAAACAGCTGATTTCTCAAAATGGAAATGCTAGTTTTCTGGGCATCATGCTAACACTAGGGTATCAACGCTTTGGTCTAAAAATACTTACTATATTAGTAGAAAATGCTCACTTACTGTAGCAAAGTGAATGCTGACTTAGTTTGGTGAATATGGTGAAACTATGTTAGTTTATGAATATATTATTCACTAAGGTGACAAAGAATGCAGTTATGGGTATGGGGGGGTACCCTACATTTTCTGCTTTGCATACTTGTGTTATGTCAGTAGCCCAGAACGTATGGAAACCAAATAGTCAGCATAACAGTTAGTAAAATAACTTACATAATAGAGTATGAGCAGTGACAGCCTCAATAGTTTTCTTAGAAAATATTGACTAACTCTTTTCTTGGGAAAGCAACAGACAAAGCAATAAAAAACAGAATGCACCAGTGATTTTGCAGAAGCTCTAACAATGACAATAGGACCACCATTTCAGCATTGTTAAAATGTTTGAAAAAATATCTGTAGGGCAAAGTAATAAACACTTGAATGACCTCAAAGTGAATTCCAGCCGTGTCGTTTCAGAAACCAGAAACCTTTCAGCTTGTTTAAATTCTTTTCTTCAGACTATCATGTGATTAAAATTAGCCTCAAGTTGTGTGCCAAATAACCATGTGTGAAAAGCAGCCAGCAGTTTATATTTTTTAGTAAAGATTTAAGTTTTATGTGTTTTTTTTTCTTGTTGTCAAAATGAACCCCTGGTAAAGTTTTAATGAAAACTGGGTGCTGTGTGTATTCCACTTATATTTTTGAATAAGACACAGTTCAAATTTGATGAGTTCAAATATTTAGAAAAACTTTCTTAATATGCTTCTTATAACAGCCGACATTAACTTTGCTGAAGCCATGGTTTTATTATAAAAAAACACTACAACAGACTGGAGTCTTAAGGAAAACATTAATGCAATAACAGTTTAGGATCCTGAATCTCTTCCCAAAAAGTGGCAATGCTGGTGTTCTGGCTACCCAAAGAGCAAGGAAAAGTCGCTACCTCCCCTACTTTTTTATTGTATTTTTAAGTTAAAGCATCTCCTTAATTCTGAGCAGAGTTGCAAACTATGTACTGAACTTATTATTTCTTTTTAGCCCCTTAAGGACCGTCCATTATACACTTACTGCGGCAGGGTGGACCTTAAGCACAAAAAGGTACCTGTACATGAAGTTGTTCAAGTGCTCTGGGGTGCGCGCAAGCCAATCAGCAGGTCTGGCCGACAAACCCTGCAATTGCTTGGAGAGAGGCAGAACGGTGGTCTATCTATGTAAACAAGTCAGTTTTCTGTTCTGCTAGTAATGAATACAGAGATCTTGTGTTTCTGCTAAGCAGGAACAAGGATCTCTGTCTTCCTACAGTGCAACCATCCCCCACACAGTTAGAGAGCACTCCCAGCGAACACAGTTAACCCTTTAAACACCCCTGATGTCAACCCCTTCCCTGCCAGTGTCATTAGTACTATGACAGTGCATTTTTTTTTTTGCAATTATCACAGTATTGGTATCATTGGTCCCCAAAAAGTGTCAAAAGTGTCAGTTGGGTGTCCGCTTTGTCCGCCGCAATATCGCAGTCTTGATAAAAATCACTGATTGCTGCCATTACTAGTAAAAAAATAATAATAATAAAAATTCTATAAATAAATCCCATAATTTGTAGACCCTATACATATTGAGCAAACCAGTTAATATACGCTTATTCAGATTTTTTTTTTACTAAAAATATATAGCACAATACATAGTGGGTTAAATTGATGAAGAAATAAAAAAAAAAAATAACATTTCAGATCAACACTATTGGAGTTGAATACATGACGCAAATCCAACGTAGGTGGGCTGTTGAGCTAAATTGATTAGAGATTTTTTGTCTCGTTCCCTCTTTTTATTAAGGTTACTGGCTCTCATGTACCATTTTCTGTCATATTGGTGTGACCTTTAGTATTAATTATTGCTATTCTTGGCTTTGACAGACCATAATACGTTATGTAGAAATGAAATTTCATTTTTTTTTTTTGCCTCGTCACGGCTGTTCTGATATGTATTGTGATATCCTTTCATATTCAATAAACTTTGAATGTTAAAAAAAATTAAAAAAAATTTGGATATGTTTTGTAGCAGAAAAAAAAACTTTTTTTTTTTCAAAACTGTCGGACTTTTTTGTTTATAGCGCAAAAAAATAAAAACCACAGAGGTGATCAAATACCACCAAAAGAAATCTCTATTTGTAGGAAAAAAAGGACATCAATTGTATTTGGGTACAACTTCGCACGACCGTGCAATTGTCAGTTAAAGCATCACAAAAAATTGCCTAATCGGGAAGGGGGTAAACCCTACCGGAGCTTTGTTGGTAAAGGAAGTGCACAATTAACCACTCAAGACCCGGACCAAAATGCTGCTAAAGGACCTTGCCCCTTTTTGCGATTCGGCACTGCGTCGTTTTAACTGACAATTGCGCGGTCGTGCGACATGGCTCCCAAACAAAATTGGCGTCCTTTTTTCCCCACAAATAGAGCTTTCTTTTAGTGGTATTTGATCACCTCTGCGGTTTTTATTTTTTGCGCTATAAACAAAAATAGAGCCACAATTTTGAAAAAAATTCAATATTTTTTACTTTTTGCTATAATAAATATCCCCAAAAATATGTATACATTTTTTTTCCTCAGTTTAGGCCGATACATATTCTTCTACCTATTTTTGGTAAAAAAAATTGCAATAAGCGTTTATCGGTTGGTTTTCGCAAAATTTATAGCTTTTACAAAATAAGGGATAGTTTTATTCCATTTTTATTAAAAAAAAAAAATCACTACTAATAGCGGCGATCAGCGATTTTTTTCATGACTGCGACATTATGGCGGACACTTCGGACAATTTTGACACATTTTTGGGATAATTGTCATTTTCACAGCAAAAAATGCATTTAAATTGCATTGTTTACTGTGAAAATGACAGTTGCAGTTTGGGAGTTAACCACAAGGGGGCACTGTAGGATTTGAGTGTTCCCTGTGTGTGTTTACAACTGTAGGGGGGTGTGGCTGTAGGTGTGACATCATCGATCACGTCCCCCTATAACAGGGATGACGTGATCGATGCTGCAGCCACAGTGAAGCACGGGGAAGCCGTGTTTACACACAGCTCTCCCCGTTATTCAGCTCCGGGGACCGATCGCCGCACTCCAGCGGCGATCGGGTCCGCGAGTCCCGCGGACCCGGGCCCGGAGCTTCTGACCGGGTTACGGGAGCGCGCCGCGGGCGCGCGCCCGTGACCCACGGCTGGGTACTAGAAACCAACGTATATATACGTTGATGTGCCCAGCCGTGCCATTCTGCCGACGTAAATGTGCAGTAGGCAGTCCTTAAGTGGTTAAAGAAAAAAATGTTTTCACAAGATGCATACAGTAAATGTTGTCTGGAAAGTGAGAGATATCACTATTTTACAGAGATGCATTTCAAGTCTGTCAAGTCAGACAGTATTGCTAAATCAGTCAGGGAGTTGTCCACATCAGACTTTATTAATCTTCAAAATTATGCTTACTGGCAAGTGGCAGCAAAGCACCAAAACACTTACTTACTCATCATCCTCGAAATCACTCTATTGTCTTCTTTCAAAATAGCGTGTTCTCTCATTCCTAAGAAGAACAAACACTTCTAAGAGTGCATAAGTCAAACAAAACTTTCATTGCAGTGCCAACAATTAATGTCAGACATGTCTGCATAGAAACATAGATATCATACAACCCTGTAAAACTAGTGAAACGTGAGGATGTTTTCTTTATCAAGTTGCTCCTTGCTTTCCAGAAAGAAGAGAAGATTCCCAGCCAAAATAATTATTTTCTGTAGCAACATGAGGTGAAATTGAAGGCTTGGTTGGTTGAATTTCATAATCAATAGTGGCTTTGGATCACAAAATGCACAAAATTTCTAATTTTCGAAAAAAAATTGTTCAGAATTCAGCCAATGTATGGCATTAGGCTGGCCATAGATCTTTTTTTTTTTTTTTTTGCCAAGGGGTTAAACAAAATAAAATGGCTTGATTTCCCCATCCACATCAAGAGTCATTGTACTGTGACAGTGAGGATATTTCCCTACTGTCAGAATACACACAACAGCTGTAGATGGTGGTGCTGATCTAGAGAAAAATTTCCAACGGGTAGTGGTACACAAGTCAACTGATAGATCAACTTGTGTACAACCAGCCTGCCCATACATGGATCGAAACAACAGTCCCTGCTGACCCTGCCAAATTTTGATCCATGAATGACCAGCTTAAGAAAGCAATAATAACAAATCTGGCAAGTGGCAGAGATTTGTGGTAAATTATAAATCACAAAAATACAATTTGGCTAGGGAACAGTAAACATATCTGTGTTTAAACTATATATCTAGCTATACTGCATGTCGGTAATTCCACTTAAACAATAACCCTAACATTTGGAATTTATAATACCTATCCATCCCTGAAGTGGACAAAAAAGGGCAGTTGGATCAAACTTCTGTTAAATAAAGATGTCACAGGTAGTAAGATTTGTCATAAGTATATCCTAAGATCTTCTCTCTATAACGATTATCTGTTTCTTGCGCTACATATAATTACATGAGTAACCTCCACATATCCAATTATTAGGGAAGAGCTGCAGTTTACTGTTCTCACTTTAATGTTAATTAAGAGTTTTATAACAGATTCACATCCAGAACAAAGTCAGCAAGAGCTCTAGTTTTTGCTATACTTAAGAACAGCAGTAAAACAATGAAAAAATGGTGAAATATATTACAAAAATATTGGGACACCTGCCTTTACATGCACATGAACTTGAATGACACCCAGTCTTAGTCCGTAGGGTTTAATATTGAGTTGGCCCACCCTTTGCAGCTATAACAGCTTCAACTCTTCTGAGAAGGCTGTTCACAAGGTTTAGGAGTATGTCTATGGGAATGTTTGACCATTCTTTCAGAAGCGCATTTGTCGACCCACAAATGGACCTTTTTTTTTATAAATCAGCTAAACACATTACTGTGCAGTACCAACATTGTGATGGTCTATATTTTTCATTTTTGCCTTTTGACAGTTTCAAGTGGACATGTCATCTACACAGAAAATGTCCATAAATATATCAGAAATAAAAAGTACTGTAGCTCTAAATCATTTTCACCTTTTAAAATGGCTGTATGAGCCTTTAAAAGAGAAGTTTGGAAAAAAAATTACTTTAGTTGGATGCAGCTGGGTTGTAGAGGGGGTAGGAGCAGCAGTCTCAGGCTCTTAGCGGCTCATTGAGAGGCTGAGCCAGGTACTGATCCAGGCATGTGGGCAGATCCCAACCATATGGTCATAATATTTCCTGAGCCTGGACTGGCTCTGGGATGTCAGTTAACAGCGGGCTTAAGCCTGCTGTCTGCTGAAAAGGGGTCACAGGAGTGCAAAACAATATTCAGTCCTGTGATCCACAGGAGAAGTACAGCCAAACGAGCCTTGGCTGTACTTTTCCTTTAGGCTGGGTTCACACTGCTTTGAGGAGCAGCTCACAGACAGCAAAGGCCTCATGTGTCTCTGTTCTCCATTTCAGGGATAAATAAGGGCCAAATTTTGGGCTAGATTCAGACCTGAAACAGACCAGAAGATGCTCGGGACTCTATTGCAAAACGCTCCACAGCCGCTCCGGAGCTGTGTGAACCGGCTCCGTTGAGAGCCGTCACATTCTCCTGAAATGTGAATTGGGTGCAGGGAAAACCGCATCCAATTCGCACCAGTGTGCACCCAGCCTTAATGTTTAAGACACATATAATTATTTATTCACAAATTTTCATGAGCAAATATAATGAAAAAGACTATGCTCATTAATATTTTGAAAATCACTGAGTGTAGCGATTTACTGGTGTTTTTTGTACATCCTTTTTAAGCATTTTTGCTGCTTTTTACAAGCGTTTTACAGCTTTGGGCATTTTAGTTTAGCCAATAGAAAGCACTAGGGGGAGGAGAGGGAGAGGAAAGTAGGGTTGGAGAGCTGCTGTTTGAACAGAAAACGAGCAACAAAGCGCTCGTAAAACACCTAAGTCAATTCAACTTTTTCAGGTGTTTCTATTAAAGTCTATGGGGCCAAAAACGCTTGTAATCAGCCAAAAAGAAGCTCACTTTTTTGAGCGACAGACGTTTTGCCTGTGAACCGAGCCTGAAGATGCAAACTCTTCGTTTTAACATAGATTATCATATGCACCTACTTGCTAAATGTTCATGTCATGCTTATACACAGATAAGGTAGGGAAGAATTTTGCAAATGGCAATTCTCCTGAAGGGCAAGTAATTATGAATGATTGTGAGACAATTCAGGTTTTACAGCATGAAGCTAGCCTCTACAGCAGAAAACAAATGCTCTGGAATTAACAAGTGATTTTCTAGATTTGAACAATAGATCAATCTATATAACAATAATTCTTTGGCATACAAAATGTTTTAAAGTAATCTTATTGTCTTATCTGTATTGATTAGATTTTGTTTCCAAATGATAGAAATTGTATTTGCTTAAAGTGGTTGTAAACCCCTACAGACCACTTTATGCTACAGGTAAGCCTATAATAAGGCTTACCTGTAGATACCCAGGATATCTCCTAAACCTGTACAGTTTAGGAGATATCCCCTGTCCCCTGCATGTGACAATGTCATTGGCACATGCGCACTGGGGCAAACTGAAGCAACGGCACATATGTACCGTTGCTTCAGTGACCGTGCCGTTATCGGGGGGTCCCACGTGCATGCACGGGAGTGACATCATTGCAGCTCCAGCCAATCACAGCACGGGAGCCGTGATACCCGGAAGTGACCCCCGGGAGAGATGTCGCCACCGGAGGAGGGACGAGGCCTGCTGCGGGGGCTTCAATGTAAGGTAAGTAATTCACAATGAGCTAGTATGCTATGCACGGCTTTTTTAAAATCTTTCCAAGGGTTTACAACCACTTTAAATCAGGGGTGCTCAACCTTTTGAAGCACGAGGGCTACTTAAGTGATTTGGTAACCAGCTGCGGGCTGCAATGAAATGGTTCGGAATTTAAAATGTTTATATTTTGAAATGCATAATGAACATTTTCCTGCTGCAGCCACTGAGTGCCGGCGGGAAGGAGAGGAGGAAAAGTCTGGAGCATGGGGCGGGGTCACTTTTGCAAGCCCTGACGCTACACCTGTGGTTGGGGTGTGTGGCAAAAACACGTCTCCACTATGTGGTGTTACCACCCCCCAAACTGCAAATGTAAAATGAGCCCTTTTACGGTCCTGAACCCACTATATGGCTGCTTTCTCACCGATGCACTATGATTTACCCGCACCAAGGGGCAGCACAGTGCACCTGCGACTTTCATCACAGTGCACCTGCGACTTTCCTGTGGGTTTTTGGCACTTTGCAATAGACTTCCATTATATCTTGCAAGTGTAGTATACTTTCTGAACATGCACCAAAACTCATGCATTCATGTGAGTTGGTGTACTTTCCGAAGGCGCACCAAACCCACGGGGATATAATAGTAAGTGCACTTCCCTGGTTTGAGGTTGAGGACCACATCAGAGGGCTCAGTGGGCTACATGTGACCCATAGGCCATAGGTTGTCATCTGGCCTGGATTCTTTCCTAAATGTACATAATAGAACTGGGTACTAACATTCATAGGTAAAGTTGATCCAGGGAAAATCCAATTGCCTCTCGGGGGATCAGAAATGATTTTTTCCCCTGCTGTAGCAAATTAGATCAAGCTTTTCTGGGGTTTTTGCCTTCCTCTGGATCAACTGTGTGTGAGGGATTGTGTATATGGGATTATATTTTTATTTTATTTTTTGGTTGAACTAGATGGACTTGTGTCTTTTATCAACCTGACTAACTATGTTACTATCTTACTTGGAAACATTTGTCCGTCATATGTCTTTAATCCATTTAACAGCTACATAAGTAGCTGACATGTTTCCTTAATCCTACTGTCTAGAAAAATATATAAAAAACTGGACAAGTCATACTTTAAGAACCACTGTCTCTTTGGCATGCTAAGAGATGCTTTGAATTATTGCCAACAATTATTATTTCATAATACCAGACAAACTGATTGTTCTGTATGTTACATCCCATAAGTATGTCAATAACTAAAACCACCTGACGGACATTGCGACCACCAGGCACGCACGTCGGCATCTTGGAGACGCACCGGGTGCGTGCGCACCCCCCAGTGGCCGGAGAACACGATGCCGTCAAATGACGGTGGCTGGGATATTCAGATCCCCTTTGCCGCCGTCATTTGACTATATGTGGGGACTCAAGTAGTTAATTAAAAAGTAGTCTATTAAGCACAGTGTGAGGCCCTGTAAACAGGGGCAAGAATCTCTTGCTGCCCGAGTGTACACACTGACCTTTCAAAAGAACTGTGGTTCTCTTTAAAGGCAAGAACGCAGCGACATCATTGCATACGATGAGCATGCGCTCGTCACATTCGATGATGTCACCGCCATCTTGCTTCACCCTACCTATGCCGTAGAAGCTACTGCACATGCGTCAAAGTCATTTCGAGCATGCGCGGGTTTCCACGGCGACAGGTAAGTATACACACTCTCAGGTTTCTCATCGGGAAACAGGCCGACAAGAATCTCGACAAGAAAAAAGAGAGCAGGTTCTCTTTTTTCTCGTCAAGATTCTGGCCAGATTTCCAGACCAGAAACCTGAAAGCCTCGTACACACGAACAGTTTTCTCGGCAAGAAGCAGTTTTCTTGCTGGTTTTTGCTGAGAAAACCGGTCGTGTGCACAAAGCTTAAAGGGGAGGTTCCCCTAAAAAGAAACTTTTAACATTGCATGTCTCTTCTTAATAACATGTAGAATCGGCTGGTAGTTTAAAAAAAAAACGTCCATACATACCATTTTCGGCATGTAGTCTCACCGTCGCTTCCGGGTCTGGCGGTCGGGGTAGGGCGTGCCTACTTGATTTACAGGCATCCGATCGACGCATACAGCGCGTCACGAGATGCCGAAAGAAGCCGAACGTTGGTGCGCATGCGCCGTATAGAGCCGCACCAACGTTCGGCTTTTTTCGGCATCTCGTGACGCGCTGTATGCGTCGATTGGATGCCTGTCCCCAAACATCATACCCGGAAGCGGCGGTGAGACTACATGCTGAAAATGGTATGTACGGACGTTTTTTTTTTAAACTACCAGCCGATTCTACATGTTATTAAGAAGAGACATGCAATGTTAAAAGTTTCTTTTTAGGGGAACCTCCCCTTTAAGACTCACCAACACTCCTCAATTTGCATTTTCTAAATTCCAATGAGGCTACTTACATAGGTGACTTGTAATTAGCTGCAATGGTCATGTACTGTCAGATTTGTAGTTCAAAAGGAACTCTAGCCCCCTGGCCAAAAAATGTAAAGTCAGCAACTACAAATACAGTAGCTGCTGACTTTTAATATCAGGACACTTACCTGTCTAGGGATCCTGTGATGTTGGCACTCCAGCTGATTTTTCATTTGTCTCTCTTATAAGGGAAACTGGCAGTGAAGCCTTGTGGCTTTACAGCCAGTTCCTTGCTGCTCATGCGCAAAGAATGCTGCGCTTTGTGAATGGCCAGTGGCAGGGAAAGGAGAAGGAGGGATGAACTTCCGGGGAACCTTACGGCAGCAAGGTCCCCCAGAAGTGGGAACGGTTACCTGTCAAAAACAGGTACTCGCTCCCCCGAAAGGTTTTAAATGTGGCAGTGGGGGGGGAGGAAGCAAACAAGTGGAGCGTCCCCTTTTAGATGGTGCTCCGTTTTAAAGAGGAAGTAAAACCTCTGAAACACATCTTTAACAAAAAAATACCTGCAAGAGAAAGGCATAATGAGCTATTTCCTTACCTCCGCCCCCGCCATTGATACCTGAGTTACTTTCAGGTATCGTGGCTCCAACGCTGTGATTGGTCGAAGCTGCAATGACGTCACTCCTGCGCATGTGTGCGGGAGCCGTCAGTACGCATGTGCAGTTTTTTCAGCAAATATCTCCTGAACCGTGTAAGTTTAGGAGATATTTGTTGCACCTACAGGGTAAGCTTTAATCTAGGCTTACCTGTAGGTTAAAGTGGTCTGTAAGGGTTTACAACCACTTTAAGATCAAAGATTTGAAAATGTATTCAGTATAATGGGCTAAGCATTGAAAATGAGCCTTAAAGCTAAACTGCAGATGATTGTATAAAAGGCACACATGAATGCAGCTCTGTAACTACTGATACATCATCGCATGCATTATTTTTGACATGCAACAGTGTAGGCACCTGAATTTGATTTGGTGTAAGCCTCCTTCAATACACTGTACAATTTGTAAAGCATAACTCATGGATGGCAAAGTAGAATTAGCACAAGGAGTTAGTCAGTAGTGATGTTTAGTGTTGCTCACGAATATTCGCATTGCGAATATTTGTAACGAATATTGCATATTCGAGTATTCGCGAATAAATCGAATATCGCGTTGAATATTCGATATTGTGAATATTCGTATTTTTTCAAATTTATTTTTAAAACAGATCACATCCTAGTGATCTCCATTGACGTCTAAAAGCATTGCTGGTATGATTAGAGACCCTGGGCCGAGTAGCTGAGGCGATCCTTTTATGTTGCCGAATATTCGCAATGCGAATATTCGTATTACGAATATTCGCAAATACTTTCTCTGCCTCTCTGTGTTTTGTGTATAAAAAAATAAAAATAAAATAGCTTTAGTTTAGTCATATAAGTTTGTGTAAGTAGAGTTAGTGTTTAGTGCATATTAGTTTAGTAATCCAGGAAATGATCTCCGTTTTCGCGTGTTGACGAGAATTTCGCAATCAATTTCGCATTCGCATTAGAGAAATTTTGCATTCGCATTAGCGAAATTTCGCAATATTGTTTTTTTGATAAAATTTCACGAATATTCGATATTATATTCGTGAAATATCGCAAAATCGAATATGGCGTATTCCGCTCAACACTAGTGATGTTGTGCAAGGCGCACGCTGGTAGAAGGAAAGGGCAGAGTGAAAGAAAGATAAATTCCTGAATGTATTGTTTTTCTCTTTTATCTCCAATAAAGAGTGGAGCGGAGATCAGAAACATCAGGTACCTTCCCCCTGCTAAACTGATCTGTGCTATATGGCCGGGAAGTGTTCATTTCAGACATCAAGGACTGAAATACAAATTCTTTGGCAGGTATAACAGCTATCATATATGAATCTCATCTGTATATTTAGCTGTTTGTCTGGATGCTTGGTAACAAAAAGACATTGCATATCTAGAAATGTTCACACTATGGTATTGTGCTACTGAAAGAAGACATTCCGAATCACTAAAACTCTTTTGTGAAGCACAGTGCACTGGAACTACAACTATCAGAAAAAAAAAAAAAAACTTATTCTGACAGGAAAGGGATTATCTTTTGAGGTCAGTCACCCATGTAGCCTAGCCCTAAAGGGATACTTTAATTCAACAGGGGATACCAATTCATCTTATCATTAGAGAGAAAACAAATCTTTAGTCAACCCTCGGCTACAGGGTCATAGCGCTACGCTGCTTAATAGACCCTTCACAATATTTGGAAGTACCATGACTGGTCTGAACATTTGGGATATTTGTGTTGGGCACCACAAGTCACTAATTCTTAGCCTGGGGTCAATAAAAAAATCGAATGGCATATGGTTGTGTATTTTTCTTAAAAAAAAGTATTGCTTTGTTTTTCTGCCCCGATAAGGCAAGAAAAATCACTTTAGTTGGTTGCTCCATGTTCTGGAAGGATCCCAACAATAATTTATTTATTACAGTTACAGCGCCATCAACTTACATAGTGCATTACATATATTTTGTAAATACACATCAGTCCCTGCCCTCAAACAGCTTACAATCTAAGGTCCCTGACTCACATTCATACATAAACATACTTGGGCCAATTTAGACAGGAGTCAATTAACCTACCAGCATGTCTTTGGAGTGTGGGAGGAAACTGGAGTATCCGGAGGAAACTCACAAAGGCACAGGGCGAACATGCAAACTACAGGCAGGTAGTGTCTAAATATTGGGATCTGTTCAGATGATTGACCTGCAGCTGGCTCAGCCAACCCTCTCCACAGCCCCAGGGAAGGTTTTCTGTAATTGTAATACATTTCCTGTCCTATACTGACAACACTGCTACTGGTAGGATCATCAAATAAAATAAAAATAAAAACATGCTTGAAAATTAGAACTAATGCAGTCACCAGACCTGAGGACTGGCAAGCTTATTTATAAAAACTTTCTGCAATCAGGTTAGAAAAACTTAAAAATAACCTAAGACATTAGATACCAGTCTATGGGTATGGTCAAACTTACACTCAAATGCCCACAGGATATCTGCAAATGATATGTTAAAAAACATTGTAAAACGACTATTATATTCTACCTGATAAGTGGGAGTTGGTGGTGAATGCAGACCCCCCTCCCCATGTAGGTAACCACTGTATAAGCAATAGCTTTAGCTGTCATGAATGGGTTTCACGCTCATCAGCAGTTTGCTTTTGACTGTGATCTGTGATTTGCTAATCTAATCACATGGTACAGGTAGCCAGGTACCATGTGATTGCTTTGAACAAAATCACAGATAACAGCAGTAAGCAAGCTGTCCATGAATGGAAAGCCATTTGTGACAGGTTGTTTACATTGGTATGATGTGATCGCTTTCTTTCATAATTCCAAGGGGGCTTTGTATTAAAATATCTCACTCTTTGGCTTATGATTGTGGCGTTCTCACATTGGCTTCAATGGGTGAGTTTGATGCCGCGTACACACGGTCGTTTTTTGCGATGAAAAAAAACAACGTTTTTTAAAACGTCATTTAAATTGATCGTGTGTGGGCAAAATGTCGTTTTTTGTCTTAAAAAAAACGACCAAAAAAAAATTCCAACATGCTAGAATTTTTTGTGTCGTTTTTCAAAACGTCGTTTTTTGTTTCACAAAAAGTCACCGTGTGTAGCAAAAACGTCTTTTAAAACGACGTTTTTCAACCCGCGCATGCCCAGAAGCTAGTTATGAAGCGAGCTTCAATGGAAAAGAGTGGTGAACGTAACCTCGCTTTTTGTGAAAAAACGATGGTGTGTATGCAAAATTGTCTTTGAAAGTGACGTTTCAAAAACGTCGTTTTTTACTTCACAGAAAACGTCGTTTTTTTTTCATCGCAAAAAACGACCGTGTGTACGCGGCATGACAGGCAGCCAAGATAAAATTGATAGCAGCTATCAATCTGCCTAGTTAGGAGGGAGACCGTGGCAAGAGCTGCTGCTCTTGTGCACATCACAGGATCGGGGTCAGGCTTAGATAAGTATAAGTTAGGGGCTAGAGGGATCCCGGATCACAGAAGGTTTTTTAACCAAATGCATAGACTTTAAAACGACTTTAAGCTAGCCATGCACTTGTAGATTATTTTGATAAATTTTCATATGAAAATTCTCAGTATAGTTGATGAATTGACGAATGTCGTCGGAAAGTACTTCAACATTTTGTTTGATTTAACATTTGATTTTATTAATGAATAGACATTTACATTAAAACCACATTTACTGCCATAATTTCTTTCATTTAAAGCGGAGTTCCACCCAAAAGTGGAACTTCCGCTTAATCCACTCCTTGCCCCCTTACATGTCACATTTGGTATGTATTTTTTTTGGGGGGGGGGGAGTGGGGGCTTCAGGAGGAGTGGGACTTCCTGTCCCACTTCCACCTTCCGCCGAGGGGCTGCTAAGGCGAACAGTCAATTCGCCTTTTGGCAGCCCCTCCCTGTAGGCGATCACCTGGGACACGTGACAGGTCCCGGCGATCGCCTGTCCAATCAAAAAGCGCAGCATCGCACATGTGTAGTGGGTTCCTGGCCGTGAAGCCGAAAGCTGTCACGGCCGGGTGCCCACACTTAGAATGAAGACGCTGGCCGGAGAGGGGGGGAGAGGAGCGGAGCCCCGGCAAACGCGTCGCTGGAACGTGGAGCAGGTGAGTGTATGTTTATTAAAAGCCAGCAGCTACACTTTTTGTAGCTGCTGACTTTTAATACACATTAAAATTGGCTGGAACACCCCTTTAAAGTGATTTAAAGTCTCTTTTATAAAAATAACAAACATGTTATACTTATCTCAGTTTGTTTTGCACAGAGCAACCTGGATCCTCCTTTTTGCTGCTTCTGGCCCCTTCCTCCTATCGAGTGACCCCACAGTCAGCAGCTTCCTATGGGGGCACTGGAGCGGAGTCACAGCTCCCTGTATCCATTCAGACACGGTTCCCAGACCTGGCCCCTCTCTCCCATTATTGGCTGACTGACTTTGATTGACAGCCAAGGGAGCCAATGGAGCCGCTGTTGTGTCTCAGCCAATCAGCAGGAGAGTCCCAGATGGATTAGACATCCGTGGACATTGCTGGAGAGAGAAGGGGCTCAGGTAAGTAATTAGTGGGTTCTGGGATAATTGCTACACACAGAAGGTTTTTAATCTTAAAGGGGTTGTAAAAGTCCCTTGGACTACATGAGAGTCATGATGCTCTCTACATTGCATATAGAGAAAGGAGCCATGTGTTAGTGGGCGTCCTGACTCTCCGGCAGTTCAAGGGAGGGGGCGAGCATGACACTCCACACCAGGGAGAAAGCCTTTGCATTACTGTGTGGAGTTACAGACAGAAGAACAGGAAGTGAGGATTTCTCAGAAGAAATAAGGACATTTAAAAGCAAAATGGAAGGATGAGGTAAGTGAAGGAGGACTGCACTAAGGTAAACGAAGCTATTTAGGAAAACAAATTGTACTTTTACAACCCCTTAAATGCCTTTACAACTCTTTTAAGAAAATTAAGACCCTTTGAATGTTCTCATCAATGCGGTTCAGAAATCAATACTAAGTTTAAGTTTCAAAATTAAACATTTTGAATTAAATTCTATTAGTGTATGGGCATTATATATTTTAAAATGACCTAGAAATTTTGTTCGGTACCAGAATGCTCAGAAACTTACTTTTAAGACAGCAAACCAAAAAAAAAACAGAATCAAAGGTTGATTTTACAGACAAAAAAAAAAGAGAATAATATGCTTTTAAAGAGTATATGCAGACTGTATCTAAATTAAAATAGTTTACTTTTTTTGATGATAAATATGTTACAATATAAAAAAACACATGCCTGGTTTCCTGTGTGTTGACATATCTCATAGGGCTTTGTTCACAACATAGTTCATAACACTTAGCTCTTAAAAATCTGCTTTACAGGATGACAGATTGCATCTCCCTATGCTGTCTGTCTGGCTCTTACTTGCTACTTGAGGTTTTATTATGATAAGACTAACATTTTATATAAGCATTGAAATAAAATCTATTCTTTACCTCAGACTTCTTTGAAGACTGCCTAGAGCCTAGAAAGCCATGGGGAAATACAAAGAGTGAACACAAACGTGATCACAGTACAGATAACTGCATCCACAACACACTATATAGACACAACAACAGGAGGAAGTAATGCTACAAACACTGAGCTAATGCACTCCATATAAGTGCATAACAAAAACTCCCTGAACTCAACTTCGCTATAGTCATACAAAGGTTTTTTCTTTATCAGAAACTGAACGACACATGTAAATAACACTATTGGTGGAATTCTATTTTCATGTATACAGTGTGTAGAAAATATTAATAGTAACATTGGTTTGAATGAGAATATACACCATCATTTCTTTTCTGACTTTTTTCAAACGTTTTGGATGTGCTAAACAGGAGACGATACAAAGGTTTAAGATAAAAAAGCAAAGTTGGCAAACAAAGTGCGGTTATTTCCAAGGACGTTGTGCTGCCTAACCCCTCCAGCTATTCCCGTCTCACACAGAACTGTCCCGGAGAAGCACGGAGTGCCGCATTCCACATTATGTTTACTAAACTACAGTATGAGCTCATTCCTATTTAAACTGCGGCGCTTCCATTTATTTAAACTGTCCAGAGAACATTAATCGGTTGTGTAACCTTAAGAACTGCATCTTATACGAAGAAACATTTGGCGCCGTTCTTCAGTTCTAAAAAACGAAGACAGCAGACCTTTCCGTGTCTATTCAAGGAAATCATGGCTAGTCGTCCTCTACAGTTCATAACATTAGACTCAGGGCAGAAAAGACTGGATTTTCAGTGAAAACAAGAACACGTGGCTACAATTCTCACAGTGCGAGCCAAAAAAGTCACTTATCTTATTAGTATAAAACATACTTTATTGCCTTTTTTTATTATCAGCTCTAGGTATTTCCTCACAGAGCAACTCAATCTATCATTGTTCTATTGCTCTAAATAAATGTTCTGGCTATTTCCTCACAGAGCAACTTAATCTATAATTGTTCTATTGCTCTAAATAAATGTTTTGGCTATTTCCTCACAGAGCAACTTAATCTATAATTGTTCTATAGCTCTAAATAAATACATTTGAACGAACTAGCTATTGATACATCAGAGTTTGGGCTACTTACCACCATGAAATGGATACAGTGAAAGGGCCGGTAGGTAGAAGCTTGTATGATTCCAGGCAATCCAAATAGTGTCACGGCAGCAGAGGAGATATGAGAGAAATGTTTGGGTTTGGCTACTCCTTGTGAAAAGAGCCTTTGGCAGACAGGTGTGTTAACCTGTTGAAACATGGAAATGACTTGTCATACGAAACCGCCTTTGAATGGAGAAACAGTGCAGAACCTGTTTAAAATGAAGGCCCAACCCTTCTGCAGCAAAGCACGTTACAAGGCCAGACAGTCCTAGGGATTTCACACAGCAAGCTAATGTAGGAGGTACTTACTGATAATGACAGCTCCAGTCTGTACTTTTTACCAGCAAACTAGAAACTACAAAAATGCTCCGTTGGTGACAAAAGTGAAAGAAATTGTGCTTATTGTATTTCATTTAAATCATAGAAAAGCACAACATTTCATATTCTAATACTCCTAAAATGGCATATATTTCATGAAATGCATTGTTCATTTATAACAGCACCAGCAGCATACACATTTACGATTTACAAACAAGGACAAAGTACATTTGTCAGACAAAACACTTGAAGCAGCCTTATTCAATAAAAATGTCAGAAGATATATTTCATTCTTAAAGGGGTTGTAAAGGTTTGTTTTTTATTTTCTAAATAAATTCCTTTAACCACTTAAGTCCCCGGACCAAAATGCAGCTAAAGGACCAGGCCTCTTTTTGCAAATTGGCACTGCGTCGCTTTAACTGACAATTGCGCGGTCGTGCCACGTGGCTCCCAAACAAAACTGGCGTCATTTTTTCCCCACAAATAGAGCTTTCTTTTGGTGGTATTTGATCACCTCTGCGGTTTTTATTTTTTGCGCTATAAACAAAAATAAAGCGACAATTTTGAAAAAAATGCAATGTTTTTTACTTTTTACTATAATAAATATCCCCCAAAAATCTATAATTTTTTTTCCACAGTTTAGGCCGATATGTATTCTTCTACCTATTTTTGGTAAAAAAAAATCGCAATAAGCGTTTATCGGTTGGTTTGCGCCAAATTTTTAGCGTTTACAAAATAGGGGATAGTTTTACTGCATTTTTAGTATTTATTTATTTTTTACTACTAATGGCTGCGATCAGTGATATTGTTCATGACTGCGACATTATGGCGGACACTTCGGACAATTTTGACACATTTTTGGGACAATTGTAATTTTCACAGCAAAAAATGCATTTAAATTGCATTGTTTACTGTGGAAATTACAGTTGCAGTCTGGGAGTTAACCACAGGGGGCGCTGTAGGGGGTGTGTGTTCCCTGTGTGTGTTTACAACTGTAGGGAGGTGTGGCTGTAGGTGTGACACCATTGATCGAATCCCCCCTATAAAAGGGATGACGGGTCTCCCTGTTCTTCAGCTCCGGGGACCGATCGCCAGAGGCGATCGGGTCCGCGAGTCCCGCGGTCCCGGAACTTCGGACCGGGTCACAGGAGTGCACCTCAGGCGTGCGCCCATGACCCACGGCTGGGTAGTAGTACAGGATGTACCTATACGTGGATTTGCCCAGTCGTGCCATTCTGCCGACATATATGTGCAGGAGGCGGTCCTTAAGTGGTTAACCTAGTGCATTGTTGGTTCACTTACTTTTTTCTTCGATATCCCTTCTAAATGTTTTTTTTTCTTTGTTTTCTTTGTCTGAATTTCACACTTCCTGTTCCTCCTCAGTAAGCTGTTCAGTAAGCTGTTCTGGCTGACTAACCACCGCTCGGATGATGGGGGAAAGCTTACTGAGGAGAAACAGAAAGTGAGAAATTCAGACAAAGAAAAAAAACATTTAGAAGGGAAATGGAATGAAAAAGGTAAGTGAACTAACAATGCATTAGCATAAAGAAACCTATTTAGAAAATAAAAAACAAACCTTTACAACCCCTTTAAGGGCTTGTTCACACCAGAACACAGGTGAGAAACCTCCAAATGCACTGGGTGTATGTTGTGATGCAGGTGCCCATATATTCCTAACAACACCACAAACACTGTGGGCTTGTTTTACTAAAGGCAAATAGACTATGCACTTTTCAAAGTGCAGTTGCATTCTTCTGCCGCGTACACACGATCGGACGTTCCGACATCAAAACCACAGGATTTTTTTGTTCGCTCAAACTTGTCCATACACACAGTCACACAAATATTGTCGTAAATTGCGAACGTCAAGAATGCGGGGAAGTACAACACTACGACAAGCCGAGAAAAATTAAGTTCAATGATTCCGAGCATGCATTGAATTGCGTGCGTAGATTTTTTGTCCTGGAATTGTGTACACAGTCGGAATTTCCGACAAGAACTTTTGTTGTCGGAAAAATTGAGAACCAGCTCTCAAACATTTGCTGTCGGAAATTCCAACAGCAAATGTCTGATGGAGCATACATACGGTCAGATTTTTCGACAACAAGCTCACATCGCACAAATTCTGACCGTGCGTACGCGGCATTCAAGTGCACTTGCCCTAGAGCTTAGTAAATGAGGGAGAGCTCTGCTGACTTCCATCATTCAATCAGGTGCAAGCAAAAATGTTGTGTTTTTTTTTTTTGCATGTGCATGTGATTGGATATTCTTCGCAAAGTGAAGCGTTACCTCATTTACTAAGCTCTGGAGCAACTGCATTTGCGGAGTGCAACTACACTTTGCAAAGTGAACAGTCTATTTGCCCTTAGTAAATCAACCCCAGTGGTTTTGCCTGCATCAGATTTGGTGCAGTGCATTTTTTTTTAAAGTAGTACATGCACTGCTTTTTGTGCAATCAATTTTGAATGGGCTGAAAATCCCACCACACAGGAATCGCACAGGAAGGCAGACTGTGTTGCTGTGCGATTTACATGCGAACTGGCCTTAAAAGCATCCTTTTTATATACAAGTGCTCGCTCACACTATTTTGTGGTGACATTTCCATACTGGATAAACTCTAGCCACCACTGGGGGGAGGGGGGAAGCATAGAAAACAATTATTTTTTATTTGCCCCATGCACACCACAGCACCAGATGACACCACACAGCAGCACAATGCCCAATGCTACAGTGCAGTGACAATAAGTGACTTTTCAAATAAAGTTCCGAAAAAAATAAGCAATACAATGTGCTGAAATGTGCATTGTACTGCTCCCTGCTGGAGCGGGCACTGTTATTAGCCTGCGAGATGAATCCTACATTTCACCTGTTATAGTGTCATTTTTAAAGTGTATGTAAACATTAACAATGGACTTAACATTTTTGCTCCCTTAGTTCTATTAAAGAGTAACTCTACTTTTGTTGTTAAAAAATCATCCCCTCTAGGTGATCAATGTACATTGTAAACTTTGTAGCAGATTCCTACCCTTTGTTAGTCTGTAGAAATAGCTGCTTGTTTGTCTCTGTCCATGTGTACAGTGAATGGGAATTATTTTATAATTATCAACCAGCTGCTGCAACTGCAGGGTTCTAATGAGAAAAGTGGCAGGGTCCACATCTCTTTAAACTTGATTTTTCCTTTGGGAGTAGTCCACCAAAAATGATATTATATATATTATATATATATATATATATATATATTATATATGCACACAATCTGACTTGTATCATAGTGCAGACTTCTGGGGAAATCAGTAAGCCAATCACACAAGCAGGAAATTACATATATTGAGGACATTCTCTACACCATCTGTGTACAAAATGCCTTCAAGTTACTATATCACAATGTATTTTACAAAGAGTTAAAGTGGTTGCTGACTGAAAAAAGGGGAATTTTTAAAAACATTCATTAGAACATGAGTTGTGTAGCAATTGTATATAGATTTTTTTTTATTTGCAACCTTTTTCCCCACGAAAGTGAAGCTACCCTTTACATATGAATATATCATTAAAAGCATTTTGTTCTATTTGTTTAACCTCTTCAGCCCTGGAAGATTTCGGTGCTTAATGACCGGGCCATTTTTTGCGATACAGAACTGCGCCGCTTTAACTGACAAATGCGCGGTCGTGCAACGATGTACCCAAACACAATCTTTTCCCTAAAATAGAGGGTAGTATTTTTATTTTTTTGTACTATAAACAAAAGAAGAGCGATAATTTTGAAAAAACAAAAAACACAATTGGGGTTATTTACTTAAGGCAAATCCACTTTGCACTACAAGTGCAAACTACAAGTGCACATGGAATTGCACGGATAGTGCACTTGGAAGTGCAGTCGCTGTAGATCCGACAGGGAGATGCAAGGAAAACAAAAAACAGCATTTTAGCTTGCACATGATTGGATAATAAAATCAGCAGAGCTGCCCCTCATTTCAGACCTACCCCTCAGATTTACAGCGACTGCTTTTCCAACTGCACTATCAGTGCAATTTCAAGTGCACATTGCACTTGTAGTGTAAAGTGGATTTTCCTTTCGTAAATAACTCCCAATATCTTTTACTTTACATTTGCTATAATAAATATCCCATAATAAAAATTTTCCTCAGTTTTGGTAAAAAATAATCACAATAAGCGTATATTGATTTGTTTGCGCAAAAGTTACAGTATCTACAAAATAGGGGATAGATTTATGGCATTTTTTTATTTTTTACTAGTAATGGCTGGGATCAGCGATTTTTATTGGGACTGTGATATTGCAGCGGACAGATTGGACACTTATGACACATTTTTAGGACCAGTGCTATAAAAATGCTCTGATTACTGTATAAATGTCACTGGCAGGGAAGAGGTTAACCCTAGGGGGTGATCAAGGAGTTAACTGTGTTCCCTAGGTGTGTTCTAACTGTGGGGGGGGCTGGGACTAGGGGAGGAGACCGATCAGTTTTCATACTTAGTATGAACACACAATTGGTCTCCTCTCCCCTGGGAGAACCGGGGATTTGTGTGTTTACACACACAGATCCCGCTTCTTGCTCTATCACGATCGATCGCGGGTGCACCAGTCAGGGACTTGCATCAGCTCCAGTGGCGTGCCTCCTAGTGGTCAAAAGGCCAGGGCAGCCAACCTGCCAACCTGCCTTAGTACAATTGCGGCGGCTGGTCTTGTTCACTCTCTGTGTCATCCCAAGGAGTCTAATTATCCCACCCACCTCTTTTATTGGACTACAATACGCCTCCCCCATTTTGTGGCAATGAGAAGAGAGGGAGAGGGAGGCATTCTACCATTTTGGAACATCAGAGGCACTGTGTTTTCGGTCAGCTGCTGGAAATTAGGAGCTATTCTGCCAGGATCAACAGCTATATTTTGTAAAAATTTGGGGAAGTATGCAAGTATTGCAAACATGATCTGCGTTTTCGTATTTTGCCATGACATACACTTTATGAATATTTTTGAAAAAAAAAAAACGAAGCAAAATCAATTTACTAATGTTTTCGGATTTAGCACCACTCTCAAATTAGTAAGGCCATGAAATATACACACAAATTATTTTTTTTGGGATGGGATATGTACCTGGTTTTGACAGGTACAAGCTCCCTCTTCCACTCATATTGCATAGGTGATCCAAGCAGAAGTTTTGCCTTTGCCTGCAGGCTTCTGGGGGAACATCACAGGTCCCAGAAGGCTGCTGGACCATTCACAAAACGCAGATCAGTGAAGAACCGGCCAGAGTGAGAATGGAGCTGGTTTCTTGGATGGGTAAGTGTCTTTTTAATAAAAGTCAGCGGCTACAGTATTTATAATTTCTAACTTTTATTTTATTTATTTTTTCACACATTCTGAAGATCTTCTGTAAAGTGTTGGGTTTTCTAATTTCTTAGACATTAAAGTGTTACTAAACCCACAACAAAATCTGTCTGTATATGCAGCATAACGTGCTTGTTATACTCACTGTGGAACTTAAGGGGTTAATCCTCTGCATTGTGTAAAAGGGCTGTTTTATCCTGTATGCCCAGATACCCCCCCCCCCCATGCAGTGTCTATCTGAGGAAGTCCAGCTAACACGGGCACAGCACAGGCTGCACATGCTCAGTTGTGTCTTTTATGCTGGAGAAAATAGTTACTTGTTCTCAGAGATAACTAGGTCACATGATAGTGGAAATCTCCTCCTACATGAACTTTTAGCACTGGAGAAACTGTGCAGTTTATTATGTAACCGTGGTATACAGATCATCCAAAAAGCTATATAGTGGCAATATTTTAATGTAAAAAGAAGATTTATAAGCTGTGGGCACTGTGGGTGGGCAGATTAACTATCAGATTAACTATCAGCCACTATCTGCTTACGTGGATGGTTGCTTCTGGATCAGGTAATGCCAGTTATTGATTAGGACCCTCTGCTTCCTTAGCAACCATTGACAATTGGGATAATGGTAAGATTATTGCCTAAATATAGCCATGTGGCCATCTTTAGGCAAGGATGTAACCCAAACTCCATAAATCACAAAAAATACATGTCCCAATAAAGTGTCCAAATGAAAGTCCCAATAAATTAAATTCTCAAAAGTGATTAAAGTAGTTGTAAAGGAAATTTTTTTTTGTGCTGAAATGGCTATTTGCAGGGTATAGAGACATAATAGTTAACTGATTCCTTTTAAACATTATTAAAAATAGATAAAAATCAATCATATAATGTGCCTGCAGTTTCGGTTTCGTTTTTCATCTAGTTTCATGCTTCTGTGAAGGACAGAGACACGGAGCCAATACAGGGCAGTGTTTGTTTTTAAAATGAAACTGATTGGTTCTGAGGGGTTTTAGACACACAGTAATCACACCTTCTTGATTAGAGACCACAGAGAGAAGCTCCCAGTACATTTTTCAGAAGGAAACAGACAACCAGGAAGTGTGCAGAACAGAGAAGGATTACAGCAAAAAACGAACAATGAGGACATGAAACCAGGACTGCATTGGGGTAAAGGAAGCTATTTAGATAACAAATACAAATTCCTTTAGTGACCCTTTAAGTGTTTGATATCGTGTTGAAAAAGAAGTGACATGGAAGGAAAAAACAGTGCCTTTCCTCTTCTCCCAGATTGAAACACTCTGCACTTACCAGAAATACATGACCTCTTTTCTCAAAGAAAGTCGAAATCGCTTATGGTAAGTATATCCCCAGATAGATATCATGTACTCAGTCCAACCACAATATCCTAAGCATCGGGACAGCTGAATATCATCATCTCTTATAAAATGCTCCTGTGTCTTTAAGAGATGCTGTATATATCTCGTTCACAATGGAAGATGTGAATGAACCTTGCATAGTGCAGTATATTTAATTTTTCCTTGGACACAGCGGGAGCCAATCAGCGATCGTTTGCTGGAGAAGCAGAGCGGCGGTCTGCATATGTACATAAGGCAGAACATCATTCTGTCAGAGAGAAAGAGAAAGATCTTGTGTTCCTGCTAATCTAGTCAGTCCAACACCACCACAGTTAGACCCCATACACACTATTAGATTTTCTGCAGATTTTTGTCTTCAGATTTACCAAAACTATATAATATGAGGTCAAACCTTAATGCCCTGTACACACGATAGGTTAGTCTGATGAAAACGGTCTGATGGATTTTTCCATAAGTTATCCGATGAAGCTGACTGATGATCAGTCGTGCCTACACACCATCAGAAAAGTTCAATGCTTCCAAGCATGCGTCGACTTGATTCTTTAAATTTTCCTTTATTTATTTTTTCGAGCATACCAGGAAACATACAGAAGAAAAGCCATTCCATTACATCATTTAACAATAAAACAAGAGAAGAAAACAAAAAGAACAAAAATAAATAGACACATCTTTCATAATCACAAAAAAAAAGAGGGTATGTTTCTTTTCCAAACGTATCTTTTCACTTTCCTCTCATCCTACAGAACTTTGTCCAGGCCTCTGAGGATCTTTGGGTCTGAGGGTACCTTCCCCTCACCCCCTCAAGCCGGTAAGACCCCCTACCTCCAGTGGATCGCTATGTCCCCTACAGGGAGGGGTAGCCAACCCGGCCCCTGCAATGTCCCCCTCTGCCCTTGCATTCCCTCCACCCCCCCTCCCCAAATAAACAAACAAAACATGAAGGAAGAAAATAAAAAAAAAAAGGGGCACCACCTCTCTCATCCATCCTTTCCCCCTGTGTCGACTTGATTCTGAGCATGCATGGATTTTTAAACGTACCAAAAGATGATCATTTTTTTCTATAGGTTTTTTTATCCATCAGATAATTTTAAAACAAGTTCCTTTTTTTTTAACCTATGGGTAAAAAACCAATGGGGCCCACACACGATCGGTTTGGTCTGATGAAAACGGTCCATCAGAACGTTTTCATCAGACTAACCTATCGTGTGTATGCAGCATTAGAGTTTCAATTTGTATGCAATCAGGCAGGCCCTTGCAATACATGGTTTTTAAATCTGAAGACAAAAATCAGCAGAAAATCTAATAGTGTTTATTGGGTCTTAGAAAGCACTCCCTAGGAGCACACTTAACCCTTTGATCACCCCTGATATTAACCCCTTACCTGCCAGTGTCATTTATATAGTGACAGTATATATTTTTTTTTGCATTGATCACTGTATTGGTGTCACTGTTCCCCAAAAAGTGTCACTAAAGCCTTGTACATGCGATCAGATTTTCCGACAGGAATTGTGTGTTAACAGACTGTTGGCCAAAAATCCAAACATTTGTACGATCCCTCGGACAATTGTTGTCAGATTTTCCATGTGCAAATGTTGGATGGCAGGCTTTAAAATGTTATGTGAACTACGGTCTGTTGTCAGATTTTCTAATTGTGTGTACACACGTTCGTCAGATAAAAAGTCCAAAGTACAAACATGCATTCTGGGAATCAATGCTCACCAAACACAACATTAGCAGAAGGTGCTCAAAGAGTGGCGCTCAAGAGCTGAAAAACAACGCAGTACGTCTAGTAAGTCTAGTACGTCACTACGTTCGTGTTTTTTTTGGCCGAAAATTGTGTGCCATTTGTATGCAAAACTAAATCCAGGCAAACGCCCTTCGGACAAAATTCTGATGCTTTGCGGAAAATCCGATCGCGCGTACGAGGCTTTAGTGTCAGATTCGTCTGCCGCAATGTCGGAGTCCCGCTAAAAAACTCTGATCGCCAACATTACTAGTAAAAACAATGAAAAAAGTCTGTAAATCTATTCCATAGTTTCTAGACACTTTGGGCCAGATTCAGAGAGCAATTACGCCTGTCTAACTGGTGTTAGACAGGAGTACTTTCAAATTACGCACGCCGTAACACTAGTTTGAATCCTCAAACCATGATACGGTGGCGTTGGGCTTCGATCTGACAGGCTTACGTCTTCGTACGCCTTCGGATCTACGCTGCAATCTTTTTGCGGCCGCTGGGTGGAGTTCGCGTCGTTTTCAGCGTCGGGGTATGCAAATGAGCTTTTTTCCGGCGATCCACGAAGTTACGAGCGTCGTTCGCAATCGCGTACGTCATTTTTTCGCTACGTAAAGTTAAACCAGCTATTAGCTGGTCTAACGTTACGTGGCCCATGTTAAGTATGGCCGTCGTTCCCGCGTCGACTTTCAAATTTTTTATTTTTTTTTGCGTAAGTCGTCCGGGAATAGGAATGTCCGTAAACGACGATACTCCAAAAAAAATGATGTAACGAGGTGATTTCGCGCAATGCACGGCGGGAAATTTCTAAACGGAGCATGCGCAGTTCGATCGCCGCGGGGACGCGCTTAATTTAAATGCCTCACGCCCCCTAATCGCGTAGTTTGATTCCGCCGGGAGAAATACACTACGCCGCCGTACCTTACGGGCCAAAATCTCTCTGAATTCCTCCTAGAGCCAGGTAAAGTACGTCGGCGTAGAGTATCTCTGATACTCTGCGGGAATCTAATTCTTTCTGAATCTGGCCCTATAACTTTTGCGCAAACCAATCAATATACGCTTTTTGAGATTTTGTTTTAACAAAAATATGTAGTAGAATACAAATTGGCCTAAGATGATGAAGAAATTCAATTTTTTACATTTTTTTATTGGATGTGTTTTATAGCAGAAAATCAACACTTTTTTGTTTATAGCGCAAAAAATAGAAACCGCAGAGGTGATCAAATAGCACCTAAAGAAAGATCTGTTTGTGGGAAAAAAATACATACATTTTATTTGGGTACAGCATTGCACGACCATGCAATTGTCAGTTAAAGCGACGCAGTGCCACATTGAAAAAAATATCTAAAAATTGCCTGGTCAGGAAGGAGGTAAAACCTTTTGGGGTTGAAGTGGTTAAAGCCCAACTCCAGCTTTTAGCAAAAATTCCACTCCTCAGCCTCTGCCACTAGGAAAATAAAAATAAAAATCTGCTTACACTTAATAACCTACACCCCTCTCTCTGATGCTGCCCCCATTCACCAATTTGTTGCTACGCCTCTTCCAGTTTAAATTATGAAATTAACCTGCTTCGTCTGAGCCCAAGGTACAATGGATCCACCCCCCCCCCCAGTGCTATCTTAATACGCTGTCTGAGTCTGAAGATGGCAGAGGTGGGTGGAGCCGATCTAGTTTTCCAGCCATGTAGGTGCACTCTGAAAGCTGGGGTAGCCACGGCACGCTCTGAATGCTGGGGCGGCCACGGCCTCTGACGTCAATATATCATCGGTACTTTGCAAGACAGCACAGCGCCTAATGATATCATCCCCACTAAACTGTTGAAAGAATGTCACGATATTGTGGCACCGTCTATCACACACCCCATAAACCAATCATTTAAGGAAGGCATGGTGCCGACCCCGTTGAAACAAAGGCATAATCAAACCAATTCTAAAAAAAACTACCCTTGACCGACCCCAAAGACCCAAATCATCGTCGACCCATAACAGGTCTAAACATTTTCTCCAAGGTAATGGAGAAAGCAGTTGTACAACAGCTACAACATCATTTAGACACCCACAAACTACTGGATCCACTTCAATCAGGTTTCCGTCTTGGTCACGGGACAGAAATAGCACTTCTCAAAATATGGGATGACGCTCTTGAAGCAGCAGACAAAGGAGAATCTTGTCTTCTGTTCAGGGGTGTATTTAGGTTTTATGCTGCCCTAGGCCTGACTAAACTTATGCACCCCCCCTAATTTAATTCCTGTTTAAAACCTACCCTATTATCTGTAAACCACCTCCTCCTCCTGTCATTACTGTCCTCCTCCTCCTGCCAAGACTGTGTCCTCCAACGCAGCCACTGTGCCCTCCAATGCAGCCACTGTGCACATCAAATGCAGCCACTGTGCCCATCAAATACTGCCACTGTGCCCATCAAATACTGCCATTGTGTCCATCAAATAATGCCACTGTGCCCATTAAATAATGCCATTGTGCCCCATCAAATAATGCCACTGTGCCCCATCAAATAATGCCGCCACTGTGCCCCATCAAATAATGCGGACACTGTGCCCATCAAATAATGCCACGGTGCCCCATCAAATAATGCCGCCACTGTGCCCATCAAATAATGCCACTGTGTCCATCAAATAATGCCACGGTGCTGTGCCCCATCAAATAATGCCACTGTGCCCCATCAAATAATGGCACTGTGCCCCATCAAATAATATCACTGTGCCCCATCAAATAATGCCACTGTGCCCCATTAAATAATGGCACTGTGCCCCATGATCAAATAATGCCGCCACTGTGCCAATCAAAATTAAACATTTTACCTGCTGTCCTGGCCTGGGGGTTTTGTTTCCCTCGTGCTACCCTCTCTCTCCTCCTCCCCCTTGACGTCACAGCCAGACCCTGCCCTGGTGCCGAGGAAATTATTCAGTGAGGGAAAGCCGTGCGGAGGTGGGATTGGTGGAGCTTAAGGCTACATTCAGCCAATTGCCTGCCGCTTATGGGGGCGTGTCGCCCACCGCCCTTTCCTCTGCCAGGCACGCCCATTCACACCATACATTACTTGCAAGCTCGGCGCCGCTACAGCAAGCCGGCCGCCGTGGGCTGCATGTGTGCGGTAGGCGGCCGCGGGAGCCGGGAATCGTAAAGACAGGTTGGGGGGCTTTCTCTCATGTGGGGGGCGGCTTTTTTGGCCGCCCCCCGCAAAGTGCCGCCCTAGGCCTAGGCCTTGTCGGCCTAGGCCTAAATACATCTCTGCTTCTGGTACTGTTGGACCTAAGTGCAGCTTTTGATACAGTAGACCACAAAATTATTGCTGACTCGCCTAGCTGAGTGGCAGACTCAGATCTACCCTGGTTCTCCTCTCCACCGATCTCAAATAGTGAAACTAGGTCCTTTTACTTCTGAAAAACGTACAGTGTCATGCGTAGTCCGTCAGGGGTCACCCTTGTTGCCCGTACTATTCAATATCTATCTCCGACCTCTCCTCGAAATCATCAGTAACCACAAGTTACTCTACCATTCCTATGCGGATGACACCCAACTCTACTTTCGTATCAGCAAGAAAAAGGATCATTATCTCGGACTAGAGAAATGCCTCACTTTGATAGAAAATTGGATGACAGAGAGTTATTCTTAAACTCAATAGCTCAAAAACAGAACTTCTTCTGCTCCACGCCAACCGAAAGAGACTTCCCACGGCAACATGGACATCCCCGCCCATTTTGGGACAAACCATTGTTCCAAGCACCAAAGTCAAAAGTCTTGGAGTCACTTTTGACTCCAACATGACAATGGATGCACAAATAAGTTCAGTAGTCAGCGGATCCCACCATCTGCTGTGCCTGCTACGTAGACTCATTCCCTTCATCCCAAAAGAAGACATAGCAGTCGTAGTGGGAACAATAATCAACTCCAGACTCGACTATGCAAACGCCCTTTACCTCGTACTCCCAAAGTACCATATCGCTTGTCTACAAGTCGTTCAAGATACGGCGGCACGACTTCGGACTGGAAAAAAACCCTGGGGATCGATCTCTCCCTCCCTGAGATTCCTTCACTGGTTGCCAGTAAAAGACAGAATAAGGTTTAAGGCACTTTGCCTGATGCATAAGTGTGTTCAAGGTAGTGCCCCCCAATATCTATGTGAAAAATTTAAATGTCACAACCCCAATAGTGTCCTCCGTTCTACTAACCAAAATCTACTCCAGATACCCAAGGCCAGATACAAGTCCAAAGGAGAACATAGATTTTCAGTCCAAGGACCTAGACTATGGAACGCTTTACCAACCAGCATCCGAAGTGAATCACCAGGCCTTCAGAAAAAAAAACACAAAACCCATCTATTCTGAAGGCAAAAGATAGTAGATAGATACCTAAGGCGATTCAGTTCGCATGTTGATTAATTGAGTTAATGGATTTATAGTGCGCAAAATACTGGCCCGTCAGGGCAGTGTCTAAGCACAAGAAGCATAACTGGAGATAGACAAATCAAATCAGGGAGTGAAGGAAATAGAAAGGAAAGAAAAGAGAAGAGCAAAAAAGACTAAAAAACAGATCAACAGGGAACAACAGGGAGAACTAACATAGCTTGGCATGCTTTTTCTCAAAAAGCCACGTTTTTAGCCTTTTTGGAAAGGCCATAATAGAAGGAAGTGACCGAATGGAAGCAGGCTATGCCCAGGTGTGCCCACTGGATAAGATGGCCCTGACCCCCCCTCCATGCTGGACTCATAGGAATCCTGTAGATTAAAACTTTGTTGCCCTTTAGATCAAGGATCCTTCGCAAGAATAAACAAGCTGATGGTTCTAAATCCTCAACGGGTGATGGAAGCCTTCCAAAATTTGTATGTAAAGCTTTATCATTTCGACGGCAACTGTGATTCTAATGAACTGAAAAAGTTTCCTGGAAGGCTTAGATCTTCCAAGACTATCAGATATACATAGGAAAGAAATGGAGGCTTCCATATCAGTTGAGGAGGTTTTGGTCCTTATGGCTTTTCATTTCCTTATTACGAAAAAATGTCAATCCTTTTAACGCCCTATCTTGTAAGGTTTTTTAATAGCATGTCAGAAGGTAATCCAATAGGTAGTCAACTTAATATGGCGTACATATCTGTGATCCCTAAACCTGACAAAGATTTCAGTCTAGTTGAAAATTATAGACCGATATCTTTGATTAACAATAACCTAAACATTTTTAATAAAATAATGGCCAATAGACTATCGTCCTTCATAGGTAAATATATACATAAGGATCAGGTAGGATGTATCCCTAATAGACAAGGTCTATACCAGGTTAGAAGGACGGTCGACTTAATTTCAATTTTGCAATCTGGATGGCTTGGAGATTATAGACAGGAGGGTATGCTTTTATCAATAGACCTTAAGAAGGCCTTTGATTCGGTATCCTGGCCATATATGTTTGCTGTCTTGAGACGGGGTGGATTTGGTTCTAGAATGTTAGGTTTATTATCTGCTCTTTACTCTTCACCTGAGGCCAAAATAAGACTACAGTGACTATATTTAGAAACTATTAGAATTAAGGGATGTCCTTTGTCTCCCCTGATATTCGCTGTTGTAATAGAGTCTTTAGCAATAGCAATCAGGAACAACCCAAATGTCAGGGGGTTAAGTGTGCCCAGAAAGAACACAAATGTGCGTTATTTGCGGATGATCTTCTACTATTTGTAACCTCCCCAATCTCTTCTTTATCTGCAATCTATTCTCTATTGGATAAATTCTCTGAAGTTTCAGGCCTTAAATTCAAAATAGCCAAATCTAGGGCCCTTAATGTATCACTCTCTAAATCTATGGTATCCCTCATTCGAAAAAAATATAATTTTTGTTGGAACGAATCGTCCATTAAATATTTAGGTTTTAATCTAACCTCAAAATTTGAAGATCTTTATCAGGCCAACTACCCTCCCATGTATAAGAAACTTGAGTCTGATCTAGGTGAGTGGGGCTTACAAACTATAGGTTGGATGGGTAGGATAAGTTTCATTAAGATGACTGTCTTGCCCAGGATTTTATACCTATTTCATGTACTCCCAATACCGATAAAGAGAAACCATTTGAAAACTTTTTAGAGTAGAATAACCAAATTTGTTTGGA
This sequence comes from Rana kukunoris, assembly GCA_029574335.1. NCBI lineage: Eukaryota > Metazoa > Chordata > Amphibia > Anura > Ranidae > Rana > Rana kukunoris. The sequence goes on along the minus strand of CM056052.1, from coordinate 248,061,131 downwards.
ATAAGAAGAACCCACGTGTTTCTTCACGCTGTCTTTTTAATCTACCTGAGTAGGGTGGTCTTGGTCTTCTGAACCTATTGTGGTATTACAAGGCTGCTAGATTAGCTCAACTGTCGGATATATACACATCCAAGGGGATCAACCTGATTGGGTCAGTTTGGAAGAACAGGTAACTCCCACATATTCGTTGGAAAATGTATTGTGGGCCACTCCTAGAACTAGACCTCCTATTATGTCACCGACTCTGTCTCAAGCTATGGTTCTGTGGGACTCACTTAGAAATAATCCTTCCCTGATCTCCAAAGGTCACCCATTAGCCGATTTATTCAAGGACCCTGCTTTTTCTTCTAGGGTAGATGGGGAATCCTTTAAATGGTGGTGTGACAAGGGGGTGTACTGCATTGGACATTTTTTCTCACATTCGGGTCCCCTTTCCGAAAAATATTTTAAGGATAATCTAGATCTTCCACCCTCTGAAAGGTCAGGGTTTTCTCGAATTCATGATTTTACTCAAAAACTTTGGTTAAATAAGGTTGTAAAAGGATATTTGACTCCTTATGAAAATTGGGATTTGAAAGATTGGTATTCTAATTTTGATAGATCCATGAAGGGCATTACTAATGTTTCACTTATAGAGGCTAATGCAAAGATATTTACTAGATGGTATTTGGTACCCTTGAAACTGGCCACTATTTATCCTTCTCTGTCACCTCTATGCTTTAGAGGGTGTCAAGGGGTTGGTTCTATGATTCATACATGGTGGGACTGCCCAAAGATACATGGATTCTTCAATAAAGTATTTCATATTATAAGACGAATCACAGGTTGTAATATACATCAGTCTCCATCGATTGCTTTGCTGAATGGACTTATACCACAGGCTCATAAGTTTACCAGAAGACTAATATTATTTATCCTAATAGGAGCCAGAATTTCTATAGCAGCTGCTTGGAAAAAACCGACAGTCTTGATATTATATATGAAAAGGAAAGTCACATGGATAATGGAACAAGAAAAAAAAGGATTGGCTTACTGTTAGATAAGGATAATCAGTTTAATGAGATTTGGGAACCATGGTTGAAGTATGTAGGAATCTCAAATACCATATAAATATGAAAACACAATTCGCTACTTACGGCTGTATAAATTTGGCAGGTAGACTGTCTATCCTTCTTTCTCTTTACTCTTTCATCTCCCCCTCCTTTTTCTTTTCCTTCCTCTTTTTCTTTTTCATCCATTCTCTTTCTCTTTTTCTGATCTTTTTCTCTTTTGGTTTGGTTTCTTATTTTTTTTTCTATTATATAAATAACACAAGGAACTTTCTTTATATAAAAGTGTTATTTATATTTTGGTTCTTTTCTATTTCATATATAGTTTGGTTTTATCCATATGGATACATTCTTAAGTCGGTAGAGGTATACTGAAATTTCTGAGTATTTTTGACTCCTGGAATCTAGGGAGAGAATATTGGAGTCAATTCCTCGAATATATTTTAAAATTAATTGTTTGAACATATTTTATTACCTAAATATTCTTTCCCTGGATCAAAAGTATGGGAATAACACAGTTTCTGTTTATTTTTTCATTTTTTTTTTTCATAATTTTTTTCCCATCTAATCCGCCATAAGAGATAGTTTTAGAATTGGGGGGAAGAATGGATGGAGGAGATGCTCTGCATCCTTCGAAACGACTTGACCCAGATATGGTGTAGGGAAAGATGGAGGGTAGTTTAAGAATTTACCATATTCATAGATTTGAGAGATATAACTTTTGTTGTGATTCATAATGTGAGTTATTGTGAATTTAAACAAGAGTTAAGGGATGACTGGGGATGGGAAAGTAAGAGTAACAATTCAATTTCAGTTAGGTTAATTTACAGAAACTTGTGTTTTTTTGTTGTATTCTTTATCTCTTGCTAATGAATGATTCTTTGATTTAGACCATGGTGTTATTAGAAAGAGTATACTACTAAATATGACGTTGTGTAATGCAATATAATGACTTTTTGTTGTGTTCTATCAAATGTAATGTCTTTTGAAAATAAACTTAAACTTGAATGAACAAAAATAAAACTTTGTTGCCCTGACATACCGGACACTCTGTCTACTAAATGCGAGAACCATATTTTTTTTAATCCCTGCTCCAGATTAAAGCTTGTTTTAGCAATCCAGACAGTTTAGCAAGGACAGCTTTTAAATAGAAATTGAGGCCAACAAAATAATTCAAATGTAAGAAGTAAAATAAAATAACATAAAATAAAACAACAACAAAATTACAAATTGTACAGCTGCATTACATGGCATTTTCTAGCTGGCTAAAGTTCAGTTTTAAATGTTATTCTCACAATTAATACAGAGTTTAATGTGTGACTAAACGTAAACCTGCCAGTATTTCAAGGTTACATTATTTCTCGTACTAATAGCTCTCATCAATACAGTATATGTCATTGCATATGTTAGTCATAGTCTAATTTGGTGTGACTTGGCAGTGCCCTATATTCTGACTCAGCAGTTATGGATTTATCCTGTAGAGAATTTTTAATGAGTCAGAATTGCATTGTAAATTTTGGATGTAATTTTGTTATACAGAATTTGTTTTTTTCTTTGTCAAAGCAGAACATTATATACTGTATATATCTATACCGTATATATCATTATAAATACAGTTTTTCATTTTTGTAATAAGTGATCACAGCTGCTTTCAGAGTAATGGTGGAGACCCCGCAGTACACTTATCTCCCCAGTGAATAGCTGGGCAGGTGGGTGTGTTAGCACAAGTCTGATCATTGAAGGAAAGGCAGGCTGAGTTTCCAGCACAGCCAGAAAACTGTTTAGTTTAAAACACTAAAGCAGGGGGGCTGCCAGGATCACCAGGATTTCACACAAAGGAGGATTTACAAAGAAAACGGATACTTTTTAACACAAGTACATGGTACAACAGGCACATATTAGGAATATGAAAGGTTGGGGAATCATATTCTTTACACAATACAAGGCATGTGGTGAAAACATTACCTCTGTAGGGTGACCAATCATCCCCGGTTTCCGGAGACAGTCCCTGGATTAAGTACACTGTCCCCGGACCAAGTCTGTCCCCAGTTTTGTCCCCGGATTGGATTAGGAAGGGAAGGCGGCGATACATCCATACAACCACTGAAGTAAGGCCCGGAGCGTGAGAGAATAAAATGAAAGTGTGAGAAGGGAATGCAACTATAGTAGGATGACCAGACATCCCCGGTTTCCCCGGTTTTGTCCCCAGATTGGATTTGAACAGGGGCTCAGGCAATTTCAAAGGCAGTCTGTGCAGAATAAAAAGATAAATCTAAATTACACGCCCCTTCTCCGCCGCTCCTACTAGCTTAGGGGGTTGTTTTTATTTCCTATTGTCCTTTTTATCTGTGCCCCTTTCTGATGATCATGTGCTGGTCGGAGCGGAGGGAATATTACTTCAGTTTTGGGTGCATGCCCATTCAGCTCCGCTCGCATGTTATTCTGCCTTGGCTCAAGTCTCCTACTTATTTCCTTGCCTTCCCTGGCCGAGTGATCTTCCTACGCTCCCCACCCAATAGTACCCGGGGCCCGGAGAGTAAGAATTGACAGGCTGTAAGGGGAGTGGTGGCAGCAACGAGAGTCGCTGATTGCCACCATTATTAGTATAAAAAAAAATGTCCCTGGATTTAATTTAAAAAATCTGGTCACCTTTCTGTAGAAAGAATAGCTGACAGTTTTAACAATGATTCCATTGAGCTTTTCATATTTTGTTTGAGAATCACCTGATAAACATTCTATGCAGAATTTTGGATCCCCAAGTGTGGTACAGGTGGAAGAACCTTGGATCGTTAATGGTTATCAATTACTTTTGCATCGACACACCTATATTATGTAGTGTCCACCGAGCTGCTGTTATCACCCGTGTTCATACATGTCTACAGTGAAATATCAGAATTATATTGATGTGCTGCTCCTTTAAGTTAACAAATTAACCATAAATAAATATTCAAATCAAATTGTGGTTGTGTGTTATTCTTTTTAAAAAGAAGTCCATATACCACCGGTGTCTAATTACCAGGCATAATAATATTGTGTCACTGTGCCACCACCCTAATCGTACCTGTGCTCTTTGTGAAATGCATGCTTGCCTTTATCCTTGACCTGTTTAATACAGGTCTCAAAGCGCTCTTAACCACTTAACCCCCGGACCATATTGCTGGTCAAAGACCAGAGCACTTTTTGTGTTTCGGCACTGTGCCGCTTTAACTGACAATTGCGCGGTCGTGCGATGTGGCTCCCAAACAAAATTGGCGTCCTTTTTTTCCCCACAAATAGAGCTTTCTTTTGGTGGTATTTAATCATCTCTGTGGTTTTTATTTTTTGCGCTATAAACAAAAATAGAGCGACTATTTTGAAAAAAATGCAATATTTTTTACATTTTGCTATAATAAATATGCCCAAAAAAGATATAAAAAAAAACTATTTTTTTTTCTCAGTTTAGGCCGATACGTATTCTTCTACATATTTTTCGTAATAAAAAAAATCGCAATTAGCGTTTATTGATTGGTTTGCGCAAAATTTATAGTGTTTACAAAAAAGGGGGTAGTTTTATGGCATTTTTATTAATATTTTTTTTTTACTAGTAATGGCGGCGATCAGCGTTTTTTTTCGATACTGCGATATTATGGCAGACACATCGGACACTTTTGACACATTTTTGGGACCATTGGCATTTTTATAGCGATCAATGCTATAAAAATGCATTGGATTACTTTAAAAATGCCATTGGCAGTGAAGGGATTAACACTATGGGGGCAGGGAAGGGGTTAAGTGTGTTCCTGAGTGTGTTCTAACTGTATGGTGGGGTGGCCTCACTAGGGGAAATCACTGATCTTCTGTTCATACATTGTATGAACAGAAGATCAGCGTTTCCCCCGCTGACAGGAACGAGAGCTATGTGTTTACACACATAGCTCTCGTTCCCCGCTCTGTAGCGAACGAGCGCGCGTGCCCGGCGGTGATCGCGACCGCCGGGCATGTGCGCGGGACTCGGGGGGATGAGCGGGGGCGAGCCGCTAAAGGTAGGACGTAGAGTATAACTGCAGTGGGCGGTCGGCAAGTAGTTAAGATTTTCATCATTACGGATCCACCTGCTGGTATTTCATGTATTTTCAGTTCACTACGGTCCATTTAACATGGTTTTATATGGAATTAGTTCAAACGCAAAATGCACCTGCAATATACAAACTGCAACCTGCATCCGGCCTTAACGAACTGGACCTCCATTTACAGATGATGCTTGGTTATAAAAAATAAAAACGTTAACATACATATACTTAAAATGAAACACTTTTATTATTCCTTGATAAAATTATTACACATATTATAAAATGTTAATCTAGTGCACATATGAAAAATGTTGACATACAACATCACATTATATTACATACAAGTACAGATCTACACTAGTATTCCCCCCAGCACCTTATTCTTGAGGATTTTCATAATATAGTACTGCTTTTTCTGGATGGGTATACCAGAAATTACATCAAGATAAAATCAACACCCACAAAGCTAGGTAGCCTAGACAGTCTTGCAGAGATTCCGGTTCCCAAAAACACTTCATTATGACAAATGTCGGTCAATGGATTGTGTGCACAGACATGCTCTTTTATCTGTCACAAAATCTTCGGCAGCACTGAATGCCCATTCAGAAAGCATGCTGGATGCAGGGCAGCCTAGCAGCTCAATTGCATACTGGGGAAGTTCTGGCCAATTATCTATTCTCATGACCCAGTAACCCAGTGCATCATCTCCATGTCTGTTTTTTTCCCCTAGATAATCTTTTACTATATGATGCAGATGCAGATGCTGCCAACGGGATGTGGAAGCTGACAGCCCTGGGTGCCGAGGACAAAAAATGATTTTATTACGAGAATTGTTGACTGGCACAGACACAGCCACAATAAGGACTGGGTTGATATCGAAGGCACTTTTCTCCAGTTTCCCTTATCCCATCTACCATGGATAGACACAAAATCGATTCCTAGAGTGTGTAGGGACCACCTCTTAATTGGCCCCACCCTGGTTAATTTTAGAGCTACCTGTCAAACCTTAGAATTGGACCCCTCACCTGGACCCATGACACCCATCACCCAAAATCCTGACTTCCCGCCTGACATCGCTTCAGCCGACAGGTCGGCTGGCACTAGTAAAACACAGGTTAGAGCTTGTCAATTCTTTAATGATGGCTCCCTTCTCTCCCATTCTGAGATGTCCTCTAAATTCCCGGATAGGCACATACCATTTTTCAAATTCCTACAGATTAGACACTTTCTACAAAGTGCTCCGTTACTCGCACAAAGGTCCAGGGACCTTACTCCGTTTGAACATATCTGTAACGACATTGGCCCCCAGACTCATCTCATTTCCTCCTTGTACTCCCTTCTCATATCCAAGGCTGCCCCCAACACTAAACTTCACAGTTTGTGGGAAGCGGATCTATCGACTACTCTTTCCCCTGACGATTGGGACAGAGTTTGGGAATATGTTCACAAGGGGTCCATTAATGTCTCAGCCCAAGAAAATAGATTCAAACTCTTCGTGAGATGGTACCGCACACCTGATAACCTTCACAAAATCTTCCCTAACGTCCCCCATACGTGTTGGCGTTGTAATGCAGAGGTGGGCTCGCTTCTACACATATGGTGGGATTGCCCATTGTTACGACCATTTTGGGAAAGAGTGCATGCACTCATTACTCAGATAACCACCTTCACCCCTGACTTTACCCCAGCGCAGTACCTACTGGTGAACCAGGGCCGTAATAACGGTGTTAAGCCTGTTGGCAAGGACCTTCGCGAAGAGCTTCGCGTCGACATTGAGGAGGGAGATGGGACGGTATGAGGAGCACAGAGTGGGATCTTTACCGGCCTTGGGGATTACCACAATGACTGCGTCACACATCGAGTCCGGGAGTGCACCCGAATCTGAGGCTGACGAGAACAAATATTTTAACCTAGGGGCCAGGTCTTCCTCATAAGTCTTGTAAAATTCAACCGGGAACCCATCCGGACCCGGCGTCTTACCCCCCTGCATCATTTTTAAAGCGGCCTGTATCTCCTCGTGCTTAAATGGCGCATCCAGTTTACGCGCCGCAGAGGACGTGAGGACCGGGATGTCCACCTCCTCCAGATAGGTCACTAGGTTAGGCAGGTCGTACTTTACTCTAGAGGTATACAGTTGTTGGTAATAGTCCGCAAAGCATCGGTTGATTTCCTGTGGAGTTGAGTGGAGGGTCCCCCCTCATCCCTCACCTGAGCGACGGCAGACGCACCTGAGTGTTCCCTGGACAGCCAGGCCAAAAGCCTCCCCGTCCGCTCCCCTTGTTTGAAAATGTGCTGGGTCTGATGAAGAAGCTTCTTCTGAGTCAAGGCTGTCCGAAGGAGGACAGCCTGTTGCATCAGGGATTGCAGGGTGGAATAATGTTGTGGGTCTCGAGTGTGGACATACAGGGCCTCCTGTCTGACCGCCTCCCCCTCCACCCTGGTGAGCTCCGCCCTGCGCTCCCTCCGGACCCCCGCAATCAGGGACTGATAGTGACCCCGGGAGGAAGCCTTGAAGGCATCCCACACCGTGGTCTCCGCAGCCGTACCCGGGTTTTCCGCTCAATAGGATCGGAGTGTATCATGAAACTTGGGTTCCACCTCCGGATCGGAAATCCAGAATCTGGAGAGCCGCCAGATGTTGCTGGTCGGGTACGTCGTCAGAGTCAATGAGAGGAGCAGTGGGGCGTGGTCCGAGATCCTGCGAGGGAGGACATGTCAGCCCATTTCGCCAGCCCCTGGCGAGTGGTCCTGATGGGGTGAACCTGTCCATACCAGTGTCTGGGACTAGGTTGAAGTCACCCATTAGGACCACATTTTCACAGGGAAACTGCGTCAACTTGGCCGCAAGTATTCCCAGGACCGCCAAGGAGGCAGGAGGGGGCAGGTACAAGCCCATTAGGACCCAGGGGAGATTATAGATCAGAGCATGGACCAACACAAATCTGCCATCAGGGTCAAGAACTAGGGGGAGGGATTTGAGCACTAGAACACTAACCCCCCTGGCATAATTAGAATAAGTGGAATGGTAATGGTGGCCCACCCAGGTTTTTTTTAGGCTGAGGGTTTTGCTACCCACCAGATGCGTCTCCTGCAACACACAAACATGCGGGCTACGCTTTTTAATAAATTGGAACACTAGAGACCTCTTGACCGGGGAGTTTAGGCCCCGTGTGTTCCAGGAGAGAACATCAAGAGTAGCCATCGCAAACCACCAGGCAGTTCACAAAAGGGGTAGAGCTGCATAGGAACCTCAAACCATTCACCCGACCCATCACTGGGGCAGGGGAAGGGCATCGGCCCAACTCCAGAGTAATCAATATGAAAGAAATCAACAGTACTGTCATAGAACATAAAACAATCAAACATAACAGGGCGCTAACAGGGCCTCCCAACCACCCCACCCACCCCGCCCCCTCCCAAACATGGAGGAGGACTTGCATCCCAAAACAGACCCCAGCCCTAAGGCCAGACATGAGGGCAGTGACCGAGCGGCTACCCGCTACCGTAGGCCAAAACAGTTAGTGATCCTGAGAATCCGCAGCAGGATAAGGTGTGTGGAACACCCGGAGTCCCGGGGGCGGAGTGCTTAAGTACCAACAACAAGGACATCCAACAGGGAGTCAAAAAAAAATTAAAAATTAAAGAGAAACAGATGTGAGTCAACTTTCAGGGGGAGGAGAAGGGGGGCGCCCCCCATCGAAGAGTCAGCAGGATAGGATACATGGGGGTGGTGGGGGGGTACGGAGAAGGAGTCCAGCTATATCTTCTGGCCCACTGCTGGGGAGAAGCAAACGGGGGGAAAGGTGGCAATCAAACGGGGTTACAGGGTGGGGTCCATCCTTGCCAACCCCCCAGGAACAGAGGAGGGTGTCTCCGCATAGTTACAGTTAGATAGGGGATCTATGGCGGGGACAGTCAATAATTCCCCGGGGGGAAGCCCCTGAATAGGTTACTCACAGTCAGTTGACAAAAGTTGCAGAAAGAATGAATCACAGGTCTCTCAGCCAGGCAGGGACTCGGCCCAGGCCGCGGCATCTCTCGGGGAAGTGAAAAAATGAACTCTCTCACCATCTTGGACCCTGAGTCTGGCAGGGAAGAGCATGCTATTCTTGACACCCCGATCTCTCAGCATGGCACGGATGTGGTCAAAGGACTTGCGCTGGCGCTGTGTCTCCACCGAGTAGTCCGGGAAAATCAGGAGCCTGGCGTTTTGGTATTTAAGTTCCCCCTGCAGACGTGCAGCCCTAATGACAGTGTCTGTCGCGGTAGTGGAAGAATTTAAAAATAAAGGTGCATGGCGGCGCTCCTACTGGGCCTCTGGTCGCCGGTATTCGGTGGGCTCTCTCAATAGAGAAGTAGTGGAAGAACCGGGCGGCCGGAAGGATAGTGGGGAGGATCTTCTCCATGAAGGCCACAGGATCAGTACCTTCTGCCCCCTCCGGGAGGCCGAGGACATGCAGATTATTGCGCGGTTCCTGTTCTCGGCATCTTCCGCTCTGTGCTCCAGGATCTTCACCCTGGCCTTCAGGGACTGGATGTCTGTGTAGTGATCCCTCTGGATGTCCTCCAGGTCCAAGACCCGTCTCTCAGCCTCCGACACGCGATCTCGGAACGCATCCAGGTCGCGGCGTATGAGCGCCGTGTCTGCCTGGACATGGTCAATCTTGATCGTTAGGGCCGACTGGCAACTGGATATCGCCGCCATGAGTGCCTCAGACGCCACCGAACCAGCCTAGATCGTGTCATCCCGCGGGATGTCTGGATGGGACGCCATGAGGTCAGCAGAGGGAGGCCGCAGAGGGCCAGGCTTCGGTGGGGTGAGTACTGCGGTGTTGCGGTGCGTCCGGCAGCCCCTGTTGTTTTTCCGGCGCATTTCCCGGGAGATAGGGGAAGGATAAGTGAAAATGTGGCCCAAATTCCACACGAGGATCAAGGCAGAAAGGGTTCTCAGAGCGGGAGCTCAGTCACTACACGTCCGCTCCCGTCGCCATCTTGGACACGCCCCCATTACTCCCCCCTTTACTTATACAGTGAGCACCTTTTAAAAGTCTATGGGAGAAATCAAAAGTGCTCATTTTAAAGGTTAATATGCAAGTTATGGTCATAAAAAGTGTTTGGGGACCTGGGTCCTGCCCCAGATGACATTTATCAATGCAAAAAAAAGGTTTAAAAACTGCAATTTTTTTCGGGAGGAGTGATTTTATTAATGCTTAAAGTCAAACAATAAAAGTGAAATATTCCTTAAAATGTTGTATCTGGGGGATGTCTTTAGTATGCCTGTAAAGTAGCACATGTTTCCTGTTTATAACAGTCTCTGCACAAAATGACATTTCTAAAGAAAAAAAAGTAATTTAAAACTACTCACGGCTATAATGAATAATGGGGTCCCGGCAATGTCATTGAAAAAAATGTCATGGGTTCCCTTTTAGTCCCTTTGGGTCTGGTATGAATATTAAGGGGAACCCCGAACCAAAATAAAAAAAATATGTGGGGTCCCCCCCAAATTCAATATCAGGCCCTTTATGTCTGGTATGGATATTAAGAGGAACCCTGCGCCATTTTTTTTTTAAATGGCGTAGGGGTCCCCTTCAAAATCCATACCAGACCCTTCAGATCTGGTATTGATTTAAAGGGGAACCCTGCACCAAAAAAAATGGTGTGGGGTCCCCCCAAAAATCCATACCAGACCCTTATCCATGTACGCAACCTGGCAGGCCACAGGAAAAGAGGGGCGACGAGAGAGCAAGGGCCTCAACCCCACAACCCTTGCCCGGATGGGGTCTGTGGCGGGGGCTTATCGGAATCTGGGAGCCCCCTTTAAGAAAGGGGGCCTCCAGATCCCGGCCCCCTATGTGAATTGGTAAGGGTACATTGTACCCCTACCATTTCACAAAAAAAAGTGTCAAGATGTTAAAAAACACAGGAGACAGCTTGGGACAAGTCCTTTATTAAAAAGAAAAAAAAGATTCCAGCAATATAACTCTCGATCTCCAGCGATGTAATCCATTCTCGATCTCCAGTGAGGATACGATGCACACGATGCTGAATCCAAGGGAGGCACCCGACGAATGTCGTGCTCTAGCCTGACAGCTCTTATATGGCTGAGGGCGGGGCCACCCATCATGTGCGTTGGTGACCCCACCCTCTTCTGATGCAAGGGGAAAGGCTAGGGTTACCCAGTGACATGAGTGGGTGACCCTGTCCCCCTCGGTTTCCCATTGCATCAGAGGGGGCGGTGTCACCCGTGCACATGATGGGTGGCCCCGCCCTTAGCTATATAAGAGCTGTCAGGCTGGAGCTCGTCATTCGTCGGGTGCCTCCTGTGGAGGCAGGATCGTGTGCGCTGTATCCTTGCTAGAGATCGAGAATGGATTACATCGCTGGAATCTTTTTTTTATTTTTTTTATTTTAATAAAGGACTTTTCCCAAACTGTCTCCTGTGTTTTTTTTAACATGTCAACACTTTTTTTGTGAAATGGTAGGGGTACAATGTACCCCTTACAAATTCACATGGGGGTGCAGAGATTTGGAGGTCCCCTTTGTTAAAGGGGGCTTTCAGATTCTGAAAAGCCCCCCACTCGCAGACCCCCACAACCACCGGGCAAGGGTTGTGGGGATGAGGCCCTTGTCCTCATTAACATGGGGCATGTGGCTTGGTACAGTTAAGGGGGGGAGCTCTCTCTTTTCCTGTGGCTTGCCAGTTTGCATGCTCGGATAAGGGTTTGGTATAGATTTTTGGGGGGAACCCCACGGCATTTATTTTATTTTGCCACAGGGTTCCCCTTAATATCCATACCAGACCTGAAGGACCTGGTAATGGAATTTGGGGGGACCCCCACACATTTTTTAAACATTTTTGGAATATTTTACTTTTATTGTTTCACTTTAAGCATTCTTAAAGCGGAGCTCCACCCAGGAAAACAACATTTTTCCATGTTGTTTAAAAAAATTAAATAAAAAAAACCTGAAAAAAAAAAATACTCACCCGAAATACCTGTTGCTATGCGGAAGTCCGTAATCTGCCTCTTCCACTCCGCGGTGCCTTTTCTTCTTCTCCTTCTCCTTGTGAATGGGGCGCGCTGCTTTCTGGGAACTGTGTGTGTTCTCAGAGAGCAGCGCGCCTATTCACAAGCCAGCGTGAGACTCACGCAGGCGCAGTAGGAAATGGGCAGTGAAGCCGTACGGCTTTACTGCCTGTTTCCCATAGTGTGAATGGCGGCGCGGGACCCGGAGCGATCGTGGGACCGGCATCGGGGGGCCCATCAGCGCGGGCAAGTAGGACAAGGTAAGTGTCCTTATTTAAAGTCAGCAGCTACACTGTTAGTAGCTGCTGACTTTAAAAAAAAATAATCGCGGCTGGAGCTCCGCTTTAAAATCACAGCTCCCGAAAAAACGGCCATTTTTAAAACTGTTTTGTTGTCCCCAAACACTTTTTATGACAATAACTTGCATATAAATTAGCACTTTTGATTTTTCATGTTCGTATCCCATAGACTTTAACTGTGTTCGCGTGTTCGAACACATTTTTTTCCTGTTCGCATGTTCTGCTGCAAACCAAACTGGGGGGTGTTCAGCTCATCCCAATTTGGGACAATGCTGACAAAAAGTAATCTATGAAATCTGTAAATATTTGTAACAACGTATGTATATGCATTTGGGATGAATATTTGAATATCATGTATTTTATGTGTCTATGGCAGATAGATCAACAGAATCGGAGCATGTGCGCTGTCAGCTAACAGATCTAGAAATCAGTAGTGTATTAGGGTTTTGTGATGCCCTAGGCCTGACTAAACCTGTGCATCCACTAATTTAAATATGACCCACCCCTTCCTGTTAAGGCCACACCCCTTGCTGTTTAAGACCCAACATTACATTTTCGAGTGGGGGCACTAGTTCTGAAGACCCATGGGGGGCAATGGATTCCTTTAATTTGCATAGATTTCCTCTCACTTCCTGTTTGGCTATGGGGCAGGAAATGAAGGGAAATATCTGCAATGGGACAGGGATGGTAAAAAATAAACTGACAGGGGCTATAACCCCCCTTACTTTATTCAAAATGAAAAAAAATAAGTGTTGCCTATAGTTCTACTTTAAGCACATATTTCTGATAATTTTATAAAGAGGACTAAGAAGATATACCATGTCAATGGTGCAGAACAAAACATATAGCACAATAAGGAAGGTTTGTGGTCCAGGATGATAGGACAGTCAAAATTAGAAGCATCTCCCCCACCCACAGTTGTGGAATGCCGGCCGCCCACATACCGAAAGCAGTGCGGCTGCTTTATGGGGGCGCTAAACTAATTTGTCTCTCAGCCCAGTCCACCCCAATAACAATGTAGCGCAAGCCGGCGGGGACTCTTTCCGTGTTGCCCTCCTGCAAAGCGCTACCCTAGGCCTAGGACTGTTGGCCTAGGCCATAATACAGCATTGCTAGAAATACTGGAGGTGATTTACTAAAACAGGAGACTGCAAAATCTGGTGCAGCTGTGCATAGAAATCAATCAGCTTCCAGATCTTTTTTGTCAAAGCTTAAGGCCCCTTTCACACATGCAGACCGTATGTCTGCTTTTTCATCCATCCGCTTGAGGATGAAAAAGGGACATACATTGGTGCCTAAGAGATTGCGGGTGTCAGCACATGAACATCTGCTGACACCCGATCTCGTCCACCTCCGCAAAGATCTGATTTTGCAGACGGAAGAAAACCCTATTTTTCCTTCCGTCTGCGGATCGGATCAGATGAACACGGACATACGGTCCGTGTTCATCCGATCTCCCCATAGCGGAGAGCGGAGAAAAGACAGGGTGGTCCCTGCACAGTGTGTGGTGACCGCCCTGTCATCCGCCAGCTCAGTGGGGATCAACGGAGCGATCCTGCTGAGCATACGGAGCATACGGAGGCGGATCCTTACTGATCTGCCCCGTGTGAAAGGGGCCTAATTGAACAAGCTGAAGTTAGAAGCTGATTGGCTACAATGGTCAGCTTTACCAGATTTTGCACTCTCCAGTTTTAGTAAATCACCCTCACATCAGTAAATCAACCTCACAGTGGCAAGAATGGGATATTGAAGAGAAAACTAGTTGGGATCTGGACTTGAATAGCATAAAACTTGATGTTCTAAGTTAACATTTTTATACATGTACTGGATAAATGTTATAATTATGTAAAGGAACAATAAGTATCTGATTTTAAGTATGGTATACTGTAGCTTTGGTTTAGATTCTTTCTCACTGGTACACTCAAAGCCCTTTAATTAATGGTGGGTGCTGTTGATTTGTACAATATTTTTAGATTGGATCATTTTGAGAACTAATGTTCCACATTTTTTTCACAGTATGCTGTTCATTTTTCAAAGCTTTGAAAAACTTTTCAGTTGATACAATTATCACCTCAAATAAACTGAAAAGTAAAGAACTCTTTATCTCAAGCCAAATCAACAATTTGGATTAATAAAAAAAATGTCATTAGACCTTCTATAAAAACTCTTTTATGTTAAAATATCAAAGAAAACAGCTCAGCTTGTCACAGACTGTAAAGAAAAAAAATAAAGAAAAAATAAAATCTATTACATAATAGTATAGAAGTTCTATGCTCATTATTTGAACATAATTGATCAATTTGTTATTACAGTTTCCTTTTTTTATACATCCCCTGACACATTATTTTTATCTAAATAAACAAAAGTAAGATTTTTTTTTGGTACAGTTAGAAAACAGAGGAGGCTTAAAGGGGTTGTAAAGACAAAAATATTTTCCTCTTAAATTAAAGTCTGACAGTAGCTGATAAAGTAAAAATTAATGTTTTGCATTATAACTAGTTTGATACCTGTTGAAATCAAGCTGTTTTATTCACCTCTGTCACTCCTGAATCGTTATTCTCACTGACTTCCTGGTTTGCGGTGCGCATTCATTCTTGCTACATCACGGCCTAATGGGAACTACAGTTCCCATTAGGCTTAGCCTCCATGCCGGAGGGATAAGAGAGCATCTTCACGCAGGGCTGTAGTCATAGGGAGGAAGTGAGCACATTCTGCTTTCCACCATGCAAAACGGCTCAGATGATGGTGGAAAGCAAGAAGAGGAGAGACAGGAAATGGCATTTTCAAACCTGGATTACTGTATTTTGGAGGTCAAAAGGAAAAACGAGATAAGTGATATTTAAATGCTCTAGCTTACAGCAATCAATCTAATAAAAAATGAACCTTTAGTGTTCCTTTAATTCTAGAAAATAAAACAGATTGTGACAGTATTTGTATTTGTAATGTTTTTCTAAAGCACACATATATTTGTATTGCACATAATTGAGGGTACAACTCAGGTTTTAAAATGGTATTTAACATCTCAACTAACAATGCCTTACTATCTAGAAACCAAATCTGGCAGACAATACTTATTTGGCCCACCCACCGCACCATAGTCAATTGGTCTAAAACACAACCTTTATTAGTGAAAAAAATATTGGTGTCTGCGCTGTGCTAGGGGTATGTGCCACAATAGTGCACAAACCAGGGGGAGGGTCCTAGGAACTAGGTAAATAATGAACAAGTGTAAACAACATGTGAAAAGTGGATACTGAAACATACAAATAAGGATAACACCATAAAACTTTATGACATCCAGACATCAAATGATTTCACAGAGTGAATAATACAATAGTGGAATAATGAATAGTCTGTGATACAAGTCCAAAAAAAATTCTATGAGTGAAATGCCCAGAGCAGAAAGAAAAACTTCCAACATAGAAATGATGCAGATGGAGGCTTCGGTGCAGACACCCCTAGTGCTCTCTAACCGCTCACCTTCCGGCTATGTACAGAAAGCCAAAAAATCCACTCCAGCAGAAAAAACGCACAGCAGTAAGGGATGACGACAAAGGATCTCAATGGCAGATGAGCGTGCAAAAATCAGAGACACAACATAGCATAATCCTGTGATGGCACTAGAAAAATAATGATAAATCACACAGACATGCACTCACTTTGTGATCATGAAAGGTGGGCCTATCTCCCATGAATTCCGAGTTCGTACAGGTCCGGTATCAATGCTCAGGGCCCCCCCAGTCCCTTCTCCAGCTCCAAGTGGCCAAAAGGCAGATGGATGGATCTCAAGCAGGTGGCAGATGGATGTGTGAGGAGAGAGAACAGAGGAAGCACATAGCAAAGTACCGCCGTATAAAAGGTTAATTGGATCAATAGAAAAATTAAAACTCACATTTGCAAGGTAAAAACTGGGCACAACTCCATACGAGCAGCGAACTTGTCTCCCAGCTGTCGAACGTGCACGCTCTAGTGCTCCTGACGCGTATCGTCATGTGAAGTCATGCAACCTGTGGCTGCAAGAAAGAAATTTGTGTATGGCTTGCTTTAGGCTTTAAAGTGTAACGCCACTTTTTTGAGAAAAATGTATCCCTTCTGGGTGATGTACATTGCAAGGAAGTGTTGCAGATTCCTACAATTTGTTGCTCTGAAGGAAAAGCTGACTGTCTGTGTCAATCTGCACAGTGAATGTGAATGAGTATAACTTTTTTAACATCAAAGGTTTATTAAGGATAATAGTGCAATACAGATCAAAGCGTAGGCACCTTACAAAAAGCCTTGTACTTAACAATCAAAGTAAAAGGGTCAAACTCAACAGCAGTAGAGGTTTACATAGTAGGCATCTCTATCTTAACATGTTACGTCTCTTTTCTCCAGATGGCGAAACTACATGGAATCCACGTTTACTACTGAAGAACTATCTTCCATTGTACATCCATTCCGTTATACCGATTGGTACCTGAAGCAAGACCTTACCAACAGCTTGGGCAAACTCAAAATAACTGATCTATCCAATCCTTCTGACACCCATAGTCCCTAACTGGAAATCTGTCTAACAAAGTTTCACATTTATAGCTCATGGTAGTCCTTCCCTTAGTTTAGAAAATACTGCTTCCACTCCTGAGGGTTTTCTATTTTGTCATACTGTACTGTTTTTGTTGTTTTCATGCTCAGTACTATTCAGTGTATTATGGTGCTCAGGTAAATACACCTTCCCCCTCACCACCCCCCCTTCCCCCCTTGTTTCTTTTTTTTTTCCCTCTCCCACCCTTCCCCCTGTTTGTGGAATCCGCTGCTATGTTACCATGTTTTCGAGCCTCTTAGCTCTATATCTCCCTACCATTTGTCGTTTGTTTCTTTTGTTTTTTATTGTATGTACCATTTGTATGGTAATAACCCAATAAACATTTAACATAAAAAAAAAAAAAAAAAAAAAAAAAAAAAAAAAAAACATGTTACGTCTCAAGAGACACATGGCGTGCAGCAGATTAGCCACATTAAGTCAATATAGTGATACAGACCATATCAGCACAACCATCTGCAGTGTAGTAAACCATTATACAGCCGCCTTGACTGCAAACTGCAGTAAGTAAGAGTATAACTTTTATATCAGTAACCAGCTAATGCTTTTGCACATTTCTAATGAAGAAATGTACAGTTTCTGAATCCCTTTAGACATGATTAACTCTTTGGGAGTGTAGCGGTCAGGGGTTAACGCCGTTTACGATATTTCATTCCACCAACCCACGACAGCTTATTGACACTCCACAATCCAGCAGATGAACACGGCCCATAGGATTCCCCCCAGAAAACGAGACACAGCTCTGTTCTCTGGTTCCAAACGAATAGATACTTTAATGGTACATCTATCATCAATAGAACTTTCACACAATACAGTGTTAATTAGCATGAAAAAATAAAAAGGTCTGTAGAAGCCAAACTAAGGTTAATTTACATGACAGTAGCATACTTAATTACCCCATTGACAGACTATGTTCCACTCTATTGACCGGTTGTAATTAGTTCTTCTAAACATTCTTGAATATATTGTGAATTATCATTACTGTCCCATCTCGTGTAATCCGAGATATAATTTCTCAGTCATCCTATGCCCCTAGTGGACATAGGATGACCCCAGACACAAGAGTCATTGGTGAAGCTGAAACAGGAGTACCCCACACCCTTCAAGAGCTTCTGGGTCCTACGGGCCATTCCGTTACAGGGAGCATCTCACAAAAATGAAATGTTTGCTGCAGAGGATGCCTAAAATCTAACTTCTATCTCTTGAAAAAATCTGTGAGTCAAACCAACATGAAGGAAATTACATTTCTATGAGGAGGGGTGCGGGCGTTCCATACCCCTACTATTTAAGGAACGCCTCCATGTTGCCATATTGCATTGAAATTAGCAGCAACTTACAGCACTGCAGATAGAAAACAAAAGGTAATTTGTAATAACATTCAATCACAATATGGCTTGTTTAGCAATTGTATATGCTTCTATATTTTTTACCCACAAAAGTCGAACATGTTTGATTCAAATAAAAATAATTTGATTAAATATACTTAAAAAAATTAGATATTAGTTATTCATAAGAAAATAATCTGGACATTATGTGACATGTTGTTATGCTCTGTTGTGCCATCTGCAAATATCGTCACAACATGCAATAAATACTGATGACATGCTTCTTACTTATTCTATTGATATACCATCTCTGTACTTTTTGCATTCTTATGTACAAGTTGTACTCACGTTGCGATGGTGACAAATACTTTCTTGTCTTTCATGCTAAACTCTTGTTGTACACTGCTATTTGTTACAAAATTCAATACAAATTATTGAACAAGATAAGTAATAAAATAAAATGATAAAAAATAATCTGGACATAAAAATTGTTGCTACTCAATAATCAATCAGGACAAAGCAAGGGGAATCCTTTATAAACAAAAAGAAGATTCATGGCAAATTATTCGGTTGCAGCTTAGCAGCCAACATGTTCAATCTGGGGTGCAGAAGAGTTCCTATCTTTTCACCACAAATTAACTTCTCTTTTTTTCTCTGTCTGCAGATTCACTGGCCCAGATTCACAGAGCGATTACGCCTGCGCAACAGGAGATGCGCGTGCGTAAGTATAAATGTGCGCGTGCGTTTCGTTGCGCGGCATCCCCAGAACGAGTTCCGCAAAAAATCGACTTTTTTTTGTCCCGCGTAATTTCGTTAGACTGGCGCATCCTTCCGCGCAAAAGTGCGCTAGACACACCATTGATTTGCTAGTCAAATATGCTAATGAGGGACTTACGGGGATCCACAAAACAACGTTGGGGCAGCGCAGGCGACGCAGTGTGCGCAACAGCAAAATGTCCTGTCTAAAATTAGAGCTTATAAAAGCTGGTCTAAAAAACGAAAAAAAGTCTACTTGTTAGATAAAGCAACACTGTTAGTGATCAGCTCAGCAGTCACACGTGTTGCTCAACAATCTGTATGCCAACATTCCAGGGGCATCGTCGCACATAGCTATACTACTGACTTTAGATGAACAAAGAAGGATGAGGGCACAGAGGATGGCACGGAGGATGGCACGGGAGAGGATATACCGCACCCGCATAGACCTGTTTGGCATGAGTGATTCTGAGGTGTTTCGCATCTTCAGATTCACCCCTCATGCCATCCTGGAATTAACCACAACCCTGCAGGAGGACATCACCAGCCCAACACACCGCTCACATGCAGTGCAGCCACTGGTCAAGGTCATGGCAACACTTCATTTCCTTGCCAGCGGCTCTTTTCAGCGTACAAGTGGAGTGGTGGCTGGGATGTCACAATCCTCCATGAGCAGATGTGTGCACCAGGTTGTCCCTGCAATCCTCAGACGCATGGCCAACCAAATCTTCAAACCCACCACTGAGGAGCTGCGACTGAAGGCAATGACAGATTTCTACAGAATTGCCAGATTCCCACGCACTGTGGGGGCCATTGATTGCACACATGTGGCACTCCAGCCCCCCCAGGAGACAGAGCACATGTACCGCAATCGGAAGCATTGGCATTCCATCAATGTACAGGTGATAGTCGATGCCCAAGGCCTCATATGGCACGTCCGTGCCAAACACCCCGGGTCCAGCCATGACAGCTACATATACAATCAATGCCACATCCGAATGGAATTCGATCAGAACGTGTATGGGGACAGCTGGCTGGTTGGTGAGTGACATGGGTGGCAGGCATGACTATCCCCTCCCATGATGCACATCACAAGGGGCACATGCATGACTAACATCCTCCTGTCTTTTCCCTTACAGGTGACTCTGCATATCCACTGGGACCCCATCTCATGACTCCTATCCGGAACCCCCAAACCCCAGGAGAGGAAAGATACAATCAAGCACATGCCCAAACACGAGCAGTGGTGGAGCGCACCTTTGGCCTCCTGAAGTCACGTTTCCGATGCCTGGATAAGTCTGGGGGTACCCTCTTGTATTCCCCAAACTTCGTGTGCCAGATCATCGGTGCATGTTGCATGCTGCACAACTTTGCAGAAAGAAAGGGTCTGCAGATTGACCTACGTGATGACCTGACCCCTGAACCAGACAATCCCCCCCTAACCGAGGCTACCCCGTCTTCTGAGGGAAGAGCAGCCAGGAGACAGCTCACATTGGGCATCTTTGCACGTGAAACATACACATTAATCATGGCACAATGAGAATGCATGCATGCACACCACTGTGGTCCCTAGAACACACACCCCACATTCACATCAAATTGGATTGGCACCAGTCCACCATGCAGGACTTGTGAGCAGCAACGCCACGCCAAGGCTCCAATTATGTCACTGAACATTCATACACCAATCACACGGACCTGGGGATCACTTCTCCCTGGTCCTGGGGAACCCTTCTCCACCAAAATAGAGGGTGACACCCCTTTTCCGGCAGGAATGTCACCCCCACATTCACACAGCATTCACAACACAAAAAAAAATGACCAGCAAAAGCAAAAAATTTCCAGCAAAAAAAAAAATGAAAAAAAAAAAAAATTGAAAAAAAAAATGGGGGAAAAACAAATTACTGCCCTCTGCGTGAGCCACGCCTGGGGCGCCCCCGGCCATGGCCCCGGCTTCTTAGGGGAGACTCATGGGGAAGGGGTAAAACCAGGGAAGGAGGATCAGCCCCTGATCTCTGCCCACCTGGTGGCCTGCCCTCCAAGGCCACGGCAATTCTGTCCAGGGCAGCACCAACTGTTGCCGTGTTGGCCTGGATAGCCAGGGTAAGGGCCCTCACATCCTGCCCAACGCCTGCTGATGTCGTCTGCAGTTCGTTTAGGCAGGTTGTGAAAGCACGGGAGTGGGAGTCCAGGTTCCCCAGCGTATCCTTGATGGAGGACAGGCTCTCCTCCATCCGCACCAATGTCTGGCTGACCTGTCCCAGATGGCGGGTCTGGAGGAACTGGTCCCTTCTCAGGGTGGCGGGCAGGAGATCGGCCAACCCCCTGGTGGTCTGGGATGACATCCTGCTTCCAGCTGATGCTTGTGGCCGGGGAGAAAGGGAGGCCCTTGTGAGGGGAGCCATGTTGGGGGAGGAGGGGGGGGCTCCCCCTTAGGGAGGCCTGCCTGCTGCCAGCCAGAGGGGAGGAGTCCTCAAAACCCAAACGTCCAGTGCCTGACATGGACTCCTCCTCCTCATGATTCTCCTCCTCCTCATGATTGTCCTGCTCCTGTTGAACCTCCTCCGCGGACTCCGGCCTTGTTGGGGGGGCCTCATTAGGCTGCTGTCCTGGGGTTGGTGCGGTCAGGCCAGATGGCCCTGCACCCTCCTGCACATCTGTGGATGACACAAAACATTCACAGGTTGGAGGATCCACACACTTGCCACATATTCCCTTTCACCCCCTCCCCCTACACACCTGATATTAAAAAATAAAACAACTTACCTGGCACCACGGGCTCCGGACTTGAGTCAAAGCCGGGCAGGCCCTCAACTTCATGCCAATGAAAGGTCAGGGCCACCGCACGCTCCTCCGCTGTCAGGCTAATACGGCATGGTGGGCCGCCTCCTGTGCCCCTGGCATGGGCATGCATTCTGGCCAACTTATTTTTGACCAGACGCCGGAGGTCATTGATTTTTTTGTCAATCCCAGACCTGGTCCGTGTCTCCCCCTGCCCCGCTGAATTCACCTGGTCAGTGATCCTATCCAAAATCTCCCTCCTCCTGGCCGGGGTGGTGTTGGCACTCTCTGGGCCGTGGAGGTAACGCCCATACTCGCTAATGGCCCGGGCAAGAATCTGTTTTTCTACAACTGTAAAATTCAGCTTTCGTTTTCTCTCAGTCATCCTTCCAAAAAAAAAGAGTCCCAGTCAACAAAATTCACGCACACAAACAAGCACAACCAATCACAAAAAAACACACACACAGAGAGAAAACTACTCACCAAGAAACAGGCCCAAAAAAACAAAACAAAAATACAGCAGGAAAAGAAACAAAAATAAATATATCAAACAAACAGTCTCTCAAACACTTATCAAAAACCACTTTCAAAAATCTACTAACAAACACTTGATCACACAGAACACTAATCTGACAACTACAAAACACACCGCAACGAACAACAAGAACAAAAGCACTTGGTTAAATGGGAAGGGACAAAGGGATGTACTTTTGCAAAGGAAGTGCGTTTGTGTGTGTCTATTTATACTGTTTGCGTAGTTCACAACGTTGCCCTAGTCCATTTCCAATTTCACTGATTGCGCCGCTCCCGAGTTGTGAGCATGCGCACATCGGAGCTGACATGGTCTCGTTCAAGCGCGCATGCGCGAGCCGGCCGGCCCTTCATTTGCATGGGGTCACGGCTAATTTCAATGTAACACGCCCACGTCCTTCCCAATTTGTATTACTCCTCCTTACGCCTCTGAAAAAACGTTACGTATGCGCAATTTCCTGCGCTAAAGCTACGAGAATAGGGTGATTACGCAGCAAAATTGCGCAAGTCTAACGTAAAGGCGGTGCGCTACGCCGGTCTAATAATGCGCAGATGTACCTGAATCTGGGCCACTGTCTTTATATCTGTCTCTCACTGGGTTTTTGAAAGTCAACATAAAACATAAAGTTTAAATATAAAGGAAGTTGAACCAATTGCATAATTTATTACTGTCATAGTGGTGTATTAATCATATTAGGCTTTGATTTTAAAAGTTGAGTAGTTATTGTTCTTATTACAATGAAAGGAAAGTTAATTTGTTGTTAGTTTTAAGAAAAATACACTACCAGCCAATCATTTATTAATGTGGGAAAAGGAAAGTCTAGGAAAAGCACACCAAGTATTGTATGCAATCTAGCCAAATAACTAGTGTTGTATTTATAGACATGTGCACACTGAAATATTTTGTTTCAGAATTTCATTTTCGTCCGAAAAATCTATTTATTTAGTTACTCCCGAAATTTGTTTTTATATATTTTGTTTCGTTAAAAAATGCATTTGTCCGAAACTCTGAATTAATTAAGGTCGAATCTGTCATTAAAGGTTATGGTGTATGTCGAATGTTCTAAGACGATTCGACGGAGCAGCTAAACTGTACGTCGGATCGTACATTTCCGGTCGAATGTTCCGCCTACAAGCTATAGTAGAATTCTAATGTTGTATGACACTAGTAATAATTATATTAATAAATTATTATTACTAGTCAACTAACATTCAAATTCTTCTATAGCCTATGGGCCGAGCATTTGACCGAAAATGTATGGTTGTGATGTCGTACAGTTTAGCTGCTTGTCGAATCTTCTTAGAACTTTTGTAAGACATCATAAGCCTTCAATGACAGATCAGACGTTTGTTTGTTTTATGCCGCTTCATCGATTCTTCGTCGATCATGTCGAATGAAATGGCGCCAAACTTCGGTACTTAAAAATCTCCATAGGCATTTAAATATGTGGGCGGGACTTGCATGCATGTTCGCTTCTGCGGGGGAGATAATGGGGACAGGGCCGTTTGAAAAAAATAATTAATTTTATTTTACTTTTACTATTATTTTTACTCTTTTTTTCATTTTTTTTTTCACTTTTACTCCTATTACAAGGACTGTAAACATCCCTTGTAATAGGAATCAGTGTGACAGAGTCTCTTTATGGAGAGATGTGGGGTCAATAAGACCCCACATCTCTTCTCCAGGCTTACAAACATGAAATCAGTGAAAAAAAATCACCAATCACATGCCGACAGCCGCGATTGCGGCTTTGTTTACGTCCGGGTACAGGGCATGACGGGGCCTCCGGCGGTCATAGAGATGACTGGTGACCATATGGTCACCAGTCATCTCTATGCTATCCAGGCAGCGCCGACCGATTCGCTCTCCGGGCTCTCCCGTGCCATCGGATGGTGGCGGGGGGGCAGAGGCGTATCTACTAAAAATGGCGCCTTTGGCAAGCACTAAAACTGCACCCCTGTCAAAACATTTAAAACCTTTCAGATAACCAGGGACAGGGAGGGATACAGTACGACGAGGACATAGAGGTAATGAGGACCACTGGCATCTGGTGCTTACATTTTTTTGGGGGGGCGCAAACAAACTGAAAGAAAAATCACTAACAGCCACTGTGCCCACCAAAAGCAGCAACTGTGTCATCAATGGGCAGTCATCGGCCGTCATGGGGGAGCCTGTCACTCCCCTCCCCAGGCCAAATTGCAATATTAGCAAGACCGGCTGCAGTGCAGGGGGAGCTACATTAGTGCGGGAGGCGGCAGCAGGAGGATGGGTGTTTTTTGCGAGGGGTAGCTATTTGCCGCCTCCCTCCCCATGGTGCCCATGGCACTTGCCATGGCTGCCATACCCTAGATACGCCACTGGAGGGGGGATGTCCCCTCACGCTGCCTATAAGAACAATCAAGCGGCGGAACTGCCACTTTGATCTTTCTTATCGTGCAGAGAATCGGTGGCTGAAGACAGTGATATCTGAATGATGCCTGTAGCTGCAGGCATCATTCAGACATCACTGTACAAAGTCGAGGATATCCCAGGGACGTCCTCGGTTGTCAAGAGGATAAAATCCCCATAAGGAGGAAAATAAAGAGTGAGAGAGAGTCTGATACCACGCTGGATGTAACATCACAGCCGCAGTGGTCACTGGATGCGGTGTGTGTTGAAACACCAGGTGATAGCAACAAAGTTCTGTGGAGCAACCGCTCAGAAGGCTGTCGTCGTGACAATGCATTTTGGGCGTGGCCCATCTTCAGGTCATGTTTGAATGCACACACAGAGCAGCGGCTAGGCTCAGGTGCCCCCATAGAAAGCTGCTTGCTGTGGGGGCACTCAGCAGGAGGGAGAAGCCAGGAGCACTGGAGAAGGACCCGAGAAGAGGAGGATCTGGGCATGCACTGCACATAGCAGGTAAGTATAACATGTTTGTTATTTTTAAACAGAAAAAAAAAGCAAGACTTTACAATCACTAACAACTATGCTAGTTACCATTATCATTGCTTTGTATGTACTGTATGTGTATTAATTTGTTTCTATTTTTTTTTTCTCTGAGAGAAAACATTTGTGTATGAGTAATGCTTGGACTCAGAGGAAGAGAACACCCTGAAAGTTTGTCTTTTAGGCTAGGTTCACATCAATGCATTTTTTGTGTTTTTGCTGAAGCACAGAAATACATAACAATCCCTTTAACATTATTTCCTATGTCCCATTCAAATCTATGAAGATTCCTGCAGCATGTATTTTGAAAAGGTGCAAGTACTTTTTTTTAACACACAGGATGATGTGTTTTTAGCTTCACAGACTTCAATAGAATTGCATAAAAAATGCATGCACATTCATTTTTGATGCACTCTTGCAGGTTTTTGCAGGGTTTCCGCCTAGCAACATTTACACTACACAGGCTAAACACAACCCGGGAATTGAAGGAGAAAACATGGTGAATACAGAGAAGATAATCAGGCTGGTGAAGTCAAGGCCATACCTGTATGATCCCTCTGACCCACCATACAAGGATTGTGGCAAACACAACAGGGCATGGGTGCATATTGCCAGAGATTATTGTACCAAACATAAAGAAGATAGACATAAGTATCTTCTGTGCTTAATATAACACTTTAAAATACAATATTTTTTTTTCATGTAACTGTCTTTGCAACCTACAGTCACAATGCAAAGAATGGATGTGCATCATTGCAGTGTCCTTATGGCAAAGGGTGGAGAGAAAGGGAAACAGTCTGATGATAACAGTCCAGATGCAAATAGCTCAGGAATACATCATCTCACAATATTTGTCTTTTTCACATATTTTTTTTTTTTGTATTTAGAACACAGATATACTAAAAAAATAAAAATAGTAAACTACAGTGGAACCTTGGATTACAAGCTTAATCCATTCCAGGAGAATGCTTGTAATCCAAAGCACTCCCATTGAAAAGCAAGTTTCCCCATATAAGTCAATGGTAAGAAAGATAATTTGTTCCACATTGATTTCTATGGCATGCAATACCGCATGTGACCAGAGGGCGGTACCTGAGAGACTCTAAAATACTCTGAGACCATATGGCTGCACCCGGAAACTCTCGAAAAGGCTCAGAATGCCTTTGCGTGTCAAAGAAATCAGTCAGCTGTTTGAACAAAGACAACTGAACCATGTACGGCCATCTTTAGTCTGCTTAGACAATGAATACAGCAGTGGGATGGGCCATATGTAGTTTACCG
Source organism: Rana kukunoris (assembly GCA_029574335.1). Classification (NCBI taxonomy): domain Eukaryota; kingdom Metazoa; phylum Chordata; class Amphibia; order Anura; family Ranidae; genus Rana; species Rana kukunoris. The sequence goes on along the minus strand of CM056052.1, from coordinate 248,034,527 downwards.
GGAATGCCTATTTGTGCAGAGAAATCTGATGCAGCTGATTAGACTTCTAAAAGTATAAAACCCATTGGTTTATTTCTACCATGATCCCCAGACTATACAGCATTAAAAACAAACCAATACTTAGAAATGATAATAATACTAAATATAATTAATACTAAAGCTTGAGGATTTGTGTAAATTCCAGTGCTAAAAAGAGCAGGTGCACAAATGAAATGCAACATATGCCTAGGGGTTAAACTTGAGCAATAAATATTGAACGTTCTTGATATTCTAGTTTTTCTTAGGTATGAATAAGGAGACCTTAGGTAAGCATTGACTTGTTTTTATGCAAATTGTCTTTACCTTTCAGGGTGCAGCTTCCTTTATATTACTAATAAGCATAATGTTTTCAATTTTTTTTTGTTATTAACCACTTGAAGACAAGGCATTTTTTTCCGACACTTTTGGTATACAAGTAAATGTCCACATTTTTTTTTTGGTACAAAATTACCTAGAACCCCCAAACATTACATATATGTAGCGGTACCCCCGGAGGGGCTGCTGGTAATAAAATGGGATGGCACACTTCCTCATGGCTCTTGTAGAATGTCTAGGGGTGAATAATGCATGCGACAGTGGAAAAAGGAATGTCCGTAAAGAAATGTCTTTTATGTGGTCTTTACTTTATTACCCAGCCGGGTAAAAACTTGTGGTGATAGAAGAGTTGGAGTAAAAGGAGAAATAGCAGATTCAGGCGTATAATAGGGAAACAGTCCTGCTTCCGACAACACTTAGGCGGCATACACACGACCGTTTTTCTCGGCAGAATCCAGCAAGAAACTCGATGGGAGACGTATTCTGCCGAGAGACCGGTCGTGTGTACACTTTTTCCCCGAGAAACCCGCCGGGAAACTCGTCGAGCCAAAAAAAGAGCATGTTTTTTTTCCTCGTTGGGCTATGGGAAAATTTGGCTTGACGAGTTTTTTAACTGCCGAACTAGGAACTCGACGAGGAAAATGATGTGTTTCGCCTGACGAGTTTCTCGGTCGTGTGTACGCCGCCTCAGTTTTCTTCGCCACTCCAGCCGAAGTGGGTATAGCATACCTGGACAGGTCTCTCTCACCGACCTGGCAGCCAGAGTATCACTCTAAACTTGGGGAGATGTCTCTGCCACAGACCCTCTCTGAATGAACGTCAGGGAGACACCTCTGCCACAGGCCTTCTCTGATTGCAGATATAAAGGTAGCCCTCCTAAGTAAAGTTACGCTTGGATCTTCTTCTTAATGTCCCCCAGGTACCGACTTTAGAGGAGTCAATCCTTCAGTGTCCGGTTACCTTGATCCCCGGTGGTTCGTCTGAATCCTATTGGATCGCCATCCTCTCATTGGCTTTCCTCAGACGGACTCCCTACCGAACAGCTACACTTGCTTGGGATGTTCAAAAGTGGAAACCCAGTCGATTATTGAGTCCCCGTCCTGCTTGAATATTCCGGGCCAACATGGCCCCGAAACCAGGAACACCACGTAGGCCATAACGCTAGGGGCGCGGTGATGTGACCACTCCAAAGGTGGGTGCCACACTCGAAGAAGAACCCCGCCAACATGGCATCTGTTCCATAAGTACCCTCTCCCTGCATGCCCAGCGAGGCCCAAGATCCCCTGATTGGTCGCTGGGAGAGAACATCCAAACCTCAACTCCACTGCTGCCACCTACCGCACCGGGTAGGAAAACACCACAATAGCATGAGCCCACAGCACAGCCAAAAAACAGAGATCCTAATTAAATAATTGCAATTGGAATCAGAGTCACTTACACTCTGATTATCCCTTAAATTTTAATAGTGCCGGTACTTCGAAGTACACCGGCGCTACATATATTTTTAGTAGAGGCTCTAGAGAAAAAAATTGCAGCGTTTTTTCAAACGCAAACTTTTTGAAAAAAATACACTTTAATCAATTTAAATGCACACAAACAAAATATAATACACCATTTTTTTGGTAAAATATAAAAGATGGCATTACGTTTAATAAATAGATACCTAACGCGTTATTCTTTAAAATTGCGCACACTCGTGGAATGATGGCAAGCTACAGTTTTTAAAAATCTCCATAGACAACATTTTAAAAGCCTTTACAGGTTACCAGTTTAGCGTTATAGAGAAGGTCAGATGCTAGAATAAATGTTTTTACTATGACGTTCACGGCAACACCTCACATGTCTGGTGTGATCGCCGTTTACGTATGTGTGTGGGCAGTGCCGTCACAAGGTCATCCAGTGCCCAGGGCAAAGGTAGCAAACTGTGCACCCCCCTTACCCAGGAGGAGGGGTGCGGCTAATAGTGATGCACAAGGTCAAATGTATGAAAAATGTATGTAGTATGCACTGAAGTAGTACCAATTGTTGTGGTACTCTGCAGCAAACTGCAGAGTATAAAACTAAAGCACAAACATGTGGTTAACAGTGTTGGAGAAAGAAATGTCCCTGCGGAGGTGGAGTCATTGAAAGAATTTTTTTTCCTATGTCAGCAGTGTTGCTAAGAGAAAAAAATGTGTCAGTAAGAGCAGGATGCCCAGTGGAATGAAGTAGGGAAGGTGGGCTCTGAAGGGTGCATGGAACTAGGGGGGCCCTGAGTGAGGAAGTTGTGCTGAAAGGGCCCATACAGATGTGTAGCTATTATTGCTGCTGCTCAGAAAACTGAGATGTGGCAGACAGGTGGTCAGGAGGCAATATGTCACCTCCTCCCTGCTTGTTTTAACTCACTGACCCACTGTGATGTAGATGTGTTCATTGCACATTGCAAAGTGGCCCTGTTCCATTACATGTTTGCTGTGGATGCAAAGTGTTGTGGTCATAGCATGTGTACAGAAGAGCTGCATTATCTTGTTCAAGTTGATGGTTGGGGGTGGTAAAAATTTGGCTCATCTGCTTGCTTCTAGCACCCTTGGCCCGTCCATGTGAACAAACCCAACAAAGGCCTTGTTTACATTTGAGGTTGGGTGTGTGATAAAAACAGATGGCTAAGGTGTGCTTCTACTGCCTCTCAAATGCCCCTTTTCCCCTTAACAAGCTGCAAAGACAGTAATATAGGGGAAATACACATGTGCTGCAAAAATGACAATGTATCCCCCTGATAGATATCTCTCTGAACATGATCCATGCAAGTGAATGGGGATTAGCTCCAGCCCCTCCGCAACTCCATGCAATGCATGTGGTTTTGGCACATGGTGTGGGATTTTAGGGGGTTAAAATAGGAGGTGAGGAGGTGATATAATGCCTTTGCGCCATCTGTAAAAGGAGTTTTGAAAAGCAATCCAAAGTGAAATACTTTTCAGAGGAATATTGCGATTGTAAACTTGCGCTAAAGCTCTGATTCAGCAAGGGATTTGCTGCTCATGGATCCCCTGCAGATTGAAGTGGTCTCTGCTCTGTGTAAAAGGATCCTCTGGGCTCCAGACACCCGACTGCCTGAACACAAAACATATAGCCCCTACCAGCTGGTCACAAGCCACAGCTATGATGCTGAGCTTAAACAGCATTATGCTTTTGGTGGGCGGTGCTACCACTGAATGTGAATATTGATGTCCCTTCCACATTTGTGAACGAGCCCTCAAAGAAAAATATCCCAGTTGGTCTTCAGTGCTAAGAAATACCATGATGCCTAGGTGAGTATTAAACTGTTTGGAAGAGGATCTGGACAATCTTCTTTTGTCATTGAAAGTCTTCATGTACTACATCATTCCATCAAATGCAAGTCCACCAAAAAAGGCCACCCAAAAGATAGTCAAATTTACAAATTTCTCAATGTAGCTACTTCTAATCAACAAGCATGGAGCACTAGCCCTGGTTTTAAGAGGTGATAATTCTCCTTTAAACTCTACCTACAGTAGTTGTTAAGTGTAGCCAAACAAACAAATGAAGGGAAGTAAAGTATTAATCTCCTCACCTGATCAGTGAACGTTTACTGCACACTCTTCAGTCTAAGCTGACATGTCCAGCAACTGGATACAGATTCAACAAGCAGTGCACTGATAACTGAAGATAGCAGCCCTGGGGCAGGCTGTGACAGTGGGAGATTGAGATACCGATGTCAGCCAGCAATAAATAAGGCTGAGCCTGTACAGAGAAGATTTTTTTTTATCGTGTGAGGAGAGGAGATTTAAAGTGATATTAAAGTTTTTTTTTTTAGATAACAAAGATGTTAAACCTGCTCCATGTAGTGGTTTAGCACAGAGCAGCATGGATCCTCCCTACTGTCAAGTGCCCCCACAGTAAACAGCTTGCTATGGGGGCACCCGAGCTGAGCTGCTGCTCTGTGTGTCCATTTAGACACAGAGCCATGGCTCAGCCCCACCCCCTCTCTCCTCATTGGCTCACTGAATTTGATTGACATCAGCAGAAGCCAATGACACCTACTGCTGTGTCTCAGCCAATCAGGAGGGAGAGTCCCAGGCAGACAAGATTCTCGTGCAACATCACTGGATCAAGATGGAGCTCAGGTAAGTATTAGGGGGTCTGAGGGGGGCTGCTGCACACAGATTGTTTACCTTACTTTTAATCAGTTTGTAGTAAAGAATCCAGATATGATTACAACATTAATGGTTCATGGTATAGAAGATGTATAAAGATAGGGCATATATGAACACCATACCAAATGGTACATAAGGATAGAACAAGAACATTCTACTGACTGAGTCTAGCATCGAGGCTAGGAGTTCATAACATTTGTTCAAGAATATATGAAATAATGCCTAACATGGGGAGCCAGTACTTAATATATTGATCAATAGGAGTAAAAAAAAAAAAAAAAAGGATAAAAATCAAGCAGGAGGAGCAGAGTGACTCGACCAAAGGTGCAAGTCCTGTCGTAGGGTATAGATCCCCCTGACCCTGTTTCTTAATAGAACAAAACAGGAAGACAATTTTCCCATGGGAAAAAATACATTGGATGTATAAAAACTACAAAATGTATTCCAATTTGCATAAAAAACAAACATACACTTCTACATTAAATTACTGTATATCAAAATAAAGGTACAGTTTCACAAGTGTACATTCTAGATGCCAAAGTAGTTGGTAAATCATTATTTATTAGCAGAAGCTGTGCATTTTCATCTCTATGCATTTCACAGGACAGCGCCCACATAACCAGGAGACAGCCGAAGTTGTAGGGTATACGCACATGATGGTGAAATACTGGGGAAATCAAGTAGTAAAATCATGTAGTAAAAGCCCCCCCCCCCCCCCCCCCAAAAAAAAAGAAGAACAAATGATATCTAGATCTCAATGCCATGATGGTTCACAGCGGAGGTTCCTCCCAGGAGCTGAGTGTAGGTGGGTGACCACCTGCAGACCCCATGAAAGAGGGAATAAGAGACAAGCAATGAAGAATACAGTGGTGATAAAAAAATAGGAAAATTGCACGCTAGATGGCATGCCTGAAAGGATGTTGTATTATCAGTGCTCTATATGTGACTATGAAAAAAAAGCAATAACCAGGCACAGAAAGTATAAAATGCCTGTAGGAGAGTTAATCTGAAATGTGCTTGGCAACAAGTAGAATGCAGACAAGCCATGCAACAGTAATTGTTTTTCTAGCATAATAAAATAATTAACATAAAAACATCATGGTCTTGGTAAGAAGCTCGATATCATTAAACACACCCAAAAGGCACCCTTTAGAACTACAGTACATGTATTAGGAAACTCAAATACTTTTGAGATGAATGCAGTGACTGCTGACCAGAATGGTCTGACCATGTTACAGGACCACACCATATGAAGAAGTCTCCCTGTTCTATATCACACTTATGACAAGTAGGGGTGGTATGTTTATGCATTAAAAATAGCCTTTTAAGGGTATAATATGTTTGATGTAAATACCTTAACTGTATTAGTGTGTCCCTAGCAGAAATAAAAGTTAGGATATGAAGAGCACAATGCCTTCCAGTCATCGGAGTAAGGTAAGGTCAGGTATATCTACTATACACTTGTCTCAGACCTTCTAAAGTTAGGGTAATGGTTTATCCATAAGCAAGGAGTAGTTAGTAGAGACAACCTTAGGCCGCGTACACACAATAGGTTAAACCGATGAGAACAGTCCGACCAAACCGATCATGTGTGGGCGCCATCGGTTAGTTATCCATCGTTTAAAAAAAAAAGCCAACTTGTTTTAAATTTAAAAATCCACACATGCTCAGAATCAAGTCGACGCATGCTTGGAAGCATTGAACTTAATTTTTTTCAGCACATCGTTATCGTTGTGTTTTACATCACAGCGTTCTGAACCGGACGTTTTTTTTACCCGATGGTGTGTATGCATGACGGACCATCAGTCAGCTTCATCGGTTAACCGATGGAAATGGTCCATCAGACCATTCTCATCGGATAGACTGATCATGTGTACATGGTTTTAGAGTTGTTAGGAGAAAGAAGTGTACATTCTAGCTTAGAATTACATAGCGCCAATTGTGCCTTCGCTGCGTAGCGGAGCTATAAGTAACAAAAATGCCACTCCGAAGTCACTTGATATTTGTTGTTGTTACTGTTGTACTGTAATTGCAAAATGTTTTGAATACAGCACGGTTATATAACTGGTAAAGATACTTTAAACCATGTCGTGCCCATCGTATGCTATCGGGTAATGTATAAACATGACATAAAAGGGGATATAATCACAAAGGTTGATTGAGGGAACCAATGTGAGTGGCTTCATTAACCTCCATGGCGGTATGATTCTGTCTGGAATTTTCTACCAAAAGCGGTACAATTATTTTGCATGGAAATTTGGCGTTTTATACTGTAGGCCAAACAAGAGTCTAGTAGACATCCCGGGTATGATAAAGTTTGAAAAACAAAATCATAAATTATAATATAATAAATAACTTTAAATAATTATAACAAATAATAATGTAATTATAATACAAATGATTCAATAATGTAATCAAATCAAAAACACTGAAATTTGCTCAGTTGCAGAATTGTCGCTGTCATTACTTTTATTTTTTTATGCCGAATTTCCCCACAAATCGCTATCGCTCAATTCTGCAAGTGATTATAATTTATTATCGCTGTTTTCTAGCTGATCTAAAACAATTTTTGACATAAAGGGACACTTTTGGTTGCTATGGACAATCTACAGTTTGCAGGCAGAAAGAACAGTTTTTATTATATAAAAGTACATGTAGGGCACTGGGCAGACCACTAGGGACAAGGGGGGTGTGTATTTTTTACATACAGTACTGTAATCTGTAAGATTACAGTATACTGTATGTAATGTGCTTATTTACTTTTTTGAATTTGGCGCCGTTCTCCGCCCCATGCGTCGTAATGTCGCAGGGAACGGAGATCGGCAGCACACAGGCAGGAATCGAGCGAGGGCGTCGCTCGCTCACACAGTGGGGAGGCATCGCAGGATCCAGGGACAAGGTAAGTAACTTGTGTGGGTGGATGCTGCGAGGCGAGCCCGAGTCTGGCTCGGGGATACCGCTTTTGGTATTGAAGTCTTACCCCGAGCCAGACTCGGGAATACCGCCAAGGAGGTTAAGTACGCTCAAACAGTGATTAATCACCCTGGCGGTATTATTATGTCAGATTTTTGCGTCTCAAAGCGGTACATTGTTTAGCATAGAAGTTTGGCGTTTTATATTGTAGGCATGTAATTAATTTGTAATGTCCAAACAGATAGACATCCCGGGTATGATAAAGTTTGAAAAAAAAAATCATAAATTATAATATAATAAATAACTATAGATAATTCTAAAAAATAATAATATAATAATAATAAAAATAATTTCCCCACAATTCCCTATCGCTCAATTCTGCAAGTGTTCTAATTTACTATTGCTGTTTTCTATAGCTGGTCTAAAACCACTTTTGATGTAAAGGGACACTTTTTGGTTGCCATGACAATCTCAAGTTTCCAGGCAGAAAGAACAGTATATATAATATAAAACTGCATGCAGGGCACTGGGTAAAGCACTAGGGACAACATGGAGGTGAAATGATGTGATACAGTAATGTAATCTCTAAGATTATGAAGATATGTGTTATGAATTTTGTACCTTTTTAATTTGCCACACAGAGGCATTGGGCGGGGAACACAGCCCGCAAACACAGTGGGGGGGACATCGTAGGATCATGGGGACAAGGTAAGTACACTGCACCAGGATCCTAAGATGCAATCCCGAGTGTGGTTCGGGGTTACCGCTAGGGATGAGCCGAACACTCCCGCATTCGGTTCACACCAGAACCGTCGAACGGACCGAACGTTTGCGCGAACATTTAGAACCCCATTGACGTCTATGGGACTCGAACGTTCGAATTCAAAAGTGTTCATTTTAAAGCCTAATATGCAAGTCATTGTCGTAAAGCGTCTTTGAGAACCCGGGTCTTGCCCCAGGGAACATGTATCAATGGAAAAAAGTTTTAAAAACGGTTGTTTTTTCAGGAGCAGGACTCCTGGAAAAACAACCGTTTTTAAAACTTTTTTTCCATTGATACATGTTCCCTGGGGCAAGACCCGGGTTCTCAAAGACGTTTTCACAGGCAAACTATAGACACCAAGCAGGTACAATATTTAAAGGAATTTTTCTTTTTCTTTTTTTTATTAATTTAAGCATCATTAAAATCACTGCTCCAGGAGCAGTGATTTTAATGGTGCTTAAATAAAAAAAAAAAAGAAAAATTCCTTTAAATATTGTACCTGCTGGGTGTCTATAGCTTGCCTGTGAAAACGTCTTTGAGAACCCGGGTCTTGCCCGAGGGAACATGTATCAATGGAAAGAAGTTTTAAAAACGGACGTTTTTTCAGGAGCAGGACTCCTGAAAAAACAACCTTTTTTTCCATTGATACATGTTCCCTCAGGCAAGACCCGGGTTCTCAAAGACGTTTTTACAGGCAAACTATAGACACCCAGCAGGTACAATATTTAAAGGAATTTTTCTTTTAATTTAAGCATCATTAAAATTACTGCTCCAGGAGCAGTGATTTTAATGATGCTTAAATAAAAGAAAAGTGAAAAATTCCTTTAAATATTGTACCTGCTGGGTGTCTATACCTGTGATAACATCTTTAAATAGCACAATCACCTGCCTGCCAGTAAATTAGGAAGAACTGATCTAGCTAAGCTATACAGTGTATAAATATATGTACAACTCCTGGGATGTATATATATCCTCTACACACTGTAAATTGAACTAAACTGACTAGCCTGCCTGCTCTATCTATCTATCTAGTAATAAAGACACTGGGGTAGATTCATGTACAGATCCGACAGTGTATCTACTGATACACCGTCGGATCTGTGAGATCCGACGCTCTGATCTATGCGGCTGATTCCTCGAATCAGGTTCCGCATAGATCTCCCTTAGAGCCGACTGGTGTAAGTGAGTTACACTGTCGGTTCTTAGGCTGCATTCTCCCGCCGTCCGCTAGGTGGCGCTTCTTTTTTTCTACGCGACGAATATGCAAATGAGGAGAACCGCCGATTCAGAACCGAACGCCCGGCCGTTGCTTTTTTTTTACGTCGTTTGCGTTCGTCTTGTTCCGGCGGATCATTACCCCTGCTATATGCGGGGTAAGTGCGGCGGATCCTATGTTAAGTATGGCCGTCGTTCCCGCGTCGAGTTTTGAATTTTTTACATCGTTTACGTAAGTCGTCCGGGAATACGGCCATACGTTAATTGCGTTAACATCGAAAACAATGACGTCCTTGCGACGTCATTTAAAGCAATTCACGTCGGGAAATTTTGCCGGCGGCGCATGCGCAGTACGATCGGCGCGGGGACGCGCATGATTTAAATAGTAAACTCCCCCTAGCCGCGGAATTTGCATTCCGCCGGGGGATTTACGATCCGCCAGGGCTAATTACGAGGCAAGTGCTTTCTGAATACAGCACTTGCCTCAAAAACTGGCGCAGGCGGATCGTAAAAAAGATAGATCACGCGGATCAAAAGATCCGCTGATCTACATGAATCTACCCCACTGTCTCTCTCTCTCTCTCTCTCTCTCTCTCTATAGGACTGATCTCTTTAACAACGCAGCAACACACTAAACAAGGCCGTCTTGCAGGCAGCCTTTTATAGTGTGGGGCGTGTACTAAACCCCCTGAGCCATAATTGGCCAAAGCCACCCTGGCTTTGGCCAATTATGGCTCTCCGTTTTTTGCACGCTGTGATTAGCCAAGCATGAGGGCCATAGTGCATGCTTGGCCAATCATCAGCGCGCAATGCCGCAGTGAATTATGGGCCGTGACGCGTCACACGAATTTGGTGCGAATGACCCGTTTTGTTAGAACGAACGTACGAACAAAAGATGTTCGAGTCGAACATACGTTCGAATCGAATGCGGAGCTCATCCCTAGTTACCGCTAATGGTACTGAAATTTAACCCCCGAGCCACACTCAAGAATTCTGCCAGGGAGGTAAAGTTTATTAAAGGTACACCGTGCATCTCGTGAGAAATTTATACTGACATATCACTGGCATATAATGACACCCTTTCTTCCAGTGGTTTGGCAAATTTACCCAGTGTACATGCCAATTCAGCTGAAACCAGTCAGCTCCCAAGTTTTTTTTGTCCAAGCTTCATTGGACAAGCTAAAATTAAAGGCTGATTGGCTACCATGCACAGCTGCACCATATTTAGCACTTTCCAGTTTCAGTAAACCATCCCCACTATATCACTAAGTATTCATAGTGCACCTAGAATCTCTTGAAAGTCTCTTTTTGAATGTTTTAACACAAGATTCGCATAACTCCAATTGGATTCCATTAAAAAAATAAGTGAATCCTGAGTGAAAGTTATGTGACTCTTGTGTGGAACAAAATATATATATAAATGGGCCCCTTACTATATAGTAGTCAGCAGAATTAGTTAATGCTCAAGAAGGGCAAATGTGTCCAGACTCTAGAAAATGACACCAATTCAACTGATTGGACTATTACAGGTAAGTTATGTACGGTAAAACTGTAATCAAACCAGAAATCAAATTGCATTTGGCAGGTATTTGGACCAGGAGCTATGAGGCTGAATATTTTTAGCCCCTGTTAAAAATAAATTAAATTTATATCCAGTAAGATATGCCTCATCAAGTTACTGGTAAATATAAGTATAGATTGTAAAATTAAAAGGTGAGTAACATCTCAAAACTGGATCTGGTAAAATAAAGGCTGATATACACCTAAATAAAGTTAGACTCCAATTAAACCTTTTTTTTATTCAAAATGATTTACATTACATATACTAATTGCTGTACTATTATCCTAGCATTCATCCTATGAAAGGCCATAAACAATATTGGGTAGTACCCCCCCTCTCTGACCTTGCTATGTAGCATATTGGTACTTTGGAAATATTGTTGGCAGGTACTGGACTACAGAACTATGGAGAAGGAGACATTGCTTTCTGTTATTTTCTTTGTTTACTGCGATGTTAATGTTGTGCTGCACTATCCTCTCCAGCCAGTAGGGGGAGAGCCATAGCTAAGCAATCCCATAGATTTATATGCCAATTGATAAGAATCATTGGAGTTGTAGCTCGAGATGGCAGCCATATAATGGAGCTTATGGACCCTTTACACTGTAATTCCCAAAGAGGAGGAGTGGGTCAGCTTTTCTGATACCCTTTAGCTAGGTTCTTACACTTGGCACTAAGGAAAGCGATGAGAGCACATTTGCTGTATTCTGACCAGACTGCTGAGAGGTTGAACCAGCAGAGACACCCGAGGCAGCGCAACACAGAGAGCAATGATCACATCTGCAGCCTCTCACTCGCAAGGCATTTTGTGGAGAGACTGCAGGGGCCCCCATTTGACAGCGATAGTTCACAGCCATACTACAGGAACTGGTGAGAGGGTACGAACCATTGTTCACACTGCTAGCAGGGACTGATTTACTGGAGGCAGGACATTAAGTATATCACACCTATACTGCCCCTGTATCACACCTATACTGCACCTGTACTGTACCTTTACTGCAGTTATACCGCATACTGGTTTACTAAAACTGTCGTCAAGGGTCCCAACGATAGCTGGCAAAAGAACTGCCCTCCCCCATAAACCATCCTGCAAGTCTCCTTTGCTCCCCTTTACCATTTCCTTCATTTTCTTGGGCAATGCACATCCAGTTGATCTAGGCCTAGCGTAGTCCCCATTAGTACACTTTCGGGAGTATAGTTCCTGTGTTTGGTAAGTCAAGCTTTATACCAACCCACTACTGCACTTTACTTGACCTTAGTTACTACTATTGTATATGTTTATGCTGATTTGGATGTCAAGTGTCATCTCATGCCTGATACCTCAATTGTTGATCCATGTCTATGCTTACTTTGTTACCAACCATATCAGGTAACAATATATTAAGTTTGCTTATACTAACTGGTTCAGTGCCTGTTTTCTTTAATGTAGTATTATGTATTACTTTCAGTGATTTTCTGTGATAATGCATGCTTTATACACTCATCCTAGTGTGTCAGAGGGGCTAAAGTTCCTAAAGATGTTGTGGCAAAGAACAAAGGACCCCTTCTAACCAGCAGCTCCAAGGGGGATAGTGCTACATATGTTACAAATAATGAATTATTTACCAAGTGTCCCTACCACCAGAAATCCAATAAAGCCCCATACACACGGTAGGACATCCAACAAAATTTCCCTTGGATTTTTGTCCTAATTGATTTGTCCGATCACACCCATAGCATACACACGCTCGGACTTTTCTGCAAACTTTTCTAAAACTTTTCCATCATCACGTGGTTTTTCTGCTCTTTACTGCCACCCTTTGGTTAACTTCTGCTATTGTTGGTTGATTTTAACATTGGTTCTGAGCATGTGCATTTGTAATTTGTCCAAAAGTCCGATAGTTTGCTGTACACACGATCGGATTTTGCACCATCGGACTTTTGTTGCCTGAAAGTTGGTCCGTTCGCAGACCCAACTTTTTGTCCGATGAAAGCCAAAAAAGTTGGTCCGATGGAACGTACACACGGTCGGACAAATGCGAAAAGTGTCGGATTTTGATGTTGGTTGGGCAAAAGTCTGACCGTGTGTACGGGGCTTAAGAAGTCTGTTTTATCTGGGCTGTAATTTATATGCTTTAAATTAAAAATATATTGATTTACTCTAGCTTTATGGTTCAGATTAAGTAATTTCTAGAGAGCATTCGTTCATTCTACGCTGGCTCTACTTGTTCCCTAAGGTTACTCTTTGATGTAAAACTCAAGTTCACATCTTTTTACTTATTTACTTCGATTTCAAAGCATTATAAAGAAATGTACAGTAAAATGAATCACATTTCCATGTTAAATTGCTAGAATTCAATAATAATTTACTAATATACTGATTCCATTGATTTTCCAGAAGGTAAGAAGCCATCTTGTATGCAGTATATTTGCATATATATGAAAAGTGCAGTGAATCAAAACTCAATGTCATCCCCCATAAATCAGATGACAAAACTTTATTGAAGGAATAGGGAGCCAGTGGACATTAAACGTCACCAGTGATCAAGTCATAGAAAATAACACATCAGTATTATGAGCCCTATTCCCTTTAATTTTTTATTGATTTATTTGCAACAAAAATCACTTTCATTATAACCTGTACATGTAAATATATTTTCTAAAAACGTTAAAAGAAGTAAAATAAACAATAAAGATATACAAATAGTAAGATAAGAAACAATTTATTAATTTTAACATAAAATCAAATGTCCTTCCCCCTAAAGAGAACTTATTGTGTTTTTTTCGACTTAAAAGTTTTCTTTATTAAGAAGTAAACAAGGTACAAACTACTTCAAACAAGGTATCCAGTAATCATGACAGGCAAGATAAAGCACATAAAAAAAAATACAGACTTTTGTGAGCATCAATTAAAAAAGTGATCACCAAATAACATGAGTTACCAACCAAAGTCCATAACCAACAATCATCATGAATGCCAGAAGGGTAGCGCTTGGTGGGAGAAAAATAAAACTAGACTTCATAAAAAGAAAATGACACCAAGCAAATGCAGACATCACAGTAAAAACAAAATAGAATAAAAGAAAATGCAATGGAAAGAAAGAGAAAGAAGGAAAGAAAAAAAAAAAGGAAAAAATTAGTTACACAAAAATCAATCTATGGTTGATTTAAGATGCGGTGTAAAAACCAAATTCATAAGTGTGTGATGAATCTTTTACGAGAGCATAATTTGGTCCACTCTAGACATAATTTGTGCCAGAGGAACAGTGCTAGATTTCCAATGGAGCGCAATCGTCCATTGAACTGCTACACAGATAGTGTGGAAAAGACGCATCAGGGGTTTAGGGATATCTGGAATGCTCTCGAATAGTAAACAATGAGTGTGCGTTAGAGCCATGCTACCTCCAGCTAACTTATCTAGCAAATCCAAGACCTCCCTCCAAGTGGGCCGTAACTTCTCGCACTCCCAAACAAATGTAAAAATGACCCTTGTTGGGGGCAACCTCGGAAGCACAAGGGGGAGCTCTGAGGGAAGATCTGGCTTAGGCAAAGAGGTGTGAGGTGAGTGAATAATGTAATGGCTGTTTCCCTAACCGAAAGGGAAATTAAACATTTTCTCAAGTTTTGCCAGCAAGCATCCCAGTCCCCTCGAACATAGCTAAGGTCCATCTCCCGTTCCCACTGGGTCATGTGTTTCAGAACGGAATCTCCCCCTCCTCCCCCCATAGTACCGTATAGGATCGAAATAAGACCCCTCTGCCTCGGAGCAGTAGAACATAGGGATTCAAACGCCATTCTGGTGTCAGAGGGCACAGTCGCATAGTGTGTCTGAAAAAAGTGACGGACTTGCAAATACCTGTAGTATCCCCTAAGGGGATGTCCTTCACAGCCCGAAGCTGAGAGAATGAGATGAATCCATCTCCGTGTTGCAGGTCAGCCAAAGAAGTCAGATCACAGCTTCTCCACCATCTGAAGCAAACAGGCGTGTGAAAGGCCGTAGGAAATCTGGGGTCCCCCAAAAAAGAAGCTCCCGGAGGGAACCCAGAGACAAGGGCCAAATGGGAGCCAAACCTCTCCCACATACCCAGCTCCTGAGCCACGATTTGGTTCTTTTTTTTTCAGTTGAGTTGTCCAAGACTTCAAGGACCATAAAAGACCCGGCAGATAAAAAGGCTTGATCGAATCACCCTCAAAACATACCCAAGGGACCCTGATATTCTACTGGGCCATCTGTGAGAGCCTACTTGCTAGAAAGTAAAACCAAAGACTCCCAACCCTCCCATCCTATATGGCCTGTAGAGGACCTGTCTAGAAAACCTAGAGGGCTTATCATTCCAGATGAATCTGTTTAAATGAGCTTGCAATTTCAGGAGAAAGGTCTTCGATACTGACCCCGGGAGGGCCCTAAATAGGTACAGGAGTTTAGGTAAGAACTTCATCTTACTAGCCGTGACCCTCCCCAGGAACGAAATCCTATATTGGAACCATGATTTAAGAAGCTGCTTAAGCTGGGCAACCAGTGGGAGGTAGTTAAGGGAGAAGAGTTGTGTAAAATCTTTTGGAAGCTTTATCCCCAAGTAGGAGATGGCAGATGTAGCCCAGTGAAATTGGAACGATCGTCGAAGATTTTCCAGCTCGTCAGGGGGAAAGCCTACAGGGAGGGCCGCCGATTTAGAGGCATTCACTGCAAGGCCCGAGACCTCAGTAAAAGAGGAAAGGGTGTCCAAGAGATTGGGTAGAGAAACTAAGGGGTTGGTGAGAAATCGGAGTACATCATCCGCATACATGCATAACTTGTACATAGAGTCAAATTTGCTATAGCCCACTATATCCGGGTGTCTAAGAATAGCAATGGCCAGTGGCTCAATTGCCAAGGCAAAAATAAGTGGGGACAGGGGGCATCCCTGCCTTGTCCCCCTGCCGAGCTGGAAAAAGCCAGAACTGCAACCAGGGCATGAAATGAGTGCAAAAATTCCCCCCTAATACCATAACGTTGCAACAGGAGAGACAAATAGCTCCAAGACACACTATCGAATGCCTTATTGATATCCAACCCCAAAAGGAACAATTTTCGAGAGAATAAGTTAGCATCTTGGATTATGTTCGCAGCTAGGCAGATGTTATCCGTAATAAATCTATGAGGGATAAAACCCGATTGGAAGGGAGAGATCAGGGAGGAGATTCCCCCTCCAAGTCTGTCAGCCAATATCCTACTAAAAAGCTTTAAATCATTATTAATGACCGAAATCGGCCGAAAGTTTTGTGGCAGGGAATGATCCTTATTGGGCTTGGGGATAAGGGACATATTGGCTAGAAGCATTTCCTCAGGAAACATGCCACCCTGAAGTACCGAATTAAATAAACTAACCAATCTAGGGGCAAGCAAAGGGGTGAATTTTTTTATAATAAATGGCCGAAAAGCCGTCAGGGCCAGGGGAAGAGCCATTCTTTAGGCTTTTAATTACAGCCAGAACCTCAGAGACTGAGATGGGAGCATTGAGGTTATCTGATTGGGATCCAGAAAGGGATGGGAGAGGGACCCAATCCAATTTATCAAGGGAGGCCTGAGAAGGCTTAGTTTGAGGGGCCCCCAGTAGGGAGGAATAATAATCTTTAAAAATACCTAACACCTCCTGTGGATGTGAAGTTAATTTTCCTAAGGGGGATCTAATTTAATAAACATGAGGGGTGGCAAAGAGACTGATTAAGCTTCCGAGCAAACATTGTTGACGAAGCATTGCTGTGGAGGAGGAACCGAGCCCTGGACCACCTAAGCGCTTTTTCTACCTTTGCTGAGAGCAGGGCATCTAATTCCAGAAGTTTCCATTCTATAGTGAGCCTGGTGGACTCTAACAATAAGGCAGTTGGGTTTTTGTATAGGTGATCTAGTTCACCAGTCAGCCTGAGAATGTCCTGTTTATTCTGTATATTACGAGCCGCTGCCAGGCTAATACATTTTCCCCTCAATACAGCCTCGTGAGCAACCCAAACTGTGGCCACAGGGGTCTCAGGAAGGGAATTAAGGGTAAAATAACTATCAATGGCTTGGGACATCTCAGACTCCACCACATCATCTGAAAGGAGAGTCTCATTCAATCTCCAGGTGTAGGAGGAGGGGGACTGTGACACCAAATTAGTGAAGAAGGAAACAATATTATGGTCGGACCACACACAGCTATGTATAGAGGTGTTCCGAGAATTAGCAAGGATCACAGGGGTTGAAAAAACATAGTCCAACCTGGAATAACTGTCGTGGGGGTGGGAATAAAATGTGTACTCCCTGGCACCCACATTGTGAGCCCGCCAGGAGTCTACCAATTGGAGGTCACGAAGGCCTCTAGTCAAGGACCTGGGGAAGGCCCCCGAGCAAACCATACCAGAGGATCTGTCCAGGGAGGGATTGGCCACCATATTAAAATCACCCCCTACCAACATATGAGGTGAGAGGAACTTAGATAAAATATAAAAAAAAAGGAAAAAAATGAGGCTGATGAGTCATTCGGGGCAAAAACACTTGCTATCGTAAGTTCCTTATTATGAACAATCCCTTTAACAATAACAAAACGACTTTCCCTATCTTTATAGACCCTTTGTACATCCATAGGAAACGAGTTATGTAATAATATGGCAGCGCCCCTACTTTTGGAAGTATGGAGTGTATAAAATGACTGAGAGAAGGCCTTATTGAAATATTTAGGGTGAGAGGAATCGGCAAAGTGGGTCTCCTGCAATAGTAATACCTTAGCGTTGAGCAGTTTATACTGAGAAAAGGCTTTTTTCCTCTTAGAGGGGGAATTAAATCCCTTCACATTGTGTGAGGGTGAAATTAATCATTGGTTAAAGAGGGGGGGGGGGGAAGCCCAGTAAAACAAGGGGAAGAAGACCTCTTGTGGAGGAGCACTGCCATACCGTCTCCATCCCCCCAACCATCTTGAGTAGTACATACATACAATTAAAACAATCTCTCCTGATAAGAAAAGTGCAATATATTGTCAGAAAAATATAAGCTCCGGTATACCTGGGACTGCCTTTGTGCGTTATCAAACAAATAAAAAATAGAAAAAAAAACAAGACAAAAATACAGACAAAAATAATAGAAAGTCAAAGACCTCCAAAAAAGTAGGAGGTAAGTCATACTGTCTAGAAAAAAGAGACATGGGATCAGGAAATCTTCTGAATCCTGATATGTGAAACAGAACACCGAGGCACAGAGACCTCAAACCCAGCATGAGCGCAAATAAAAACAAAAAGCCCAAACTAAAAAAGGGGCAACTATCACTGTACCCAATAGGGGTAAAGCAATCACAGCGCAGCATAGCTGGGGCGAGCCACATTATGCGGCACCAAGGGACAAGCAACAGGGCCAAAGAGACTTTAGGTGCGTGAGAAAAAAAAAGAATAATAAAGATGCAGCGTCGTCCTAGGAAGTGGAGGGGGTTCCACTTAAACATCAGCACAATGCTCGTACCCCAATCAGATCCGGGGAGAGGTTTCCTCATAGCGAATCCTCCATCTGTCATGTCTGGTAGGTGGTGTGTGCCAAATTTGCAAAGGCCTGGGGGTCAGCGGGGGTCGGCGTAGAGCTGCGGCATCCAGGAGACCCAACTTCACCAGGATTTCCTGGCCCTCCATGATGTTAGTGGCCGTGTAAGTGGTGCCATTGTGCGGGATTTGCAACTTAAAGGGGAAACCCCAACGATAGCGAATCCTGGCCTCTTGAAGGGGGGTGGTGATCTCCTTCATGGCACGGCGCCTATCCAAAGTGGTAGGGGAGACATCTGGGTAAATCTAGATGGTATAATTGTCAAGGAGGATCCTGGGGGTATTTTCCGAGCCGCCCTGAGCACCTCTTCCTTAACTAGAAAGTCCTTCATGTAGAGCACGATATCCCTAGGGGGCTTATCAGCAGGGGGCTTGGGTCTCAAAGCCCTGTGGATACGATCGCATGTGAACACAGAGGCCTCCTTGTCCGGGAGAAGGAATTTGAAAATCCTGATGGCAGCAGGGATCAGATCTGTAACCGACTCAGGGACCCCCCTCAATCTCAAATTATGTCTCCTGTTTCTGTTATCGAGGTCCTCGATTTGGGACTGCATAAGGGAGAAGGCTTCCCGTAAAGTTTCATACTCCCTGCTCAGGTCGTTGAAGGCCAGAGACAGCTCGTCGTGTTTGTTTTCCAGGAGATCCGTCCTGGAGCCCAGGGCCGCAATCTCCTGAGATAGAGCATGGGAGGTTTTGTGAAGCTCCGTCTGGAACTTGGTTGCGAGTCGGGCATACATAGCCTCCAGACTCGAGTCTAAGTCTGCCTTGGTCAGGGCAGGGGGGAACACACCACTAACCTCGGGAGGAAGGAGAGATCCAGAAGTCTCAGATGCTGAAGAAGGAGCCGGTGAGAGCGGCGGAGCCCCCGCGCCATTTTGAGCCATGTTCCCTAGCGTGGAGGAGGTAGTGAGTCATCGAAGTCTGAGAACGGCTCCCGGAGTGCTTCTTCCTGAACGACGGCATGCACGGATGTCTCAGGTGTCGGGGTGTGCAAATAAAAAGGGGTGTATGGCGAAATATAGCCCCCGTAGAGCTGTTTAAGTCCCGCGGTGCACAGAGCAAAGGCTTTAAGCTGCCATCCTGCTTGGCGCCGCGCATGCGCTCCGAACTTATTGTGTTTTTTACTATATTTTCTTTATTATGGCCAGAACAAGTAAATATTTTCTTCCTATATATTAATAAATCAAAATGAATGCACATAAATATGTTATAATGTTATCTTCTTACATTCAGACAGGAGATTAAGCTTACCTGTGGCTTCATTTCAGCTCAATTGAAAGTATCTTGTTTACAGACTTCTGTAGTTTAAGCTGACATTCTATATACATGCACACAAGTAAATAAATGCAGTGTCTCTGTCCCTCTCAGGCCCCTTTCTCTTTCTCTTTTAATTAGGCTCTTTCCTAAGTTTCAGATAGAGGCATAGAGATAAAAGATATAAACAACTTCTACTGTGATCTATCTTCAACCTTGGTTGGGAAACACAGTGAATCCAGTGCATTTCCTAAACTGCATTGAAATAATATGGTGCCCATGTGATCTTCTGTGGGTGTCAATGCCATTGTCGGCTGTCTGCTGTACCCAGCTTCCAGTGCTGGAGACCAGACCGGAGCAGCTTCAGAAAAGTTATGTATAGCGATTTTTGTTTTACAGGGCTAGATAGGTTAGTCTTAAATTGTGGCTGCAAGTAGATTTGGAGAGTTTAGTTTTAGGCTGAACTTCCACTTCAAGCATGCTTTACAGCTGACAGCATCCAAGGAACTAGTGATGATGACAGTAAGTTTGACCCTGATCTGATGGGAAAAGTTAAAATACTAGTTCCCAATTTAGGTCTACTCTCTTCTTGTGATTGACAGCAGGCAGTGGGTGGATACTATAGCCAAGAGCAACCCTTCATTAAGCTATGGATTCACCACCTTCCTACTGTCAATCATAAGGAGAGTTGACCTGATGGGAAACTAGTGTCTGTCAATCCTCATCAGGCTTTACCCACCCAGCTTCAAAAATTCTCAAAAGCTACACTGTGTTCAGTGACAGCAAAGAGCTCAGCAGCACTAAAGATGGTTTTTCTGTATGGATACTCTAGTCTCAGTGCACCTCCACATATGGTGCATGTCCCAAAGTCACCCAATCCGACATTTGTCAAGGGGAAACATGTTGGAATTCTAAAGAGTGTCTAAAGCCTCATACACACAATCGGATTTCCATTGGACATATCCGTGGAATGTTATGCAAAGGGCATTGGCCGTAAACTTGTTATGCATATAGACGGCAGAACTTTTTCAGCCAACGTAGTTTTTCGGCTCTTTAGCTCCACCCTTTGGGCCACTTCTGCTAATGTTGTGCTATGGTTAGCATTGGTTCGGAGCATGCGTGTTTGTACTTTGGATTCTGTTTCCGACGGACTTGTGTACACACGTTTGAATAATCCGACAAGACACATGTGTTGTCGGAAAATTCAAAAGCATGCTATAAAACATTTGTTGTAGGAAATTCTAATAACAATTGTCCGATGGAGCGTATAAACGGTGGTATTATGCAACAAAACCCTGGCATTACACATTTGTTGTCGGAAAAGCCGATCGTGTGTACGAGGCTTTAGACACTCTTTATTAACACACCTGATAGTTCTTTTTTAATAGCAAAAAATATATATATATATTTTTTTTTAGTTGGAAAACTTAAGTCTAATGTTTGATTTCACTTCCAGGCATTGTGAAAATATATTATATACAGCTGTGCCACGGAACAGAAATATCCTGGCAGAGTCAAGGAAGATGTGACATTATGGAGCAGTAGTAGCAATAGCAAATACAAACAAAGCAGCTTAAGGCTGTGACATCACATAGCAGTTTAACATCCAAGAAAAGCTAACATGCTTCAAAAAATTGTTATATCCCTTTGCATATAATACATTATTTTTGACATTTTTTATTCTTCTTTTCAAATATCCTTGAGAAAAGGGTTTAGCATAATGAATAACCTCTTTCTGTGCATTATTTTACAGCATGAAACTGTTATACATTATGCAGAGCTCAAATGCACTATGACTATCCATGGTATTGCTGTTTTTGACCCGTCTGCTTCCATGCTAATAATATCCTTATAATTATTATTATACAGGATTTATATGTTTTGTTGCTTTAATATGAAGTTGAGGATGAACATGTACTATGCACCAATGACTTTACCAAGTATATACTGTATAGAGGTTAGCAGCATGTCTGTTTAAAATGCCTATTGTAATTATGTTATGTTGAAAATGATGTTGAAAATTAGATAAAAGGTGTAGTTATCAGGTGTACAGTAAGCAATCCTACCAATTGGTATACATGTTTTAAACATGTTTGTATTGTTCTATATTTAATTATATATAGACAGAGAATACATACTTGTTACATATGCTTGCTGTGCCACCTATTCAGCTGTGATACATATTCACTGAACTTTACTGCTCAGTGCAAGTCTATGATCAGACCTCTGATCATATATTTCCCCTGAGAACTATATACTTCAGGCATACATTACACTGTCACCGATTTTCTATTAACAGTCACTTGGCAAGGATAAAGGTCCCATAGTAATATTCATATGAAAAAAATCTACTAAACTCCAAATTAATTCTACACTAATGTCAAACACGTGTGGAGAATTACCACTGTGCTCTTATTAAAAACGAAGACAGCTTATCTTGTTTAAAAAAAAAAAAACGAAGACAGATGCCCACATAAAAATCCACAGATATGTGAAAAATATATAAACTCATATGTATTTTTAAATGAAGTGTCACAGTGATAAATCAAATAAACAAAATATGAAAAATATAAACAATGTTATAACTTTAACCACTTTAGTTCTGGAAGGTCTACCCTCTTCATGACCAGGCCATTTTTTTGTGATCCTGCACTGTGTTACTTTAACCCCCTTAGCGATATCCCCGAGCGTGACTCGGGGTTGTTTTTTTCTGCTAAGATCGGTATCCCCGAGTCACGCTCGGGGTGTATGTGCGGAGCCTGCAGCGGCGTTCCTTACCTTCTCTAGGCAATCCAGCGATGATCTCCGTTGCTGTGATCGCCGCCGAGATCCCTGCGCGCCGTCCATCGGTCATCTGACTTCCTGGTTCTGTTCCCTGCACCGCAATGGTGCATGGGAGCGGAACTGGGAGGGAAATTCAAAGGTTGCACAAACATATAAAAAGGAGGTGATACAATGTAATCTGAGAGGATTACACTGTATCACCTTGAAATCTGACGCAGTGCCCTTTTGGTGCCCCTTGCCATTGTCATTTGTGACAAATAAAACCTTTGAAAACCCTTTGAAAATGGCATCTAAAAAGCTCTGTCCTATGAATGCGCTTTTTGATCAGCTGAGCGACAGCGACACGGAGTTGATCACAGAACAGAGCGACAGTGAGTCGTGGAGCGATTTGTCATCTGACTCGGACACTGACACTGATCCAGAAAGTGACATCGCCGATGATCCCGCATTTGACCTAAGTGATGTGCGCACTTGGTGCGCTATAAACAGCGATGCAGACC
Organism: Rana kukunoris; assembly: GCA_029574335.1. NCBI lineage: Eukaryota > Metazoa > Chordata > Amphibia > Anura > Ranidae > Rana > Rana kukunoris. The sequence goes on along the minus strand of CM056052.1, from coordinate 248,011,514 downwards.
AGGGAGCGCCCCCGAGGTTCCGATTCACTGGATCTCCTGGGATGAATGTTGATGTGGAGAGGGACAACCCTCTGGCGTACCTGAAACTTTTTCTTTCTGAGGAGGTAATTTTAAAAATTGTGACAGAGACCAATCGATACCACAATCAGCAATCTGCTACGCTGCGTGCCAGATTTTCCAGATCCGGAAAATGGGAACCCGTCACTAAAGAGGACATCTGGAAGTTTCTAGGACTCATCATCCTTCAGGGGGTGGTGGGCAAACCCCTCCAGAAATGGTACTGGACCAGGGATGGACTGGCCATTGGGACTACAGGGAGTTTCCCGGTGGGCCGATGGCTCAGTGGGCTGGCTTCCGTGACAGCGGACCGCTGCCCCCTCCACTCCTCTGTCTCTCCCTTCCCGCAGCGCTCACCTCCTCTCCCGCCCCGTAGAGCTCATCTAGGGGGAACGACCAGAGGATCAGGGGGGAGGGGACAGACAGCTGACTCAACAGCTATGGACTGGGAGTTTCTCACTTCTTGCCCCGGGTGAAATAATATCTAGCTTCCCCACTGGTACTGCCTATAAGAGTACCAGTACCAGCCGTTCTACTCGAATAAAGTAGAACAGCTAGTGGCTAGGGCTAGTGAAGGGGGAAAGGGGACTTGGGTGGCCGGGGGGGGTGCGGAAGTTTTCCGGCCGCCATGGGAGAGACCTGTCAAAGTGGGCCAGTCCAGCCCTGTACTGGACCACCAATAAGATGCTGGACACTCAATTTTTTGGCACTGTAATGTGTGAATATCGTTTTTCACTCATTATGAAAAACGTACACTTCGCCAACAACGAAGAGTCTGATGAGGCCATGCATCCTTCGCCCAAGCTAAAAAAAATCTAGGAGGTGTGCCAACTTCCAGCGGACCTACGTGCCAGAAAGGAATGTCAATGTGGACGAAAGTCTGATGGTCTACAAGGGACGCCTGAGCTGGATCCAGTTTATTGCTTCCAAAAGAGCGCGCTTTGGCATAACATTTTATATGCTATGTGAATCTTCCACCGGATATATCTGGAATGCGGTAATTTACAGCGGGAAAGGTACCAAGTTCAATCCCAGGTACAACCGCTATGGGATGGCCACATCGTCTGTCCTTTCACTGCTGGACCCATTACTGAACCAGGGATATTGCGTGACAACAGAAATTTTTTATACGTCACCGTCTCTTTATGAGGTTTTGCTCCTCAACAAAACGGATGGGTATGGTACCGTGAGGCCAAACCGGCGTGACATGCCATCTACGTTTGGCAAGAAAAAACAAAAAAAAGGAGAGATGGTTGCCTTTCAAAAGGGTAAAATGATGGCAATGAGATGGAGAGACAAAACCACTACCATGGTCCGCACAAAACACGGAAAAGATGTGCTGAAGCCACAAGTCGTGATCGACTATAATCACACAATGGGAGGTGTCGACCGAGCCGATCAGGCAATGACATTTTACCCGGCGATGCGGAAACAACAGAAAAAATACTACAAAAAGATTTTCAGGCATCTCCTTGAACAATGTCTTTGGAACGCCTATATTCTTTATAAAGCAAACACGAAAATACCTCTTGTTCATTCTAATTTTATATGGAAGGTGGCTGAGCAGATTTTTATCAACCACCCGACGCCATCAGTGTCTGTTAACAGACCCGGACGAAGCTCTGTTGACGTTGGCAATCCAGAGCACCTGACAGGTCGTCATTTTGTAGACTTTGTACCGCCAACCGCACGAAAGTTAGCGCCTACCAGGATGTGCGTCGTTTGCTGTTCCAAGAGGGATGGAAATGGAAAAAAAGTCCGAAAGGAAACCAGGTACTATTGCCCAGATTGCAACGTCAGACTTTGTCTAGTTCCATGTTTCAAACTGTTTCACACCCAGGATGTGTATTGAATTTCTTTGTTTGACTAATTTCTTCATTGCATTATTGAATAAAATTAAATTATTTATTAGATTATAATTCATGTGTTTGTGTTTCAAATTTATCACATCTGGAATGTCTACTAGAGTCTTGTTTTGGTCAGGTTTAAGTAAGCAATTACTAAGAATTGCAGGCCTATGATACATATCACCAAATTTCCATGCAAAATTGTACTGCTTTTGGTACGTAATTCCAGACAGAATCATACCGCCAGGGAGGTTAACTGACAATTGCGCAGTCATGTATGTCTTTTTTTTCCCCACAAAGAGAGCATTCTTTGGTATTTGATCACGTCTGCGTTTTTTTATTTTTTGTGCTATAAACAAAAAGAGCTGCCAAAAAAACAATATTTTTTTACTTTCTGCTATAAAACACATCCAATAATTAATAACAAATAATTAAAACATTTTTTTCTTCAAAAATTTAGGCCAATATTTATTCTGCTACATATTTTTTGTAAAAAAGATAAAATAAATCCCAAAAAGCGTATATTGATTGGTTTGCGCAAAAGTTATAACATCTACAAACAATGGGAAAAAGTTATGGATTTGTTTTTACTAGTAATAGTGGCGATCAGCGACTTATAGCGGGACTGCAACATTGCGGCGGACAAATCGAACACTAATGCCGCATACACATGATCAGAATTTCCAGTGTTTAGAAATAGAACATGTTTTATTTTTTTTCGATAAAACCGGAAATTCCTATCGTCTGTGTGCAACTCCGATGGAGAAAAAACACACGCATGCTCAGAATCAAGTTGACGCATGCTCGGAAGCATTGAACTTTATTTTTCTCGGCTCATCGTAGTGTTTTATGTCACCGCGTTTTGGATGGTCGGAATTTCAGTCTGACAGTGTGTATGCAAGACTGATGGAAGTCAGCTCCATCAGAAATTCCGATCGTGTGTACGCACACCATAAGGTACACTTTTTTGGGAACCAGTGACATCAATACAGTGATAAAAAATATGCACTAATGATACTGGCAGGGAAGGGGTTAACACAAGGGACCATCAAAGGGCTAAATGTGTACCTAAAATGTGCTTGCTTACTGTGGGGGAGGTGCTTAGCCAAAACACAGGATTTCCTTCCCTACTGACAAAATAACGGTTTACCTTGTTTACATAGGCAGAACGCCAGTCTGATTATCTCCTTAACGATCTATGGGTCCCTGCAGACGTGTGCCCCAGTATTCGGTGCATACTAGCACATTATGATATTACCCTGCAGGGGGACCAATTTGTTTTTGTTTGTTTTTTGAATGGGGTTTACTACCACTTTAATCTTTCCTCTATATCTCCATCTTCTCTGCAGTTTCCTTTTCCTCCTGGTGGTCTCTTGGATGTCCCCCCTCCCCAATCTCCACTCATAAATGTACATTGGTTAAAACCCAAGAGTTTGGGGTGAAAAGTCAATGTTTGGTTTCTGACCTTTACTGACACCCCAATTTGCAGATCAAGATGGAAAATATTCTGTAAATGGAGAAATGCGCATATCTATGGGTTAGTCTGATAAAAAAAGCACAATAAGCAACTGTTTGTGATGTTTAAATTCCCATTAAAATAAAGAATATTAGAATACTGCATTAGATAGGGGACTTATTCATGGTAATATTTTACAATATAAAATAATAATTAGTCTCTCTGATGGACCTTTGGACGAAACCCTAATGTATTCTGTACTTCATCTACAGCCAAAGCCTGCCCTTTGTGTGCAGTTCTTCACATGTTCAAAACTCTCTCTTCAAATGGATTTTATTCATGTCTCCTCGAGATACCTCCAGAATTTCCAGGTCTTTCATCTGCCCTATTAGAGAATAATTAGATCTATGCATTACATGTCACTGAAATAATATGGGTAAAAGCAATATTGGCATTTATTTATTAGCTACTTTGACTAATGAGACACAGTACGAAGGATTTTCCAGATTTAATGAGTGCTCCGATTAACGTCACAGAATTTGTATGCTCTGGTGGTGCCATTGCCTACTGTCCATGTCCTTGAAACACGTACACCATTTGGAAGTGCTGATCACATGCACATTGTATCAAAGAATTTAATACATCCTGTTAATATTGCTACTCTCTGAAGCAAAGGCAAATGTGCATGTTTTTACTTCTGTGGTGTCCTTGTCATGTAACTTTATATTGTATGTTTATGCTAAAACATTTCAAATTTACATAAAATGCAAATAATACATGATGAATCTTTTCTAGACTGATGATGATGTACAAAACACAATAACCCATATCAACCTGATATCACGTTATTAGTTACTGGAAAGCTGCAATCTGATTGGTTTGCATTATTTTTATCTGCAAAAAAATTGAAGCATTCTCTGAATGGTTTATTATATGCTATGGTGACTTTAGGGAACAGGGGGCACAGTTTATTCACAAATAAATAAATTAAAAATGTGTTTAAGCCTTAAAGGGGTTGTAAAGGTTCGTTTTTTATTTTCTAAATAGGTTCCTTTAAGCTAGTGCATTGTTGGTTCACTTACCTTTTCCTTCTATTTCCCTTCTAAATGTTTTTTTTCTTTGTTTTCTTTGTCTGAATTTCTCACTTCATGTTCCTCCTCAGTAAGCTGTTCTAAATGACTTTTCACCGCTCAGATGATGGTGAAAAGCTTACTGAAGAGAAACAGGAAGTGAGAAATTCAGACAAAGAAAAAAAACATTTAGAAGGAAAATCAAAGGAAAAGGTAAGTGAATGTAAAGATACACCAATCTGGGGTTGTATATGTGGATCGCAACTGTGGAGGCTTCTCAGGTTTGAACCCAGGTTTCACTCTCTATCAGTGCAGAGAGTTTGGGTTCTGACAACACAGCCTCAGATAAGTAATTGGCGCATATTCCTTCATAGGCGCCAGTAAGGTAGGGGTGTAACTAAAGACTAAGAGCTTGGGAAATGATGAGACCCTGCAGGACCTAAGGTGAAGGGCCAGAGCAATACCTAGGTCAGGGTAACAGAGTTCATAGGGAGAGTAGTTAGAGTTGATAAGAGAATCTTGCTGTAATCTTTTGACTGAGAAATACAGTTCTTAAGTAATTAAACTATACGTGGTAGACATGAGAGGCTACTGAGCGTATATGGTAGCATTAACAGGAGTGCCTGGCATCTGCAGACTACTAAGTAGGCAAGTAAGGCTTCCAATGATCCTTGGTAATATCAGCACAGTGAAATGGTATTTAAGTGGACCTGGTAACATCAACACAATACAATGGCATTTGAGTAGACCTGAGCAGGCATGAGAGGCTTCCATTAATACTTGGTAACATAGGAGAGATCTATGGCTCAGCAGCGTTACAGAGCAGGCATAAAGGGGTTCCACAATATTTATGATACCAGCACAGATCAAATGGCATAGGAGTGCAATACAGCAGACATCAGAATAGCAGCAATGCTTTAGGCATAACTCAGGGTACTTGCGGTACAGTGGATGCTGAGCTGGGATGAGGTGCAGCAGATCCATTCCATGCAGTAGAGGACAGTAGGTAAGGCTGTGGGGTGCTCTTGGTCCTGGTCCAGGCTGAGGTGGTTAGTACGGAAAGGTGTGGAACCCCAGATGACAGTAGGCGTCCTGCCAAAATAGAGGAATGCCATACTGTCAGAGCTGGACATTTAAATAGGCCGCGCTGGAGGGGGCGGAGCTTGCGTCGGAGCTCCGATACCAACGGGGATACAGCGACTATCTACAGCCTGCTCAGTGGCGATTGAGTTACACCACCTCGGCGTCCACATTCCCCTGACCTCCCGCGGGATGCTGAACAAGCAAAACGGCCCGCAACGGCCTCAAAAACTGACACAATATTTCGCATGGGAGCAGAGGCAAGATGGCGCCTGAACCATCCGCAGCCAGAACTCCACAGACGGATCCACCCAAAGGGAAAGCGGCGAAACGGAACTCACCCTTGGCCAGGAAACATTCCCCTGTGCCCTCCTCTGCCTCGGGGAGCCCGGAAAAGACAAGGCCTAAGCTTGATGGCAAGAATCCTGCTTCTGAGGTTAGTGTGGGCCTAGATTCTGGGGATGATACCCGGGAACTCCCTGACACCATTGACCGCTTCCCCACCACTAACCAGCCTGTATTAGATACCACTCTTAAGGACATGTTAGTCTCCCTCAGAACCTCGCTCCATGGTGACATGATGTCCTGTATGCGCAAGTTTGGCCAGGAGTTACAAAGGGTGTCTGCCAGAGTGGACCATGTGGAGACCAAGATGGGGGAATACGCTGACACTATCAACAGCCTTGTTGATGCACATGATGCCAGGGATGAGGAGATGGAAGCAGTCAGGACCAAATTAGCAGACATCGAGGACCGGGCAAGAAGGAACAACCTCATTGTGGCGCTCCCGAAGCCGGGGAAGGAGCCAACCACACCACAGAACTTCAGGCCGATCTCTTTGTTGAACAACGATCTGAAACTCTATGCCAGACTCATCGCAAATAGGTTAGTGGATTTGTTGCCGTCCCTGATCCATATGGATCAATCAGGGTTCACAAAGGGACGACAATCGACAGAGGCTACGAGGCGCCTGATAAACATTATTCATGCAGCAAATTCGACCAAAACGCCTTCTCTGGTCCTTGCTTTTGACGCAGAGAAGGCGTTTGATAGAATACACTGGGTATACCTGGCTAAAGTCCTTACTAAATTCGGATTTACGGGGGAAATACACTCTGCGATAATGGCGCTTTATACTAACCCCTCAGCACAGGTGTATATATCTTGTCTTCCCCCTTCAATATCTCTAATGGGACCCGCTAGGGGTGCCCATTATCCCCGCTTATTTTTAATTTACTTATGGAGCCTTTGGCCTCAAACATTCGCTCTCATCCTAGGATAAAGGGGTTTAAAAGCAGAGATTCAACGCACACTATAAGCCTCTTCGCGGATGATATCATCCTGATGCTTACAGATGTGGAATCCTCTCTATCCTCAGTTCAAGAAGTGATGAATCTATTCTCTTCTGTGTCATACTATAAGGTCAATGACTCCAAGTCATACATCCTGGGAATGGGCATCCCTCCGGAGCTTCGACTGTCCTTAAGTACACGATTCCCATATGTCTGGAGGGACACGGGGATCTCCTATTTAGGTATTACCCTCACCCCCAAGTCCTCTGAGTTAGTTAAAAGCAATTACTATCCCCTTCTACAATCACCCCCATCTAAATTAAACAATCTGGCGAGATTTGAGCTCTCTTGGTCGGGCCGCTTAGCGACCTTCAAGATGCAAATCCTCCCCCAAATAATATACATCTTTAGGACCTTACCTATCCCAGCCCCTGCCTCTTTCTTTTCCTCTTTGCAATCCCTGATCAACAAATTTCTATGGGGAGGCAAGAGGGCTCGTTGTGCATTTAGCAGGATTGTCAAACATAGGTCAGCGGGGGGAATAGGACACACGCACATTAGAGATTACCATTCGGCCTCTATCCTCGCCCAACTGAAAGGTTGGTTCCCCTCCTCAGCGCCTACTCTCTGGTCCATGTTAGAAGGCCACCAGATCCCTGGGGGTAATCTCTACAACTATCTTCTAACTAGTACCTCCCTGCCCCAACCATCTCCCTTACTATGTCCAACGATTCGGGGTGCACTGATCGCTTGGAAGTCACTTGTACTACTTCCATTCCCTGTACTACAATCCTCACCTGTACAGATCCCCATTTCGGCTCTGTCACTGTTCATACCTAATATATCTCTCTCCTCTTGGGACCGGGAAGGGGGGTTGAGTGTTGCAGATTTATATATAGGACCGGCTCTTAAGACTTTTAGAACCCTCCAGTTAGAATTGAATATACAATCTGCCGACCACTACAAATATTTGCAAATCAGCCACTTCCTTAAATCGTTCAAGGAGACCTTGGTCTCCCTCCCATGGCAGATCTCCCAATACTACCTTTCCAAATCGCAGAGAGTGAGGGGTATCTCATTATTTTACTCTCTCCTAAATAAGTGTATATTTCAGAAGTCTCTCCCTATGAGAGCTTGGGAGAAAGATCTCAATACAGTTTATTCGGAGGAACAGTGGCAAACTGCTCTTAGGGTCACATACGCAGCTACTAGAAGCGCCAAATTGTGGGAGCTGTCTCAAAAATTCCTGTTGCGATAGTATCTTACCCCCTACCGCATTTCAAGGTTTGCCCCCTCAATACTGGAACCTGGTGTTCGGGCTGATACGTCAAGTGACAGGTCTCGCTCTAGACCTGAAACCGGGGATGGCACTGCTCTCCCTGGAGATGGACTCGGTGCCACACCAGCTGAGAACTTTGCTGTCTCACACATATTGTTAGCGGCTAGGTTGGTGGTGGTCCGTCATTGGAGGGATCTGTCGCCTCCAGACCTGGCCGACGTGCTACAGACAATTCACACTCATGGTAGCTATGAACAAATGTTTGACTCGGGCATGGGTGGAAGGTCTGGCATGAGCAACCACTGGGAACTTTGGAACTGCTGGTATCAATCTTAGATAACTACATGAATCCTCCGCTACATTGTGTATTGGATGGGGATTTTTGACTCTACTGCGAACTTCTTCTGACTTTTTACGGCTCCTTCTCCTCTTCCTTGACCCTCCTACCCTTTTCTTTCCTTTCCCCTCTCTCCTTTCCCTCCTCCTTGCTCTCTGTGTCTCCCCTTTTACCCTATGTTCCTCTCTCTTTCTTTATCCAGCAAGTACTTGTTAGACAATTTAGACTGTTGGTGTTCAAAATGTATGACGTTTGTTTGAAGTATACCTTGCCGCCTACCTACACAGGAGCGAATAGGTGCTCAGTTTTCATGTTTCCACTATACTTTGTTTCATTTTAGACGGAACCTAGATCAATTAGTTTGTATGAGATAAACCAATTAGTTTATCTGAGATGCCAATGCATTGTAATTCCGGATGCCTTCCACACTGTGATGTGAATTACCCAATGCTTGCTCTTTGTTTGTACTATCTGTTAAAAATTTAATAAAAAAAATTGAACTTAAATAGGCCGCGCTGGAGCGCAGCTGAGGCGCACGTCCGCGTTCCAGCGTGGAACGCAGCGGCGGCGCGCAGGAAGTGAGACGCCGATTGGTTTAGAATGGAGCGCAGCTGCTAAAAGAAAAAGCAGCTGCACCCGTTGTACATACTGTATCGCCTGGGGCGTTACAGTGAACCAACAATGCACTAGCTTAAAGGAACCGATTTAGAAAATAAAAAAATGAACCTTTACAACTGATGAAACCAGTTTATATATTTGTGTCCAGTGAATACCAACACTACAAATATGGAATTTTTTTTACCTGAAAGAAATGTCCTCTCAAAAAGTCTTGTGCCTATATCCTCTTTAACTTTCAATGATGATAAAAGAATCAGGGCTTCCAGGGTCAGTCTACATATAGTCTACATATAAAACTCAACTAGACACAAGGGAAATAACATAGTGCTCACTGTGAGAAAAATGTTTAATAATAAATTAAAAAGCATTTACATGACTGAAAATGACTGAAAATGACTCTCGCTTTAAGAGGATCTCACTAGAAAGAAGTAACAACCAGGAAAATTGCACAGCTGGGGTAGTGGGCTGTTAGGCCGCGTACACACGAGGAGACATATCCACGGACCGTTTTCATCGGACATGTCTCCTGAGAGATTTTAGTCTGATGTGTGTACACACGATCAAACCAAAATCCCCACCGACAGACAGCGCGGTGACGTGGCGGTGACGTTGACGCCGCCACGTCAGCAAACCAGGAAGTAAAATTTCGGTCAGCTGGTTAGGCGTACTAACCAGCGGACATGTCCGACGGACAGGTTTCCAGCGGGCAAGTTTTAAAGCATGTTTTAAAACTTTTGTCCGCTGGAAACCTGTCCGCTAGGCCGTACACACGATTGGATATGTCTGCTGAAACTGGTCTGCGGAAATAGAAATTATTGGTTATCCATAAGGCCGCGTACAGACGAGGAGACATGTCCGCCCAAACATGTCCGACAGACTGTTTCCAGCGGACATGTCTCCTCGGATTTTGGTCCGATGGCGTGTACACACCATCAGACGAAAATTCCCTCGATCTGAGGACGCGGTGCAGTGGCGGTGACGTTGACGCCTCCACGTCACCACTCCAGGAAGTAAAATACTTCCAAGCATGCGTCGAATCCATTCGGCGCATGCGGGGGATTTCTGTCGTACTAACCAGCGTACATGTCCGACGGACAGGTTTGCAGCGGATAAATTTCAAAGTATGCTTTGAAATTTGTCCGCTGGACAAACCTGTCCACTAGGTCGTACACGCGATCGGAGATGTCCGCTGAAACTGGTCGGCCGACCAGTTTCAGCAGATACATTTGATCGTGTGTATGCAGTATCAGACACAACAGTCTTGTGGGCCTTGTTCACTACAAATGCCATGCACAAAAATGCCACAATATATAGTGTATATTCCTTCTTGGCAGCACATGTAATTAATTTGCCAATTAATAGATAATTAGATTTACCTGGAGAGAAGTGTCAGAATAGGGTTTGTATCCAAGAGGTTAAAGTGTGATAATCTTGTTTCCGGCTGTTAAGAGGATGTGTGCAGAAGACCTTGTCATTGAAAAGTCATTTTCTTCATATGAGTGGTGATGGTATTCACTGTACACAATTATACAGTATAAGCTATTTTCATCACTTGTGGAAGACACTAAAGGATTAAGAATTTATATTTGGATGGACTACTGATGACACTGTAATTGTTGATTTTATAAGCACTTTTTTTATCACCTCAAATGTGAGTTTTAGGCTGCGTACACACGATCGGTCAAAACCGATGAAAATGGACTGAAGGACCGATGTGTGGGCCCCATCGGTCAGTTATCCTTCGGTCAAAAAAAGAGAACTTGCTTTAAAATTGGACCGATGGACGCCTGACCGATGGGTCAAAACTGATCGTTAGTATGCAAAAGCATCGGTAAAAGGCTGCGTTTGCTCAGAATCAAGTCGACGCATGCTTGGAAGCATTGAACTTCGTTTTTTTCAGCACGTCGGTGTGTTAAAACACGTAAACGTCACTGCATTCTAACACGATCTTTTTTTAACCAATGGTGTGTAGACACATCAGACCATCAGTCAGCTTCGGACCATTCTCATTGGATGGACTGATCAGATGTACACGGCCTTACTCTTTTTTAATAAATAGCTGTTAGTTAACTAGAATTACGCTATGTGCTCTCCTGTCTTCCTCTTTTTCCATATACATATTATCCATCTGTTTGGGCATCATAACCTATAAAACAACATTGGAAGTTCCCCCGCTGAATTCCTGGAATCTGTGTCTTTTGAGACATCCCTCTTTTGGTCTATTCACTATACAAGTCTGATTGACCTAGTGAGTGCATGCTTATCTAGGTTCAATCTTTTTGGTAAGCCTTATGACATATGGTGGTGGACCTTCTATAAGTTTTCTCTATTAGTCACAAATGGACTGCATTTATTTACTCACTATTTGAAACGTTGTCACTTGATTTTGATTATCATCATCAGAATTTATAATAATTTTTCGTCAATGGACTATTATATTTAAATTTTTCTCATGTGAACTTTTCTTCACAATTCACTATGGTGCATATGTGGTGTCCCAGTACAGGTATTTGCTGTAGGCCCTGTCAGATTGAGACCCTCGGCTTGTGGGGCCTCCCCTGCAGGGACTCAGCTAGTCATGATGTGATTTATACTGTTATGGTTGATAATGCATTTATTAGGTGCGTATAGCTTTAAGAGGTTTAGTCCGCCATTTTATGTTTAGTCAGAGTGTATGAGAGTCAGTAGGACTAAGTGCTAGACAAGACCTTATGGTGTTGTATTATACTTTAACTTGTAATAAACTTTAAATGTAAGTTCCAAGGGGAATAGAGATAAGTCTCTATGATCCACAGCTCTCAGCCAATGGGCTTCAGTCTCCCTCAGCTCTCAACCAATGGGCTTCAGTCTCCCTCAGCTCTCAACCAATGGGCTTCAGTCTCCTCACGACTATTTAAGGGGTGGGAGTGTTTAGGGGAGTCTAGCGCTACACACAGTTTCTGGCAGGTCAGAGCAGAATTCAGTCAGAGGAGAAGCAGTGCAGGCCAGAGACCTCCCGTTCAGGAGAAAGTACAGCAACTACTACTTCTAAAAAACTATAGGATCAGTACTTCAGCAAAATTATCGAATCAATCCGTTGTTCCGACGAGAAGCCTCAAGTCTACCGACACTTCAGTAAGTGTATCTATTCTTCAGCCTAGTCAAGCATAGGTATACAAAGGAAAAAGGCGCGCAACAATGTAACATATATATAAAAATATGATTTTACACAGCAACCTGAAAATAGTGAAAATAAATAAATACTAATATTGATGTGAAAAAAAGATATACAACGTCCCAAGTGTGATTTCAAGTGTTAGGTGCTCAAAAACTTGTTTCCAGATGCCATTGAAACACAGTTCATAAGAAATTTCCCAATGGGGTGTTTGTAGATAATTCAAATGGTAGCCCTCATCTGCTCTGTGTAAAGAAGTGATAGATGGCCCCTTACCGCAAAGTTGGACCCTTCCAGGGGTCAGTAAGACACTCAAAACACTTATCCGCGGCTGGATCCTAGGAATCACTCCACTGTGATTTAAACTGACAATTTATTCAGTTTGCACTGACAAAATTAAAAACAACAGTCCTTCACCCTGCACATATGAGAGTTCTCAGCTTGAATCCAAAAAATCGTGTGTGCAGATGCTTCCAGCTATGCGTGCGATCGTTCAAGTCGACCGGCTAGTAAGCTTACTAGCCGGTCGACTTGAACGATCGCACGCATAGCTGGAAGCATCTGCACACACGATTTTTTGGATTCAAGCTGAGAACTCTCATATGTGCAGGGTGAAGGACTGTTGTTTTTAATTTTGTCAGTGCAAACTGAATAAATTGTCAGTTTTAAAAAAAAAAAAAAACGCTACACTATGGAGTTCCTTCTTTCTCTATCTTTTATGATATCCTCAATTAAGCTGAGCATCTGAGCCACGTCTTGGAGTTAAAATCCTCTTGGAGTGAAAACACCCCTTCAGCCTTCCTGAGCAGTCCTGAGCTGTCAGCAGTGGAGTGATTCCTAGGATCCAGCCGCAGATAAGTGTTTTGAGTGTCTTACTGACCCCTGGAAGGGTCCAACTTTGCGGTAAGGGGCCATCTATCACTTCTTTACACAGAGCAGATGAGGGCTACCATTTGAATTATCTACAAACACCCCATTGGGAAATTTCTTATGAACTGTGTTTCAATGGCATCTGGAAACAAGTTTTTGAGCACCTAACACTTGAAATCACACTTGGGACGTTGTATATCTTTTTTTCACATCAATATTAGTATTTATTTATTTTCACTATTTTCAGGTTGCTGTGTAAAATCATATTTTTATATATATGTTACATTGTTGCGCGCCTTTTTCCTTTGTATATATATGTCTAGTGGAGCCCTATATTGGGCTTCTTTGTATTAAGGTGCAGCATTTTTCACTTTTATTTTTAATTGTTTCACGGTTTTTTATATCCATAGATCAATCACTTTAGGGGTGTTAGCGCGGATTGTTTTTGTCTTTAGTCAAGCATAGACCCAGTATTACTAATCCAGCCGCAAAAGCCAAGGATATATGATAAGCCAAGTCCAGGCATTGTCAGCTGTGTGGTCCTCTAGAGACTGTTTTGTGGAACCTTTGCGACACTCTGTGTGAACGCTGTGAAGATTTTGACACCTGTCTTCATGCCAGTAAAGCCTTTGTTATATTGCCCCCTGTTGTGGACTGTGTAATTACCATTATAGCTAGCGGGGATACGGAGGCCCCCGGAGCTGTAGTTTCCTGGGGTATATCAAGACTACAGTGGCGTCACGTGACAGAGAGGGTTAATACCATCCGACCCTCACTAAGGGTTAACACCACCAGACCCTGGGCTCCTAGCCCAAGAACCAAGCAGCTAACCATCAAGCGCATGTGTGTGGCCGTGGGGTTCATCCTCCCCGGTCATCACATCGTTTTCTGGCGTCACGAACAGGATTCGGGTGTACGCCTTAACCATTCAGACACTAAAGCAAGTCCTTCCCCCCCCAGAATCTGAACTGCGTCATTGAAAGTAATTTACTCAGCGAGGCGCAAATACAAGTGGTGGGGGAGGTGAAAGAAAGACTGTTAGCTGTCATTGTTCAGTGTGCAAGCCGGTACTAGAGAATCCACTCTGTGTTGCACGAAGGAAACATTTGCTGACCGGACCAAAAAGGAAGTTGCCGGGTGCAGCCATAGCAACGTGTCCGGCAATAGAAGATAATACCAGCACACAGCGACAGCGCACTCAAGGACAGCGCACTCAAGGACAGCGCACTCAAGGACAGCACACTCAAAGACAGCGCACTCAAAGACAGCGCACTCAAAGACATCGCACTCAAAGACAGCGCTCTCAAAGTTTCCTAAAGTGACAGCGCACTCAAACAAGGCTACAACATGTCAGCCCCAAGATCACCAGATGCAGGTGATGTGCCAGATCCTCTTGCGGCTCCTGCACAAGCTATCCCTGTGGCCTCATCTCCAGCAGAGCCATCATCGTCTAGATCATCTCCTGGCTCAGAAGTCCGGAGGCTGCTGCCCTCCTCTCCTCCAGTACGACGTCATGACAGCGGGGCTCCCCCATACTACCTAGGGAAGCCTGTGTTGCCTAACTACAGAGGGGATCCCTTTTCCCTCAAGGATTTCCAGGAGAGCTTCCAAAGCATTTTCTCTCTCTACTCTCTCCCCCCTAACCAACAGGTGCTGTTGCTCATGGGACAGTTGCAGGGACCTGCACGTGAGGAAGTCCGAACCTGGCCCACTTTTGAGAAGACTACAGTGGATCAGATCTTCGAGGGATTGCATCAGGTATTTGAGTCCCACTCACCCTCGGAGGTCCGCCTCAGGCTGTACGAGAGGCGACAAAAGCCGGGGGAAACGCTAAGGGCATACGCAGTAGCCTTGCAGAATGCCCTGGAAGCAGTCCAGAAACTGGACAATATCACACCTGACCAGGGTAAGAAATTATTGTTGGATAGATTCATAGAAGGGGTCCAAAATAAATGGGACAAGGCGCAGTTAAAGATGTTAGCTGTACAGAACCCCAATATGTATTTTTCTGCCTTTAAGCACCTAGCCCTTCAAGTTATAGAGCAGGGGGCGGACCCTGAGGAGAATCCTGACCCTAAAGTGGAACCTATGGGTGCGGCGACATGCCCTGCACCACTGTTACCACCAGCCCCCGCGCCCGTGGCTGTCACCCCGGCCTCCACTACAATTACTGAGATTCAAGGGGTTAAACAAGATATTGCCCAGCTTACCCAGGTGGTAAAGGAGTTGGCTAATCACACCACTCGGGCACTTAGAGCGCCTCCAGTGACTAAGAGACCTACCCCTGCTCCTCCTCCCCGTTACAGCGGGCCTCGCTCGGGTCCTTCTAGTAGGCCTTACTGTGATTACTGTAACAAACCCGGTCATTGGAAGATGCAATGCTGGGCTTTAAACGGGCGTCCCCTGTGGTCGAGGAGCGGCCCTCAGGAAAGCGAATCACAGGTCCAGCAGAAGAGCCAATGTACTCAGGACAGTCCTTATACATTGCATCCTGCCCCTATGTAAATGTTACCATAGATGGTGTCCAACTGCAAGCCCTGATTGATACAGGCTCGCAGGTGTCTACCATCTCTAAGGGCCTATTCTATAAATACTGGAATGTCGATTCGTTGTGTGAACCAGGTGATATGGATTTTAGTGTCATGGCAGGGGACGGGAAGCCAATTCCCAGACATGGGTACTGGGAGCCCACTATTCAGCTGAGAAGTCACACACTTAGAGGGCAAGGGATAATTGTCACTAATGTCACAGTACCAGGGGCCACAGAGTTTATATTGGGGATGAATATAATGAGACATTGCTTCAGTGATATTTTAGATGCCTTGCATGCCTCTCTCCCCCGTATGTCTCCCTCAGGCAAGAGGACTGCGCAACACCATCTCAAAATTCTGAGAGCAGAACAGAAGTTCGCGAACCAGAGAGGAAAAATCTGTAAAGCTCGGATCCAAGACATGAGGTCCGTGACCCTGCAGCCGAACACAGAGACAATTTTGTGGTGTCGGGCGCGCCCTGGTGTAAGGAATCAGGACTATCAGGCTTTACTGGAGCCTATACAATCTGAAGATTTTCCTATGGTCCGAGCTGCAAGGAGCCTAGTGACGGTGGTGAATGGATGGGTCCCAGTTCGCCTAGTTAATTTGTCCGGCGTAGCCACCACCTTGACAAAGTACACTCCAGTGGCCCAACTTGTTTTCTTGGACTCCAGTGACATACTCTCGTCATGGAAGGTGGTCCAACAGCTGAGTGCCCAAACCCTGTCAGGGGCTACCGAGAACTCTCCAGAACCTTGGTGGCACCAGCTGCAAATAGGAGGATCTTTCACCCCACCAGAACAAGTCGAAGGGGTCATCGAGGTGGCGAAGAGGTACCAGAGTGCCTTCAGCAAACACCCAACTGATTTTGGAAAAACCTCCATGATTAAGCATCGAATCCTGACCGGCGACAAGCCCCACATCAAGGAAAGACATCAGCCCGTGGCACCAGGCATGTACCAAACCGTCAAGAAACTGTTAACTGACATGCAGAAGGCGGATGTAATACAAGAGAGCCAGAGTCCCTGGGCAGCACCCATGGTGTTAGTTAAGAAGAAGGATGGGACCATCCGTTTCTGTGTTGATTACAGGAAATTGAACGACATCACCCATAAAGACGCATACCCTCTCCCCCGGATTGAGGAGTCACTCACTGCGCTGGGTTCTGCGGCCTACTTCTCTACATTGGATTTGACCAGCGGATAGTGGCAGGTGCCCATGGCCGTCGAAGACAGGGAGAAAACAGTCTTTGTCACCCCCATGGGTCTTTTCGAATTCAAAAGTATGCCCTTTGGGCTGTGCAATGCCCCGGCTACCTTTCAACGGCTGATGGAGAGATGTCTGGGACACCTTAACTTCCAGAGTGTCCTACTCTACCTGGATGACGTGATTGTGTATTCCAAATCCTATCAGGAACATTTGACTCACCTGTCGGACGTCTTCCAAGTACTGATCCAGCATGGTCTGAAAGTCAAACCCTCCAAGTGCCATCTACTCAAGCCACAAGTACATTACCTGGGCCACGTCGTCAGTACTGAGGGGGTCCAACCTGATCCAGCTAAAGTCGAAGTTGTCAAGAATTGGCCTATCCCACGCACCGTTAAGGATATTCGGAGCTTCTTAGGGTTTGCGGGATATTACCGCCGCTTTATTCCTCATTTTGCACAAATTGCCGAGCCATTGACTTCTCTCCTGCGAGGTACGGCAAAGGGGAACTATAATGGGAAGCTGCCGGTGGAATGGGCCAAAGAGCAAGAGGTGGCCTTCCAGGCTCTAAAACATCTATTGACAGAGCCTCCCATCCTGGCTTATCCGGATTATACTCAGCCCTTCCGACTGTATACAGATGGCAGTTTCGAAGGACTTGGTGCAGTGTTGTCCCAGATGCAGGGAGAACAAGAGAGGATGATCGCTTATGCCAGCCGGAATCTGCGAGGAGCTGAGAAGATTGATTCTAACTACAGTACAGTTCCTTCAAGTTAGAACTCCTGGCCCTCGTGTGGGCAGTCACCGAAAAATTTAAGGACTATTTGTCAGCCACCTCCTTCACGGTCTACACCGATAACAACCCCCTGGCTCACCTGAACACCGCTAAACTAGGTGCCCTTGAGCAAAGATGGGCCTCCAGACTGGCCAACTATGACTTCTCTATCAAGTATCGAAGTGGCAAGTCTAATATTAATGCGGATGTACTATCACGCATGGCTCCGGGCGAAGATCCCCCAGTGGAGGACAGGTGGGAAGATGTGGAGATGCCTCCCTTCTATCAAAGATTTGTGAATCAGGATGTGGTCGTCACCCACGAGGGGAATGAATCTGGGTCTAAAGCAATCCAGGAAGACCTGTATACCTGGAGGACCCTACAGGAAGAAAGTCAGACTATGGGAGATCTGCAGGAGTATTTATTGACCAAGAGGGTACCTCCCCGGGTTACGACGGGGTCAGAAGGACTACGAATTGAAGCGATTGTGGCGTCAGAGGAAAAGACTAATTGTGCACAAAGGAATGGTGTACAGGAACTTCTTGGACCCAGTGTCAGGTGAAAGGCTACATCAGATTCTGATCCCTCGGAGAGACGCCGCCATGGTATTGAATGCCTACCACGACCAGTCAGGACACTTTAGGGTCCATAAAACAGAAGCCACCATCCGACGCCGGTTCTACTGAATTGGAATGAGGAGCGACGTTGAAAAGTGGTGCAGTGAGTGTGCAGTCTGCAATATCACCAAGAATGGTTGCAAGAATGCGCAAGCACCTCTCCATTCCATCCAGAGCGAGAGGCCTAACCAATTGGTCGCCTTGGATCATGTCAAGCTGTCGCCTACCCGGTCCGGGTATTCATATGCTCTCACTATGGTGGATCACTATTCCAAGTGGGTAGTGGTTGTGCCAGTCAAAGACTTAACAGCCAAGACAACAGCCCAGATGTTCTACACCCATTGGGTACAGATACTTGGATGTCCGGAAACTGTCTTGTCCGACCGAGGTCCGGCCTTTGAGGCCCAACTGTTTCAAGAATTGTGCCAGTTCCATGCTTGTAAGAAACTCAGGACCACTGCTTATCACCCGCAAGGGAATGGACTCTGTGAGAGGATCAACCAGGTCTTTATCCACATGCTGAGAGCGGCCTCTGTATCCCGACCTGAAGAGTGGCCTCAACTAATGCCCGAATTGTTGGAAATCTACAACAATACCGTCCACTGTTCCACTGGTTATACTCCATTTTACCTCATGATGGGCCTACACGGTCAACTGCCTAAAGACAGAGTCTTTGGACTTCAAGCACCTTTCAACCACTCACCCCAAGCCTCTTCAGAGTGGGTCTCTGAACATCAGAAAAGGATTCAGGAAGCGAGAGAGATAGTCAGCAAAAAGATGGGCAACCACAAGTTGTCCACCGAAACCGGATCAAACTGTGTCACAAATTGGACCTGCCTGGGTTGGTGCCTCCTTCTGCACCACCAAGTCTTCCACCTCCAGTTCAGCCAGCACAAGTACAGCCCACCAAGCCAGTTTAGCCTGAAAGGCCACTCCTGATGTTCGAAGATTATCCTCTCTTCCCTTCTGATCAAAATGTCTTCTTTGGTTATGTGCGGGTCAGTTCCATTCCATCAACCTCAGTCTTGGCACCAGAAGCTCCAGAGTTTACTCCAGCCATCCGCCCACCTACTTTAATCCCATCAGAACTTTCTAGTGTGGGAAAAAACTCCATAAGTCTAGAGCCATCACTTGCCCCCATTGTCCAAGATGAAGGCGCAGCTGTCAGTCTAGAAGAAGCAAGTGTTCAAGGAGAAAACAGTGCTCCAGAAAACTCGGAAATGGTGTTGTGTAGATCCACCAGATCTAATTTCGGACATCCCCCAGCAAGATATAGGGATTAATCTATTAATTATACATACAATATATGTAGATAGACTATATACACTTCAGTTAGTATACATATCAAGTATACGTCATTACTAACTCACTGTAGAGGTATCTAATATGTCACTAGTTACCTATTTACCCTATTTAGTGCATAGGAACATACCTGGCCAGTAAGTCTCCTATCCCTCACTTAAGCACTACAAAAAGAGAAGAGTATCCTCTAAAAAAAAAAAAATTCTAAATGTGTACTTCAGGCATAGAATAAAAATGTCTAGCAAATATTAAAGTGTGTTCTGGGGAGAAGAGCTAATAGCCTACGGGCCCCAGTAGCCAAGGCATTGGGTAGAAAGCCTCCGGCAGCCCAATCCAAAACCTGGTCACTCTTAAAAGTGTGTTTCCTGTACATAACATGTGATACTATAGTATACGGTAAAGTATTATAAGCTTATATAAAATTGGCTAGATAAATATGAAAAAGGTGTAGAGTGTATCACATGCATAGTCTAATAATAGAGAGTGCGTAGAAAAGCTTTATCAATGTATATATGTGTATACCGGTTTCATAGTCAAAGTGTAATCTAACAATAAAATTCTGTTGTAGTATGCCTAGGATAGTACAAATAGTGTCCATAGATGTAAATCCTGTTCAAAACTGAGTGGTAATGTTTAATAGGTCTATATTCTGTCTGGGACCCAGATAATCACTTACCCTGTACGAAATGATGATCTCACTTTATCTAAAAATCCTGTAAGGGACATTTATGTGTATAATGCCTCAGGACTTATCATATTATCCTGTTCATATATGTTTATTTTTCCCAAAGAACCTGGAATGGACACTGGTGTACAAGTGCCTCAGGACTTCTAGTGGCCCCAAGGTCACCTCGTTCCTCAATCCGTCAGTGCCTTAATCGTCGAGGACGACTTCTGTTTAGTGGTGGGGTTTGTGGTGTCCCAGTACAGGTATTTGCTGTAGGCCTTGTCAGATTGAGACCCGCGGCTTGTGGGGCCTCCCCTGCAGGGACTCAGCTAGTCATGATGTGATTTATACTGTTATGGTTGATGAATGCATTTATTAGGTGCATATAGCTTTAAGAGGTTTAGTCCGCCATTTTATGTTTAGTCAGAGTGTATGAGAGTCAGTAGGACTAAGTGCTAGACAAGACCTTATGGTGTTGTATTATACTTTAACTTGTAACAAACTTTAAATGTAAGTTCCAAGGGGAATACAGATAAGTCTCTATGATCCACAGCTCTCAGCCAATGGGCTTCAGTCTCCCTCAGCTCTCAAACAATGGGCTTCAGTCTCCCTCAGCTCTCAACCAATGGGCTTCAGTCTCCCTCAGCTCTCAACCAATGGGCTTCAGTCTCCTCACGTCTATATAAGGGGTGGGAGTTCCTGTTTAGGGGAGTCTAGCGCTACACACAGTTTCTGGCAGGTCAGAGCAGAGTTCAGTCAGAGGAGAAGCAGTGCAGGCCAGAGACCTCCCGTTCAGGAGAAAGTACAGCAACTCGCGGAGTTCTTCTAAAAAACTATAGGATCAGTACTTCAGCAAAATTATCAAATCAATCCGTTGTTCCGACGAGAAGCCTCAAGTCTACCGACACTTCAGTAAGTGTATCTATTCTTCAGCCTAGTCAAGCATAGGCCCAGTATTACTAATCTGGCCGCAAAAGCCAAAGATATATGATAAGCCAAGCCCAGGCATTGTCAGCTGTGTGGTCCTCTAGAGACTGTTTTGTGGAACTTTTGCGACACTCTGTGTGAACGCTGTGAAGATTTTGACACATGTCTTCATGCCAGTAAAGCCTTCGTTATATTGACCCCTGTTATGGACTGTGTTATTACCATCTTAGCTAGCGGGGATACGGAGGTCCCCAGAGCTGTAGTTTCCTGGGGTATATCAAGACTACAGTGGCGTCACGTGACAGAGAGGGTTAATACCATCCAACCCTCATCAAGGGTTAACACCACCAGACCCTGGGCTCCTAGCCCAAGAACCAAGCAGCTAACCATCAAGAGCATGTGTGTGGCCGTGGGGTTCATCCTCCCCGGTCATCACACATATATGTGGTGGTTTTGTTTACGTTTTTTTGTTTAATTGAATGTATCTATGTTATCAGTCATCTGATACCACATCACTTTTTAGCGCTTCGTTTTTAATTTATTATATAATTTTTACATATTTGGACACTACTGTGTATTTTGGACGCAACACAGAAATTTTAACTATAGGGACACAATTTGGAACTTTTTTCACAGCCTGAACAGGACATTAGTGTGATGATTTTCTATGATTTGTGTGTTTATCATTTGCTATTTGAGAATTAATTTACACTATGCTAGTATTAGGTATATAATTGTATTTATTGCATGTTTTCCGTCATATATTGTTAACTTTTGCACTTTTATGATTGTGACTTAGCATTGCAGTGTGTGTGGAAGTTCATTTTTATAACTGAAAAACATGACAGTAATTTAAACCTCCATTACTATATCCAGAAAGTTTAGATATACTTTAATTTACTGTGATACACAATGATTATACAGCATCACAAGAAACCATTGCAATTTTTCACTGGCAGTTTATATGTGACTAATCTATTTATTATGACTAAGAATTGAACAAGAATCATTCACACAAAATACATTTCTGGGGCAAACACATAAATAGAGGATGTCAAAGGAGCATTAATTAACAATGACATACAGTATGGTACAAAACACATGTAATAGATAACAAAGAATTACTATTTTTAGCCATGAAAAACAAAACCACATTAAAAAAACTGTGTGTTCTTTGAGGTAATGCAGTGCTTTTTTTTATGTTCAGAAGTATAAAATGTTTATTGAAAAGTACATTGAAGCACAAAAATGCAGCATACATTATTCAACGAAGTAGCCAGCAGGGGAGACATGAGTATAGGCTACCACGATCGTGTATACAGTCATCAATAAATGGACTACATATGAGAAACTGAATAAGCTACCAATATAATAAAAGTAAATCATGAGCAAAATTGGACCAAATGAAAAATATTACGCAAGCATAGGAAAAAGAAAAACATTTGATCCGCATAGAAGGTTATAAAGTGATATTGGGACATTCACAAAGCAGCATAAAGAAGGAAATGTAAAAAAAGTAACTAAAAAAATGGAAATAAAGGAAAGAGAGTTTTTTCAAGTTAAAGTAGTTGTAAACCCTTAGGTTTCACACGGAGCATCCGTTCAGATCCGCCTGCCTTTTTTTTTTGCGGACCTGAACGGGCGCTCCGTGCTCCTCTATGGAGCTGCAGATGTCAGCGGTGACATGCCGCTGACATATGACCCGCTCCGATCCACTAAAGTATGACGGAGGAAAAACCTACTTTTGCTTTTGTCTGGCGGATCGGTTCGGATGAACACGGACAGACGGTCCGTGTTCATCCGATCCCCCCATAGGGGAGAGCGGGGAAAAGACAGGGTGGTCCCTGCACAGTGTGCAGGGACCGCCCTGTCTTCCGCCGGCTCAGTGGGGATCAAGGGAGCGATCCCCGCTGAGCAAACGGAGGTGCACGGTCGGATCATTACTGATCTGCCCGTGTGAAAAAGCCCTTAGGCCGCATACACACGATCGGTCCAAACCGACCGTGTGTACGGCCCATTGGTCTGTCGTCCTTTGGACCAAAGTTTTAAGACTTGCTTTAAAATCGGAATGATGGACACCTGACGATCGGTCCAAACCGATGGTTAGTACGCAAAAGCATCGGTTCAAAAACCCACGCATGCTCAGAATCAAGTCGACACATGCTTGGAAGCATTGAACTTCGTTTTTTCAGCACGTCGCTGTGTTTTACGTCACCACGTTCTGACACAATCGGTTTTTGAACTGATGGTGTGTACGCACATCAGACCATCAGGCCACTTCAGTGGTGACCGGATGAAAACGGTCCGTCAGACCATTCTCATCGGGTTGGACCAATCGTCTGTACGCGGCCTAACATATACCTAGTGGAGTGACTGGCCATAAGGGTGACCTGTTTATCTTCTCTCTTTTCTTCACTACAGACCTTAAAAGTATAGAATTTTTACAAGCTCAGTGAAGGGAGCTAAAAGCTGTTTGGAGGGAAGGGACACATTACCCTTCACACAAGAACAGAGCTGAGGCTATCATTTCCAAGCTGTAAGATGGAGCTCCCTCCCATATCACCTATTTTCTCTTGGAGTCAGGAAAACTCGTCATTAGGGGCTCATGAAAACAGCAGACGAATGAGGCAGCAGACAGAAATAACACTTAAGCCTCGTACACACGCACGGTTTTCTCTGCAAGAAACAGCCCAGTAAACTGAGGCTTTGAGGTTTCTCTTCAAGAAAACTGCCCAGAATCGAGACGAGAAAAATAGAGAACCTGCTCTCTATTTTCTCGTTGTGATTCTCGGCAGTGTTTTCCTGCTGAGAAACCCGAGCGTGTGCATACTTACTAAGGCCTCATGTACACTGCTGCTGGTAAACTGACATTTAGGAGCAGTTGAGGAATTTTTTCAACTGTCCCTGAACTCTCCTCTATGTTATCTTATCAGTACATGTACACAGGGTTGTTTATAGTTGTTTCTAGGCAGTTGAGTTTAGAGGCTTTTTCTGGAACCCCAAAAAATGCATTTAGAAGCTGTGTTTAGAGGCATTTCAACCTCCAAACACGGCTAAACATGGCTAAATGCAATAACTCGCATTTAGCAGCGTTTCGTTTACAGATGTTTTTCATTTTAAACAAAAAAAAAACTCTTCTACAGTAGATGGAAACGCGCCTAAACGCGTCTAAATGGCCGTTTTTAGACGCCAGTTTCTAGCTGTCAAGTTAAATCGTTCAGGAGAGGTTGAACAATGTCCCATGTACATGAAGCCTAAGTGATCTGTACTTGAGACAAGTATACAATATAGAGGGATATGCTTTGTCCTTATTTCATATCAGGTGTTTACAACCCCCATTTGAATGTACAGTGTATTATGAAAGAAAATTCCTTCAAGAATGGCCAGACAATTTTGGTTCTTTTGTCAAAGCCCATGAATGTGCAGATCACCACCTTGTGCAGCCAAAATTAGCTAGATCAAATTACAAGCATCTCAAACTTTAGGAAGGAGGTTAATGCTATTCACATGTTAATTGACTGCTTTCAGAGAATTCATTAAGAATGCATAACTTCCAGGCTCCTATTTTCTGAACATCAAAAGTAGCAATCATTTAGCATAGAGTAGACCTTATCTCCTATGAAAACTGCTGTAATCTATGCCCAAAGGTACATCTCAGTATTGCTGGCTATAGACCTGAACAGGAGGTCAGGTATGTAGGCATTAATCAAATTCTTCAGGAACAAAAAACATCATAAACCTGCAAACTTGGCTCAAATTCCAAATGCATGCAGATACTGGAACTCAAGAATAGATATATCATGGAAGGAAGTTCCTGCTCAGGTATAACTGATGAACCTTTTCACTGAATCCAAAGCCGTGGGTGCTGGCGATGCATATGACAATGCAAAAATGAATTCGAGATTTATTCAGGTTTTCTTCTTCTTTTTTCTCTTAATTTTCACCATAATTTTTTATTCAAGTTCACAAATTTTTACTAGTGACATATATTTATATACATTTATACATATATAGGGCCAGATTCAGGTAGATGGGCGAATCTTTATTTTAGAGTAACGTTTCTCATTTACATTACTCCGGCGAAACTTTAGCAGCAAGTACTGTTATTCACATAGCACTTGCTCCTAAAGTTGCGGCGGCGTAGCGAAAATGAGCCGGCGGAATTCAAATTGGGCGGGTAGGGGGCATGTATTATTATAACTAGGCGCGATCCCGCGGCGAACGTACTGCGCATGCGTCGACTGTCAGTACCCTTGCTCCAAATTCTTTCAGGGAACGTCAATGACGTCAATCCTCATTCACGGACGTTTTACGCAAACGACTCTAATTTTTTTTTTCGACGCGATGACGACGGCCATACTTATCATAGGATACTCCACTAGGGGGCTTCTTTATCTTTACGCCGCGTATCTTTTACAGAAACGTCGGAAAGTCACTGCGTCGGGCCCGAATACGATCGTGAATTGCCGATTCTCGCTGATTAACATATTCTCGGCGTTAATCAGCGGGAAGGCCCCCAGCGACATTTTTAAAATTGCAGTTCCGATACGACGGCGTAATACAATTACACTGCTCGTATAGGAACTCCAACCCGGCGTTTCTTGTTTTCTGACTACAGAAAACAGAAACGCCGGCTCAAAGTGAGAGTTAGGCTGGAGTATCACTGATACTCCAGAGTAACTCTACCTGAATCTGGCCCATAGAGTCTTTTTGTTTCACAAAAAAAGAAGAGAGATTTTTGATTAGGCTCATACTGTATCACCTTTCCGCCACATTTATACACATGGGGCTAGATTCAGGTATAATTGCGTAATGTTGTGTTGGCGTAGCGTATGCTGTTTACACTACGCCGCCGCAACTTTTACGGGCAAGTGCTGTATTCACAAAGCACTTGCCTGTAAAGTTGCAGCGGTGTAGCATAAATGGCCCGTCTTAAGTCAAATTGGGCGGGTAGGGGGAGTGTATTATTTAAATAACGCGCGATCCCGCATGCGCTGGCCGTGAATTTATCCCAGTGTACATGCTCCAAATCACGACGCCAATACGCAATGTAAACAACGTGAACGTCACTTACGCAAATCCCTATTCGCGAACGTTTTACGTAAACAACGGGAAAAAAACGCCATCCATACTTAACATTGGCTGCGCCTCATACAGCAGGGGTAACATTGCGACGGACCTACGCTAACGCAAACGACGTTAGCGCCCAGCCTAAATATGAAAAAAAGATTTGACGGCGTAAGAGACTTATGCTAGTCGGATCTAATGTAACTCTATGCATAACTGATTCTATGAATCAGTCACATAGATAGGAGGGCTCAGACGCAGAGATACGCCGGCTTATCTGGAGATAAGCCGGCGTATCTCTTTCCTGAATCTGGCCCATGGAATTTAAGCCCTTATATTGCATAATACAACAATCTCTGTCCACATGCACACGTATATGTGTTGTTGTTTAATATACTTAATATAATTTTTTATTTTTTTATTTTCTCTTATTCACAAGGGTAATACACATAACACATATATATGTATATATATATATATATATATATATATATATATATATATATATATATATATATATATATATATGTTTTTTCTATGGGTGTGCATGTTTTTCAACCACATGTTTGGATTTACCTGTGTTCAGAGGAGATATCAGTTAATTAATTATTTCTTGATTGGATCTCCAATTACCATCCCACTGGCCATGTGACCAGTTGGTAAGAGTATGTATTTGATATCCATTTGTCATGTGTGTTAGCTATGATTAAGCACTGAGCTTCAGTGTGAAACGCGTCAGGTTTCAATTGGTTTTCTGTGGCATGTATTTAATTTGATTTTACAATAAAAGGAACACGTTTTTGGAGTGCGGCCATCCAAGCGTTTCCCTTTATTTTTGCAATAGATATATCGGGCCAGATTCAGACTGAACTTATGACGACGTATCTGTTGATACGCCGCGTAAGTTATAAGATGCGCCGTCGTACCTGTGTTCTGTATTTAGAAAGCAAAATACGCCGAAATTTGGCTAAAATATGACCGACGTAAGTCTCTCACGCCGTCGTATCTTAGTTGCATATTTACGCTGGCCGCTAGGTGGCACTTCCGAAGATTTACGTGTCGAATGTGCTAATGAGCTAGATACTCCAATTCATGAACGTATGTGCGCCCAGCGTATTGATATACGTCGTTTGCGCATGGCGTTCGACCGGCGTAAAGTTACCCCTGCTATATGAGGCGTCCGAACAGCGTCATATTGTACGTTGTTTATGTCGTTTGCAGGGCTGGGCGTAAGTTACGTTCACGTCGATATCAATGAGTATTTCCAACGTGATTTTGGAGCATGATTTGGGAAACGTCCACAGCCGGTGCATGCGCCGTTCGTTCAGCGCATCATTTACGTGGGGTCACGATTCATTAACATACAACACAACCACTACCAGCCTACTTTGAATTACGCATGGTTACCCTGGCCCATTTACACTACGCCACCGTAACTTAGCGTTAAGAAGATACGCTACGCCAGCAGAAAGATGCGCCAAGGTATGTGAATCTAGCTGTATGGCCCGAATTCACGTAGCACTTACGCCGACGTATCTCAAGTACGTCGTAAGTACAAATGTGCGCCATCGTATCTTTGCGCCGATTCCCAAAGCTAGATACGCCGAAAAAATTATGCTTCAGCCGCCCGACGTAACTTGCCTATGCCGGCGTATCGTGGGCGCATAGTTACGCTGGACGCATCTGGCGTTACTATTTTAAATATGCAAATGTGTAAGATACACCGATTCACAAACATACTTGCGCCCGGCCCGGTTGCGTAAGGGTTACATCCTGGGTAAAGTTATTCCTCATATAGGAGGCGCAACCCATGCAAAGATATGGACCAGGGAATGAACGCCGTCGATTTTTACGTTGTTTACGTAGTACGTGAATTGGGCTATGCGTAGGTTGCGTTCAGTTATTTTGACGTGACTGTGAGCATGCTCACTGGGATGCGTCCAAGATACGATGCATGCGCAGTTCGTTTTTTGAAGTTTAGCACATCATTTGCATGGGGTCACGCTTCATTTAAATGCACGCCCACTTTTAGCCCACTTCCACCTACTTTGACTTACGTCGGCTTACGCCGACAACTATACGCTACGCTGGCGCAACGTTGAGAGCATTTGCTTTGTGAATACCATGCTTGCCTCTCAACGTTGCGCCGGCGTAGCGTAAAGAAGATACGCTATGCCGGCAGAAAGATGAAAGGGATTATGGCTGAAAGGGATTATGGTAAGCAGGCATGCTCTCAATACACATCCCCTGCAGAGAGATGTCTCCAGTCCAGACCATTGTCTATATGCAAGACAATTAGACACAGCAACAAGAGGGGGGATGGGGGAGAAGGGATGTAGCATTACATTACATTATCTCAATGCCAGCTTGTTCCTAGGTCTCCAGTCTCTTCTGGGCCATATTCTGTGGGTAAAGGCCAGCCCACGGTCCCTTCTAAAACACACAGTGACAGTGGGTTCTGTCACACTCAGCATCAGCATAGGCAGTCTTGAAGGGATCTGACATTAAAAAAATGTATTCGGTTACATCAGCATCAGGTGCTTGGTAGCTGGTGGTGATCAAGACTAATTCATTTTTATGAAGGTCAGTCGATTGACCGAGTCGGTGGACAGGCGCACCCTGTGATTGGTTACAAAGCCTCCAGCAGCACTGAAAGTGCGTTCCGAAAGAACGCTGGATGCAGGACAGCCCAGTAGCTCAATTGCATACTGTGAAAGCTCTGGCCAGTGATCCATCCTCAAGACCCAGTAACCCAGAGGATTTTTGGTGGGAAAGGTGTCCAAGTCTGATCTTGCCCTTAGGTATTCCTACACCATGTAAAACAGACGTTGGTGATGGTTGCTGGAATCGATCATACCTTGTAGCTGTAGACTAAAAAGTTGTCTGAACGCATGAATCAGACGGCCATCTTCTCCACTGCTCCTTCTTTGACTGACCGAAGCCTTAGCAACATGTTGTCCAGGACCAGGATTTTGTAGCCTCACAGTCTCTTGGAACGCGTTGCACAGACCTTTCTGAAAGGCCTCCCGAAGATGTTTCATTCTCTGCTCCCTCTGCGACAGCAAGATAAGGTCCGCAACCTTACCCTTGTAATGTGGATCAAGGAGGGTTGTGTCAGGTCACCTGTGGCCAGGTGACAAATGCACCCCGTTGCAGACAAGGGTGCACCATAAGGTAGTGAACCTAATAGCCAACTGCTGCAGATGGACAGGAAACGTGAGCCCAAGATTCCCCAGGGCGCAGAGTCTAAGGTCCAGCAGGTGTTCACCAGAGCCTCTAGTGGTGAGGATGGCCTTTGCTGCAACTGAACCAAGGTCGCGGCCCCTGAGGTCCCCCAGGTCATGCTCCGTAGGGAGAGAGGGGAAGCAGCCACTGAGGACACAAAGGATAGTGATGGGCAAGCCGAGGTCGGGGCAACAGGCAGACAAGGGTAACCAAGGGACAGGCCAGATGTCAGGGTCACAGGCAAACAGGAATATTTAGAGACTAGCCAAATTCGGTACACAGAAAGGTAAACATAGCACACGGCCGACTGGAACATAAGCAAACAAACAAAGTTGAACAGCAAAGCAGACCTGCAGTGCAACAGTTAATATAGGCTTCCTGGGACGGCCTGGGATGGGGTCATACAGGGAGGAGAGGTGATAAAAGGCAGCCAGAAGGAGAGTGAGGCCTCTAATGAACACATGGAGACAGGTAAGCTGCCAGACTTTATTGCAAAAATAATGACAGTACCCTCCCGCTTATGGCCCCTCCCCCTCACCAGACTTGGCCCAGGCTTAAAGGGAAATCTTAGATGAAACCTCCTCAACAGGCGAGGTGCAAAGACTTCAGATGCAGTGATCCAAAATGCCTCCTCAGGACCAAACCCTCTCCAATGCACAAGATACTGAAGAATGCCTCTACAGAAACGAGAATCCAGAACATTGACCAGAACCGAAGTAGAGAGAGGGCGAGAGGGTTTATTGAGGACCAAAGGCCTTTTGGGAATAAGCAAGGGCATGAGAGGATCAACAGGAATCTGAAGAGGGTTCCCCAGACGCTTAAAGATGAACTGGACATCTAGCACAGGACTATCAGACTGGGCAGAGGACAGTGGAACTCTGAGGTCAAGTTGGTTAGAAGGTGACAAGTCACAAGAGTCAAGCTGGATAACTGAAAGGCAAGCAGAATGAGAATGGGTTGAACCCCCTAGATAGGTTTGAATGGACGTAACAGTATTAGGGTGAGACAAGGTTACTGAAGGTCCTGAATAAGAAAAGGTAGGAGGCTCACTGGGCATGGGCTGAAATGGCACAACTAGTTCAGAGACTGAATAAATAGCAAGGTCAGGTGTAGCGACTACCTGAATCGCATCGCAAGGCGTATCGACTGCAGAACTTGCAGACAAGCTAGCCTTGCTGTGCGTCCAAGGGTATTTAGGGACAGACAAAGGTAAATAGTCATACAAACTGGAGGGAATGGTCGGCTCAGGTTTACAGATCCTCATCCAGAGTGCCACATGACTTAGAGCATGCATCAGCCTGACTATTGTAGGACACATTCCAGAAACCACAATATGCAGTAGGAAGAGCAAAAGATACTGGAATGGTGGCAGCAGGGAGTTTCTCTTTTGGGGCAATCTTGTAGGCAGGACGAAGAACAGGAGAGGCCCCAAGCCAGGATCTGTCCAGTAGTCCAGTCAACGCGTGGAGAATGGAGCCGTAACCAAGGGAGACCCAGAACGATAGGAGCTGAGGCCTTAGGTAGGATAAGGAAGGATATCCACTCCTGGTGTAGTGTCCCTACTGACATCTTAACAGGGAGTGTCTGGATGTAAATAGGACCCCCCGTGAGAACAGTGCCATCAATCGCCAAGACCACCTATGGCGTGGTGAGGGGCAAAAGGGTAAGTCTCAGATATGCTGAGACCGAATGAGAAGAAGCACCAAGATGAAGGGACACAGCAAGAAGAAGACGGAAAGGTGAAGGTGATATTTCTGGGTCCAATACTCCACTTTCCAGATGTATTGGACCAGAAAGTTTTTCTGGAGAAAGAGAGCAAGTGTCACAAAAATTACCCTTTCCCCCACAGTAGAGACACAGGCCTAGAGTTCTGCGCCTAGCACGTTCCTTAGGGGCCTGGTCCGACCCAGCTGCATGGGTTCCTCAGCTGGCAGGAGATGCTCCATGGGTCGAAGAGAGGGGAGCTCAGCCTGACTAAGGACCAAGGAATGCTGTGGTCACCTTTCTGGGGTTCTTTTCTGAAAGCGAATATTGATCTGGTTACACAAGGAGATCACTCCATCCAGATCAGTGAGGATGGTTCTTCCTGCTAATTCATCCTTCAATCTATCAGAAAGGCCATGCAAAATGGTTGTGACTAAGGTCTCATTGTTTCAGCTCAATTCAGCTGAGAGGATACGGAACTGAAGAGCATATTGTCCCACTGAATGGGATTCTTGGCGGAGACGTAAAAGGGTGCTGGCCGCTGAAGAGACACGTGCGGGTTCTTCGAAGATATTCCGAAAAAGTTTCAAGAAAACAGACAGGCTAGAAACCTCTGGATCATTCAAGCCTCTAGTGGTGAGGATGGCCTTCGCTGCAACTGAATAAGGTCACGGCCCCTGGGTCCCCCAGGTCACGCTCCGTAGGGAGATAGGGGAAGCAGCCACTGAGGACACAAAGGATAGTGATGGGCAAGCCAAGGTCAGGGGAACAGGCAGACAAGGGTAACCAAGGGACAGGCCAGAGGTCAGGGTCACAGGCAAACAGGAATAGTCAGAGATGAGACAAATTCGGTACACAGAAAGGTAAACGTAGCACACGGCAGACTGGAACATAAGCAAACAAACAAAGTTGAACAGCAAAGCAGACCTGCAGTGCAACAGTTAATATAGGTTTCCTGGGATGGCCTGGGGTGGGGCCATACAGGGAGGAGAGGTGTTAAAAGACAGCCAGAAGAAAACATGGAGACAGGTAAGCTGCCAGACTTTATTGCATATCCATGACAGTTTTCCAGCCAGTAATGACCCCTCTCCTTTATAGCACGAATATGAGGATCCTTCCGCAGGTTTGCAGGATCAGGGAGGCCATGCAGCGTAGGTTTGCTGAGGCATTCCGTCCGGAGTCCTCTGGGTCACTGAGGACGACATGATTGGCAGCTACCTCCTCCCAGCCACGTACAAGTCCATGGGTATATTGGAACTGTAATTGATCCCTTGAAGACTGCTGCTGATGCTGAGTGCTAGGCTCCACCTCCATGCTGACACAATCCTCCTCCTCCTCCTGTGTGATATGTGGGCAAGCAGGAACACTGTCTGGATAAAAGGGGCCTTGAGAGGTAAGGAAGTCCTCCTCTTCCTCCCTCTGTTCTGCCTCAAGCGCCCTGTCCATAATTCCACACTATGGATGAGCCGAACACCCCTGGGTTCGGTTCGCACCAGAACCTGCGAACAGACCAAAAGTTTGTGTGAACTTTAGAACCCTGTTAAAGTCTATGGGACTCGAACGTTTGAAATCGAAAGTACTAATTTTAAAGGCTAATATGCAAGTTATTGTCCTAAAAAGTGTTTGGGGACCCGGGTCCTGCACCAGGGGACATGTATCAATGCAAAAAAAGTTTTAAAAAATTGCCTTTTTTTCAGGAGCAGTGATTTTAATAATGCTTAAGGTGAAACAATCCAATTGAAATATTCCTTTAAATTTCGTACCTAGGGGGGTGTATAGTATGCCTGTAAAGTAGCACTTGTTTCGCTGTAGCGTTGCGCTTAGAACTGTCCTTGCACAAAATGTCATTTCTGAAGTAAAAAAGTCATTCAAAATCACTCACCTTAGGGTCTGGTATGGATATTTAGGGGAA
This sequence comes from Rana kukunoris, assembly GCA_029574335.1. Lineage (NCBI taxonomy): Eukaryota > Metazoa > Chordata > Amphibia > Anura > Ranidae > Rana > Rana kukunoris. Next base: position 247,978,521 of record CM056052.1, on the reverse strand, counting down.
CCCTGCGTCAAATAAAAAAAAAATTATGTGGGGTTCCCCCCAAATATCCACTCCAGACCCTTCAGATCTAGTATGGATTTTAAGGGGAACTCCAACCCAATTTTTTTTTTTTTTTAAATGCCGTGGACGCCCACACATTTTTTTTTTTTATGAATGACTTTTCTCTATATTGCGGGGAGCCAACAAATCATTATAGCCGCAAGTGATTTTAAATTACTTTTTTTCCTTCACAAATTACACTTTGTGCAGGGACAGTTCTAAACATGGGAAACAAGCGCTACTTTACAGGCATACTATACACCCCCCCCCCAGGTACGAAATTTAAAGGAATATTTAACTTTTAACGCTTAAAGGAATTATTAAAATCACTGCTGCCAAAAAAACTGCAGTTTTTAAAACTTTTTTTTTGCATTAATACATGTCCCCTGGGGCAGGATCCAGGTCCCCAAACACTTTTTATTACAATAACTTTCATATTAGCCTTTAAAATTAGCACTTTTGATTTCAAACGTTCGAGTCCCATAGACTTTAACAGGGTTCTAAAGTTCACATGAACTTGCCGCGAACACCCCAAATAGTTCGCTGTTCGGTGAACAGGCAATGTTCGAGTCGAACATGAGTTCGACTCGAACTCGAAGCTCATCCCTATTCCACGCAGCATGTGCTCCAACAGGTGGATAAGAGGGACAGTGTCACTGAGGCATGCACTGTTACTGCTCACCATCCTCGTGGCCTCCGCAAATGGCGACAGGACAGTGTATGCATCCCTGATCATGGCCCACTGGCATGGGGGAAAAACAAGCTCCCCTGACCCTGTCCTGGTGCCAAATTTGCACAGATACTCATTGATGGCCTTCTTCTGCGTGCGCAGCCACTGCAGCATGGCCAACGTAGATTTCCACCTGGTGGGCATGTCACAGATTAGGCGGTTCTTGGGCAGGTTGTATTCCTTTAGGAGATCAGCCAGCCGAGCACTGGCATTATATGACTGTCGGAAATGCACACAGAGTTTCCTGGCCTGCTTCAGGACATCCTGTAAGCCTGGGTACCTTCCCAAGAACCGCTGCACCACCAAGTTAAGGACATGAGCTAAACAGGGCACATGGGTCAGGGGTCCTGGTCGGAGGGCAAAAAGGAGGTTGGTGCCATCATCACAAATCACCATTACTGGCTTAAGTTGGCGTGGTGTCAACCATCTCTGAGCCTGCCCCTGCAGAGCTGACAGAACCTCTGCCCCAGTGTGGCTCCTGTCCCCCAAGAACACCGGCTCAAGCACTGCATGGCATCTTTTTGCCTGTGTACTTGTGTAGCCCCTTGAACGCCTACGGAGCACCGCTGGTTCTGAGGACGAATCAGCACATGAAGAGGCCATGGAGGAAGAATAAGAGGAGGGGGTGGAGGAGAGAGGTGTGTCACAATTACCAGTAGTAGCATTTTGGCGTGGTGGTCGAACAACCTTCAACACTACTTTACTTGTCCTGTATCCTTCCCAGCTGCTAGCAGAGTCACCCAATGCGCTCTGAAAGATAGGTAACGTTCCTGTTTATGCCTGATGGACCATGAGTCAGCGGTAATATGTACCTTACTGCTGACCGCCCTGTCCAGAGAGGCATGGACATTGCCTTCCACATGCCGGTAGAGAGCCGGAATCACCTTCCGTGAGAAAAAGTGGCGTTTGGGAACCTGCCATTGAGGTACCGCACATTTCACAAACTCACGAAAGGGGGCAGAGTCTACCAACTGAAAAGGCAGCAGTTGAAGTGCTACCAATTTAGCCAAGCTAGCATTCAGCCGCTGGGCATGTGGATGGCTGGGAGCAAACTTCTTTCGGCACTGCAGCAGCTGGGGCACGGAAATTTGCCTGGTACAATCTGACGTCGGTGTACACACCTAATTCTATACCTTCATTCCACTCAGTGCAGGCTTCAGAGAGGACTGAAGATATAGTGGGGTTGGAGATCCCAGCTGATGAGGAGCAAGGAGCGGTCTGCTTTGTTCTTTGGTAAGGGTCTTTTAGGTACGCTTGTCAACGAACTGAATTACAGGTCGACATATGTCTGGTCAAGCATGTGGTGCCCAAGCGGGTGATGTTTTGGCCACGTGAGATACACTTGGGGCATATGTTTCAAATAGCAGCCGTGCGATCTGATGCACTCGTCTCAAAAAAGGCCCACACCAAAGAACTTTTGGAATAATGTGGAGAGAAAGCAGCGCCCTGCACATGTGGAGCTCTGTGGTGTGATGCAGTCGGTGTGCTGCCCTTAAGTTGGCCCCTGGAGGGCATCCTGCCTCATTGGAGATGTGCCTCCTCCTCTCTCCTAGCAGGCACCCACGTGGAGTCAGTGACCTCATCATCCCCTCCCTCCTCATCACTGGAGCAAACCTCACAGCCGGGGGAACATGACTGCCAGATTGCTGTCCTTCTTGGGCACCCCCTTTCTCTGTGCTCACGTTACTGATTTCCTCTATCTGTGTACCATCATCGGAGCCTTTAAAACGCTGGGCATCCTCCTGCAGCATGTACCCAACACTGTGGTCAAACAGTTCGGGGGACTCCTCAGGAGGACATGGTGGGGCTAGGGAAGGAGTGACTGATGCCATTGAGCCGAGGGAAGAGGTCGATTTAGCAGCTGCTTTGCCAGACAAAGTACCCTGAGCCTGGGTGAGAGAGCATGAGGAGGATGAGGATGGCTTGGTCATCCACTCTACCAAGTCTTCGGCGTGTTGCGGCTTAACACAGCCAGCTGCCGAAAAAAAGGACAAGCGTGCTGATGAGGATGCACCGTGTCCATGACCAGCACTGTTGCCTCTAGATGCAGAGCCTGTTTGCCCTCTTTTATTGGCTTGTGACTGTCTGCCTCTCCTTGTTGTCCTTCCATACATACTAATGGCCCGCAGGGAGATGTAGCTACACAAAGCTGGGATGTACAGTATATATAAACTGATTATACTGCAGCTAGCAGAATTAACTGCCTGTCTGTAGTATTATTAGTATGAGAACATCAGCAATTGTCTTCAGCTAGCTTTAGTTGCACACTGTGCAGAGGACATAGTACACTAACTGAAAATACTGCAGCTCCCTGCCTGTGGTATTAGTATGAGAACACCAGCAATTGTATGCAGGTAAGCTTTAGGTGCACACTGTGCAAAGGACACTAAATCAAAATACTGCAGGTCCCTGCCTGAATTTGTATGAGAACACCAACAATTGTATTCAGGTAAGCTTTAGGTACACACTGTGCAAAGTACACTAAGTGAAAATACTGCAGCTAGCACAATCACCTGCCTGCCAGTATATTGTGAAGAGAATAACAGAAACGGATCTAGCTAAACTGAATACAGTGTATAAATATATATACAACACCTGGGATGCATATATATCCTCTATCTAACTCAAATTAAATGACACTGTCTCTCTCTCTCTGTGTCTGTCTTTAATCACCGCCGCAACACACTACACAAGGCCGCCATGCAGACGGCCTTATATAGTGTGGGGCGTGTACTAAACCCCTGAGACATAATTGGCCAAAGCCACTCTGGCCAATTATGACTTTCCATTTTTTCCGCGCTGTGATTGGCCAAAGCATGCAGGCCATAGTGCATGCTTAGCCAATCATCAGCAAGCAAAGCACTACGATGCCCCAGTGAATTATGGGCCGTGACGCGCCACTCGAATTTGGCGCGAACGGCCCATAATGTTTGAAATTCAAACGGTCAAACAGCCGATGTTCGAGTTTAACATGGGTTTGACTCGATCTCGAAGCTCATCCCTACTATGAAACACTATGACCACATAGAGTGGCTTAAAGCTAGCAATTAATACAGCGGACCAATGTGGTTTAGCTCAAAGGCTACTTAATCAAATAAAAAATTTAAATACAAAAAATTTTAGCAAGTAATTACAAAAGTAGCAATCTTGTAGCAATATTGACTGATATCCTCATAGTTAAGAGTCCAAAACATTTATGTCCCCACCACTATCTGCCATACTGATACTAGTTTATGTTCTCTATAGCAGCAGTAAGGTTATCCCAAGCCTGATGGGTATTTTGATTTTATGGGAGTGGGCTTATGAAGCTTTCCCGTAGATCATTTAAGTCCCTTATCTACTCACTCAAAACCATTTCTAAAAAAAAAAAAAAAAAAAAATATGTTAATACTTAGCGATTGTGAAATTTACTGAATACATTTTGTTATATTTTAACAAACATACAATAAACCACCTTAGAGCCGGTTCACGACTTGGGGGGGCGACTCTGCAAGTCGTCCTGAGGACGACTTCAGAGGTGACCAGCAAAACGACTTCTGTATAGAAGTCAATGCAGGTTGCCCTGAGCCACCCCCGAAGTCATGCAGGAAGCTTTTTCTAAGTCGCATGGGTGCATTTGTGGGGGACATGGCTGGGGGGACATGGCTGCATTTGTGGGGGACATGGCTGCATTTGTGGACACATTTAAAAAAAGTATCGGTATTCAGTATCGGCGACTACTTGAAAAAAAGTATCGGTACTTGTACTCGGTCCTAAAAAAGTGGTATCGGGACAACCCTAGTCAAAACCGATCGTTAGTAGGCACGACCATCAGTTAAAAATCCATGCATGCTTAGAACGGTTCCATTGCATTGAATGGGACGCGACACGTCAGGCGGCCGAGCCGCCTGACGAGTCGCCCCAGTGTGAACTGGCTCTTAAGCCTTGTACACACGATCAGTCCATCCGATGAGAACGGTCTGAAGGACCGTTCTCATAGGTTAACCGATGAAGCTGACTGAGGGTCTGATGTGCCACACACACCATCAGTTAAAAAAAAACGATTGTATCAGAACGCGGTGACGTAAAACACAACAACGTGTTGAAAGAAATGCTTCCAAGCATGCGTCGACTTGATTCTGAGCATGCATGGATTTTTAACTGATGGTCGTGCCTACTAACGATCGGTTTTGACTAGGGTTGTCCCGATACCACTTTTTTAGGACCGAGTACAAGTACCGATACTTTTTTTCAAGTAGTCGCCGATACCGAATACCGATACTTTTTTTACACAAATGCAGCCATGTCCCCCCAGCCATGTCCCCCACAAATGCACCCATGTCCCCCCAGCCATGTCCCCCACAAATGCAGCCATGTCCCCCCAGCCATGTCCCCCCAGCCATGTCCCCCCAGCCATGTCCCCCCAGCCATGTCCCCCATACCTAGCAGCCGCCCGGGGAACATCACAGCTTTCATTTGAATAGCTGTACTGTTCTCGCGCGTATAGACACCCCCCCTTGCTCGGGATTGGACAGATCACAATCACCCATCCAATCCCGAGCAAGGGGGAGTGTCTATACACGCAGGAACACTACAGCTATTCAAATGAAAGCTGTGATGTTCCCGCATGCTTTAACCATGCGGCAAGTGCGGCGGTTTTCATTGCGACGTGTGCGGCGGCTTTCATTGCGGCAGGACAAGTATTCTATATAGGTATCGGGAGTATTTGCGGGAGTACAAGTACTTCCGCAAATACTCGGTATCGGTCCCGATACCGATACTGGTATCGGTATCGGCACAACCCTAGTTTTGACCTATCGGTTAGGAGTCCATAGGTGAATTTTAAAGCAAGAAGGCTTTTTTTTAACCTAAGGTTAAATAACCTATGGGGCCCACACACGATCGGTTTTGACCGATGAAAATGGTCCATCAGACCGTTGTCCTCTGGCTATCCTATCGTGTGTACGAGGCCTAAGTATATCTCTTTGCAACTTGTTTATAAGGAAAAAAACATTTTACCAATTTTGATCAAACATTTCTTACTAGATTAAACATATAGGTCAGTTTGTGGTTTCACAGACTAAATATACTGTATATGCTTTCCATTAAAATATGTACACTGGATTTACAGTAGGTTTAAAGCAATGTCAAATGAATTGACTTACCCTAGAGTAATATAAACATACCATTCTACAAGATGGTTGCAAAAGTCTAATTTAATTTTATAGTACAGCAACCTTAACAAGTTTAGCATAATCCCTGCTTGCAAGTTCAAATAAATATCATTTAATCCCATTATTTTATTCTAAATAACTGTATATCATTAGATATTAAAAAAAAGAAAGAAAATTCAACTGCAGCCCATGATTATTTTTTAGATGAAAAAATCATCAGTTTTTTCCAATATATATATATATAATAAAATGGTATTGATTTTACTTTTATCATCCCTATTTACAAACAAATTATTGAATGATAAATTCAATATCTATTATATTACATAAAAGAAAAAGGCATTTCATTCTAGTTGTCAGGATTGAAGGAGAAATACAACAAAAGCTTTTTTTTTTTGCTGTACTTCTCCTGTGTATCACAGAAGTGTAGTTCGCTTTGACAACGGCTGAAGGCCACTTTTGGCTGATGTCTAATGCCGCGTACACACGACCGTTTTTCGGGTTGTAAAAAATTATGTTTTTTTATGTCATTAAAAATGATTGTGTGTGGGGATCCAGAGCATTTTTCACGATGTAAAAAATGGGCATTAAAAATTTCGAACATGCTCTAATTTTTTACGACGTTTTTTATGTTGTCGTTTTTAACGTCGTAAAAAATGGTCGTGTGGGCTTTAACGACGTTATGAGATGGGAGCGCTCGTTCTGGTAAAACTAGTTTTAGAGTAAGCACATTCATCACGCTTTAACAGACAGATCGTCTATTACTAACACAAAATCAACAAAAGCAGCCCAAAGGGTGGCACCATCCGAATGGAACTTCCCTTTTATAGTGCATTCGTATGTGTTCTACGTCACCACGCTTTGTTAGAGCGTTTTTTTTTATGATCATGTGTAGGCAAGACCGTTTTAACAATCGGGTTAAAAAAAAAACATAGTTTTTTCTAGACCATTAAAAATGTATTTTTTTACAAGCCGAAAAACGGTGGTGTGTACGCGGCATGAGAGCTGATCCAGGTTTGGGAAAGATCGCGAGTCAAGACCATATGGTTGTGATCCACCCACAACGAGCGGCTAAAATCTGGAAGCAGCTGTACCCGGAAAGAGCAGAGAGCCGGTGATTGACAGTCAGCAGATCTCTGTCCAGGGAGTACTGAGAACCGAGCGATGTGTTTGATTATTCAGTTCTCAGTCTTGGAGGTGCTGGGGAAAGACATAGGCAAGTATTATTCTAAAGAAAACCCAAACCCCATACTTCTCTTTTTACGGAATACTTACTTTGCAAATGTAATGTTTTCTAGACTTAGTGATAGTGACGTCGCCATGGGGGTTCGGACCATACCCGGCAGAGGGGTGACATCATCCAGTAGGAAGCAGGAGCCGGGGTCACTAGGGGGCCCCATCAGTGTTGCCATCCCTCTGTCAATTTAGGGATGTTAGCTATATCTGTCATACGAGTGTCTGCTTTCTGTTTTCACTGAGCTTGGGCTCTGAGTGTCTGAACACCACATCTCCCCTCCACATGAATGGGAGAGGTTGGATCTGCTCTCCCTTCTTGTGCTCACACTTCCCTTAATGCAGCCTGTCCTTGCACTCTGTATGTGAAGAAGATGTGTGTGCAGGAAAGTTTAAATCAAGGAGCTGACTGAGACTCCAGGGACTGAAGTGAGTGAGTAGTTGAGCACCATGACCATACTCTCCCCCTTCCTCTTTCTCTTTCTTCCTGACAACTCTCTCCTGAATCTCTCTCCCTCTCCTTCTTTCCTATATTGTCCCTGGGCAAAAAAGTTTTCACATGTTCTACATGTAATCTGCACTGCCTATTATGGCTGGCTCAGAAACCTATGTTTGCTGTACCATCCAAAAACCTGCTTCCTGTTTCATGCCGCCGCTATTCACTGTCCCCCAGTCAAATATCTGGTTGCTGGGACCACCTGGCGTCTAGCAACCAGCGAGGTAAATGCAGAGTCCCCAGAATTCCCATTGAGAAGGATCCAATTTCTTTCTACTGAGCTGCTCCTCATCCCCCAGCTTCCTCCCTGCTCATAGTAACTATGGAAGAGTCTGAGGCCCCGTACACACGCCCGAAAACCTTGTCAGGCTAAACTCATCATTCTGCCAGACGAGGTTCTCGGCCGGCCGTCGAGTTCGTCGACCAGGCTGTCGAAAAAGGCGTCGAGCCATTAGTCCCGATGGCCCGTCAAGGAAATAGAGAACCTGCTCTCTATTTTGGCTCGACGAGCGTCCCAACGGGATGCTCGACGAAAGTGTACACACGATTGAGCTTCTCGGCAGAATATGGATCCCAGCGAGCTTCTCGCTGGATTCTGCCGAGAAGCTCGGTCGTGTGTACGCGGCCTAAGAGCTGTGAGTAGGGAAGTCAGGAAGAGAGAAACAGAGTATGGTAGTCTGTTCTGGAGGAACAAGAGAAAATAAGGTAGAGATGATGAGGGAGGGAGCAAGCAGCTGAACATCCTACACTGATAGACCTGAAATATCCTCTGTGATAACCCTGCCCCCTCTGCTGCCTTGCACCAACAGCCACTCTCTGCCCTCACACACAGCGCAGAGTACAGGGAAGGCTGACAGGCTTTAGTGATCACTGGATGTCTCCTTGTTCTGTGAGCTGAGGAATTAGAGTCTGTCATGTCTTGATTTGTAGTAACATTGGCAGTCCTTGTACATTGTTTGCCTCTTCTGGATTTTAGGCGTGCGTGCCCCTGTCCACCGACTTCACTGTCATTTGAAACAGCGGGAGTATTTCAGTAGATCTGTCGATTGGGTGTTTACTGTAATATTATTGGTAAACAATACAGAGCTCTATACAGAGGGACCGATTGCTGTATTTCTTTTCCGCGCTATGCATGGAAAATAAATAAATCAATATTTAGTAGAAAACAGCACACAGTAAACCCCTAATCACTTTAGATGTTTACCTCTTACCAGCCAGTGTCAATATTACTGTGACACTGAATGTGACTTTGAAATCATGCTACTTCACTTGAAGTAGCATGATTTCAAAGCCACATGTCAGTGCGATTTCAAATGCGACTTGTTTGATGTCTATGCAAGTCACCTAAAATCACCAAAATCAGTTTAGGAACCTCTTTTTCAAAATTTTGCAGCTTTACCAGTGCAACCTCATCAGTGCAGCCTCATCAGTTCTGCCTCATCAGTGCACCCTCATCAGTACAGCTTAACCAGTGCAGCCTCATCAGTGGAGGCTCATCAGTGCAGCCTCACCAGTGAAGCCTTGTCAGTGGAGGCTCGCCAGTGCAAGCTCATCAGTTCCCATCAGTCATTACAGCAGAATACAGTGTGTATAATATATACTTATGGGCCTGTGTCTATAGTTTTCTAGTACTTTAATAAAGCATGTAGTGGCAATTAGTGTATCTGTTGTTATGGCTGGAGGGAGAGAGATCACATGTGGGAGAGAGGGAAAATTAAATATTTAACCACTTCAATACCGCTTCACGTCCAAAGACGTGAACAGCGCAGACCTGAGGCGCCGGGTTGACGTCTTTGGACGTGATTTGCTTGTAATTCCCCGCGCGCGCCACAGGGTGGCGCGCGGCGGGGAAAAACAGTCCCGACGCATCACCGAGGATCCGATGCGTGTACCCGGCGGCCGCGATGTCCGTCAGGTACACGCGATCGTCGGTGAGACAGCAGGGACGTGGAGCTCTGAGTGTAAACACAGAGCTTCACGTCCTGTCAGTGAGGTGACAGATGCTGTTTCTCTTGTACATAGGGAGACAGCATCGGTCACCTCCCCCAGTCACCCCCCTCCCCCCATACAGTTAGAACACACCCAGGCAATACATTTAACCCCTTCCTCACCCCCTAGTGTTAACCCCTTCAATGCCAGTCACATTTATACAGTAATTAGTGCATTTTTATAGCACTGGTCGCTGTATAAATGTGAATGGCGCCAAAAATGTGTCAAAAGTGTCCGATGTGTCCGTCGCAATATCGCAGTCCCAATAAAAATCGCAGATCGCCGCCATTACTAGTAAAAAAAAAATATAAAAAAAATATAAAAAAAAAAAATCATAATTATGTCCCCTATTTTGTAGGTGCTATAACTTTTGCGCAAAGCAGTCACTTATTGTGATTTTTTTTTTTTTTTTTTACAAAAATACGTAGAAGAATACGTATCGGCCTTAACTGAGAAAAAAATATATAAAAAAAAAAAAAAATGGGATATTTATTATAGCAACAAGTAAAAAATATATATATATTTTTAAATTGTCGCTCTTTTTTTCATTATAACGCAAAAAATAAAAACCGCACGGGCGATCAAATACCACCAAAAGAAAGCTCTATTTGTGGGGAAAAAAGGGACGCCAATTTTGTTTGGGTGCCACGTCGCACGACCGCGCAATTGTCAGTTAAAGCGACGCAGTGCCGGAAGCTGAAATTTCGCCTGGGCACGAAGGGGGTTTATGTGCCCAGTAAGCAAGTGGTTAATGACAGTAGACAACATAGAATGAACTTAACATTGATCAAATGTATGCTTTACATTTATAAGCGTCCTTTCACACGGAGCGGCCCGTTTTTCGGTCCGCTCCGTGTGTGTCCGTCGGCTCAGTGGAGATCCCCGCTCAGCTGTCTGCGGACAGGGCGGTCCCCGCACAGGGACCGCCCTGTCTCTCCTCTGCTCTCCCCTATGGGGAATCGGATGAAATCGAACCGTTTGTCCGTATTCATCCGATCCGTTTTCTTCTGTCCGAAAAAACAGATCCAGACGGACCCGGATCTTTGCGGACGTTAGCGGATGCATCATCCGCTAACAGACACGATCCCATAGGGAACTATTACAAGTTGTGGCATCTTTTGAATTAGAGAGAAGACTTCCTGGCAATTCAGTTAGACTTTTCTCTTCAATGGTAGGAAATTTCACAAATGTAAAAAGTGTTTAGTGTTTTGTGTAGGAGGGTGTAGTATTGGCGGATTTTTTCAGATTCACAGAGTTCTGTTTAAAGTGGGTTCACACTGCTGTGCTGTAGTTGTCCTGCATATTACTGTACCTCCGGTTATAGCTGCAGCCCCATAAACTACTATTAGGTTGCACATTTTTGACACATTTTTTTTTGCCGCACCAAAAGTCCTGCATGCTGCATCTTTGGTGGGCTTCCAGAAAACCCTACAAAAACATCTTTGTTCTGGCCCAGGATCTCCGTCGATCTCATCACATCACCCATCTCTACATAAACTTTTATGTAGCAGGGAATACTATAGAATGTCACTTGAATGATAGCTTTGAGTCTGTTGTGGCTGTTGGCATTACATGCAAGATGGTGACATCCAACATGGGTTTTAGGGCTTAGGGATGTCTATACAATGGAGGACTTTAAAGAGGTAAATAACATGCATGTGAAGCCCGTGGCCTACACCTCCCGCTGGACACCGCATAACCATTGACAGGCTCTGTGAGGGACACAGGCGGAGCTGCAGCTGTGGGAGAATTCTTCCCCCTCTCTCTCCTCATTCTACACTGTATGCGAGTGGCGCTCACAGAAAGACACAGCCATTCATTCTGTTCCCTTCCCTGTTTCCTCATTGGCAGGGGAGAGGGTCAATTGCAGAAGCAGCAAAGATTTGCGGATATGTAGTCCCAAACACATGCAGCCCTATAGCAGTCCCTAAGAAACAGAACTACACACCCCAGCATGCTCTGTGGGGGGGGGCAGAGTACACCAAGTGGCTTCCTGGGAGCTGGGCAGACACCACAAGGTGAGAAGAAGGCCAGATGCAGGAGAAGAGGTACTGCCATCCAGGGGTGCTGCATCTCTATCAACATCAGGAATGTCCAGGTAGTGGGGCAGTCAGTCGGGCTCCCCGAAGAGTCTGCCTGCCAGGACATCTCCTTAGGGCATTGATCATGGGATTGGTGAGCAGACACTTGCCCACCTTAAGGATTCAAACAAAGACACTGCATACAGACAACTTGTCCTTCATTTGCCTACACCAGTAAAACCAAAATCACACTTACACTCTGTTAAGCAGTCACAGCATCTGTCTAGCTTACCTGCATGCTGCCAGCATATTGCATTTTCACTATACCAAACAGGACATCTAAGTGTACCAACTAAAGTAACAAGCTGAAGATTCAAGGTATTCATTCTTCCCAGGGACTGAAACCCAATTCCCCTCAATGGACTGAAGTCACTGGTGACATATGGGCTCACACATACACCCTGGGTCCTGGATATATAGTGAATGAGTGGGTTGGCTGACTTGGGAGTTACACTATTGAACACTGAATTAGTTACAGTGTTTATGGTTCTCTGGGACTGTGGTGTCTGGGGACAGAAGGGAGAGATCTGACATAAGAAGGGGTCATTCCTCTGCCCTCCTCCTGCCTAAACCAATAGAGCACAATTCAAGAAGAGTTGTTGGTTAGTCTGTTAAAGTGTTTGCTATTCTGTGATCTGTCATTGTTAGCGTGTTTGCCTCTGCTTTTGGGATTATTAGCCTTGGGGAGACCCCTGAAAGCAGCCAGAAAGTATCATTGAGTTCTATTGCTCTTAATCTTCAGCCATTAGTACACAGCTGATTTACTTGAGATTTTTTTCCTGTGTTTTACTACAATTAGTGTCATTTTACTGTGGTGTTCACAAAACATTTTTGCCAGGTGTGCCAGAGGGGCTGAGACTGTTCTTGGGGTTGAGTACAGAACCAAATATACTCAAGGGGCTCCTCAGGGGGGAAGAGCTACACTTACACTTTCTCACAAAAGTGAGTACACCCCTCACATTTTTGTAAATATTTTATTATATCTTTTCATGTGACAACACTGAAGAAATTACACTTTGCTACAATGTAAAGTAGTGAGTGTACAGCTTGTATAACAGTGCAAACTTGCTATCCTCTCAAAATAACTCAACACACAGCCATTAATGTCTAAACCGCTGGCAACAAAAGTGCGTACACCCCTAAGTGAAAAATGTCCAAATTGGGCCCAAAGTGTCAATATTTTGTGTGGCCACCATTATTTTCCAGCTTTCCCCTAACCCTCTTGGGCATGGAGTTCACCAGAGCTTCACAGGTTGCCACTGGAATCCTCTCCCACTTCTCCATGACGACATCACAGAGCTGGTGGATGTTAAAGACCTTAAAATGTGTGAATGCACATACAGTATAAACTTATGAATAAATGTTGAAATTAATGTTCTTGGGATAGGGTCTCTTTAAAGTCAGACTACAGTCAGTCTACATTTGTGTTACGGTCCTGGCATTTTCCATTGCACCATGATAAGATAATAAAGTGATTAGAAGCAAGATAGGTATACATGCATAGTTTTTTTTTCTATTCAACCAGTGGGTTGAATGCAAAAAAATATATAAAAAATGGGTCCGACATTCACAAAAGCAATGTGGATGCAGGGATTTCCCCTGCTGCCCTATTATTGTATTGTGACAGTGAGGCCCCCCTTCCAGAATACACAGATCAGTGCTGCAGCCATTGACTGCAAGTGCTGATCAAATGGTTGAACGTTCAACCACCAAGTGTACCCTGCTTTAGTTAGCATTTATTTATGAGATGCAACTGCTATCATGTGGCATTTCCCTTACTGTTTACAAAAAAAATACTTTATTGAAATGTATGGGCTATCTAAAATAATAAAAAAAAACATATATCAGAGCAATGCAAAAGGTACATTTTGTACACAAATGTGACCTGGATGCTGACATAAAGTAAATATTATATATTTGAATTTGTTTTAATTGATACCTACATAAGTAAACCAGACAATGCTATTCTCTCTCTTATGTCAGTTCTAGTAAAGATTGTACATGCAGTAATGTCAGATTTTATTACATCTCTCCATTAATGTTATATGATTAATGTGCACAGCTGAGCCTGGACTTGATTTTAATTGCTGCATCAGAGTGTTCCACCCTTCTAGTCGCTCTGAATTACATGCCACGTTAGTAAATGCAACACAGTCAGAAAATCAGTTGACTGAATGTCCAATTTCTTTTCCATAGACTATGTTAAGCCATATTTGTGTCGTTTTCCCTGTAATGACACTCTTTCATGGTCTGAATACTCTGTGAGCTTAGATTTTATTGTGTCAATTTAAAGTGGACTTTTCAGTAACAAGTCTGCATAAATACATTTTTGACATGTTACAATTGACTATATAGCAATAGTATAATTTTTCAAAAAAGTTATATTATCAATAATTTCTACAACTATGTGATTTATATGTGTAGTGTTGGGGATGGTAGAGCTTAAAGAAGAAGTAAACCCTGATAGGTTTATCAGGGGGGCCCGGCCGAACATGGCGGAGAGCATCGGTGGGTGTGGCCCCCCCGGCAGAAAACGGCGTAGCCCGGGGCCCAATGGGGTGGTGGTGGGGGCACCGGCAGAAGACCCCCCGGAGCTGACTAATACATTATTTTATTCTGTGTGGTTTATTTGTGTTTACACTTTACCACCCGGCGAATGGGTAGGGGTACGATGTACCCCATACTCATTCACATAGGGTGGGGGGCCAGAATTTGGGGGCCCCCTTATTAGAGGGGGCTCTCAGATTCTGATAAGCCCCCCGCCCGCATACCCCGACAACCACCGTCAGGGTTGTCGGGAAGAGGCTCTTGTCCCTATCGACATGGGGACAAGAGTGCTTTGGGGTGGGGGGGTAGTGCCCCCCTCCACCAAAGCACACACTCCCCCATGGCGAGAGCATGCGGTCTGGTACGGCTCAGGAGGGGGGGGGGCGCTCGCTCGTCCCCACCCCCATTCCTATCCGGCCAGACTGCGTGCCTGGGATAAGGGTTTGGTCTGGATCTGAGGGGGAACCCCACGCCGTTTCTTTGGTGTGGGTTTAACCCCTTATGTTCCAGACCAAATCTAAGAGCCTGTTGTGCACCTGGAGGGGGACCCCCACGCCGTTTTTTTTTTTTTTAATTTGGTGTGGAGTTCCCCTTTATCCCGGTCCTGTCAGGGGGGGGAATGCCTGCTCGTCTGTCCATACAATGTATGAACAGCGATCTGTCATTTCCCCTAGTCAGTCCCACCCCATTTACAGTTAGAACACACCCAGGTAAGATAATCAACCCCTTCCTCGCCCCTAGTGTTAACCCCTTCCCTGCCAGTGACATTTTTATAGTAAGCAATGCATTTGTATACCATTGGTCGCTAGAAAAATGCCAAAGCTCCCAAAAATGTGTCCGCCATAATGTTGCAGTAGCCATAAAAATCACTGATCGCCACCATTAATAGTAAAACAAAAATATATTCCGAAAAAAAACATAAAACAAACCCCTATTTATAACTTTTGCCCAAACCAATCAAGCGCTTATTGCAAATTTTTAGAACCAAAAATATGTCGAATATTACGTATCGGCCTAAACTGAGGGCAAAAAAGTTTATTTATATATATTTTTGGGGAGATTTATTATAGCAAACAGTAAAAAAGTTGTCTTTTTATTTTCAAAATTGTCGCTATATTTTTGGTTCGAGCAAAAATAAGAAAAAAAAAATCAAATGCCACCAAACAAAAAAAAAAAAACATTTTGTGGGTGAAAAAAGAGAAAACCAATTTTGTTTGGGAGCCACGTCGCATAAACGCGCAATTGTCAGTTAAAAAGACGCAGTGCCGAAACGCAAAAACTGGCCCGGTCAGTGACCAGTAATATGGTCTGAGGCTCAAGTGGTTAAAAATTAAAAAAACACTAAAGTTAGCCCAATTTATGGCCATAATGTGAAAGATGATGTTACACCGAGTAAATAGATACCCAACATGTCACGCTTTAATATTGCACACACTCATGGAATGGCACCAAACTTCAGTACTTGAAAATACCCATAGGCAACAGTTTTTTTTTCCAGGTTACCAGTTTAGAGTTACAGAGGTTACAGAGGTCTAGTGCTAAAAGTATTTCTCTCGCTCTAACGTACGCTATGATACCTCACATGTGGGGTTTGAACAGTGTTTACATATGTGGGCGGGACTTACACATTTAAGGCCCGCCCACATATGTAAACATCGTTCAAACCACACATGTGAGGTATCATAGCGTGCGTAAGAGCGAGAGAAATACTTTTAGCACTAGACCTCATCTAAAAAATCTAAACTGGTAACCTGAAAAAAAAATGGTGCGTGTTCGCTTCTGACTGCGAGCTACTAGGGACAGGGGCGTTTTAATTATTATTATTTATGTTTGTTACGTAGAAATTCAATACGACCTCCCCTTCAGGTTGTAAAGCATCAGTTCAGGGGGGAAAAAAATAAAAAAACAGCTCTCATGCTTTCATCCGCCATTGCAGATTTGATTCTGGTAATGCATCTCGAGTGAACTGGGCATGCTCGAACACTTAGAAAATTAAGCAGGGTGTTTGTGCCTGAAAATTACGTGCATCTTTCTGAGCATGCTCAGCTTGTTTTTTGGCTTAGTCATTTAAGGACATCCTTAACAGGTGTAAGCAGTTACAAGTGCACACAAACTAGAGGCTGACATTTCTTCATGTGTTTCCAATTGGTTCATTAGCACACAAGTTATAAAAAGCGTGGATAGAGCACATGTCAGCTGCCCTGAGAGGGGGCAGACTTGCTGGCTAGAAGGAATGGCGGAGCGAAACAGAGATGTTTTGGAGCAAGTTTTTTTTTTTTGGGGGGGGGGGCAATTGTTTGATATAATGCTTTTCACTTTGATGTTTTGTCTGCTGCATAATTTTGCTAAATGTTTCTCAAGATGTTAATGACTAATGTTTTAATCCTGTGGGTCTATCCTGTTATTTCAAAAGCATGAACCATATTCAAATTACTGTGTGAACTAAACCTAGGTCTATTTTTATTTTTATTTTATTTCTTGTTTGTGTTTTTTTTTTTTTTTTATATTTTGTCTTGCTTTCCTTGTTTTGTGGACAAATAAAATTACTTTCAAATTTTGAAGTTTGTTTTGTGATATTTTTTTCCTGCTACGGATTTTAACAGCTGCAGCTGAAATAGTTTGGGCCTAAACCATCAAGTGTGATTAGTCTCTAAGCTCTTTCCTGGTGTGTATGCATGAAATGTTTGCCATGTTTAGTCACCAGAAAAGGAAGGACAAAGCGGTAAGTATTGTTTCCTAGAATTGATGTCCAGACTGACTTTTTAAAGCACATGTGCAAGATGAAGGAAAACCTGCAAACAAGGCCTGTTTGGGGGGGGGTGTATTGGTGGACAGCCTTGAAGTGCTGATTTACAGCGCTGTGCTTGAATCTAGCACAAGACAATCCTATTCTAATTGTGGGTGTTTGAGGGAAGCCAAGTGAGTGTTAGAACCCCTGCTAGTGTTGTTAGGTTGGGCTTTGTGTCCCTTTTCTTAAAATAAGCTTCACTTCCTGTCACACAGCTGAACAGGAAGTGAGGTTAAAACCCTACCAATGGTCTTTTCTTCGGGACCCAGGTCAATCTAACTAGTGTCCCCATTAAGCAAATTGCACTGCTGTGTACACCCCAAATGATTAGTTACTTTGGGGTTTAGTAAAGGCAAAGCTGCTCTGTAGTAGAAGCGTAGTCAATGAAAATCAGAAGGGAAGCACTGATGGTTTTAACATCCAATCCCGCCAAGTTTTTATTTTTCTTCCTTGCTTGTCCACTTGTAGTGAAAAGTGGATTTGCCTTTAGTAAATGGACCCCAAAGTCCAAGATCCCTACTAATTTGGGGTGTACACAGCAAAATGCAATTTCCAAAATGGGAAACTATTTAGATTGATCTGTGTCTCCCCAACAAGACATTATTTAGGTTTTTCCCTCACTTCCTGTTTGGCTATGTAGCAAGAAGGGAATGAATTAAGTATAAAGTGACAACATTTGTGAGGTGTCTTTACCCTATCAGGGGTGCAGGCATCCCCAAAACAAACAAAAAAATTGTTTAGTTAACATTCATACATATTAGCAACACTGGATCCTGGCCTATTGGCATGGTTATATTTTCTTAAGCCTCTCAATAAAATTATCTGAAATTTAGGGTTAAACTGGAACTATAATCAACACTTCTTCTTTTTGTTTTCTTTCATTTTTGATAGAGTTGGGGGGGTTTATTTTGTATTATCCCTGTCCGTTTGGGGAGATTGGCCCTCACTTCCTGCCCCATAGCCAAACAGGAAGTCATAGAAAAACTAGGCAAATTAAGGGACTCCTGTGCCCCCCCCACAGAACTTGTGTGTGTCCCCTGAAAATTCCTGGGCGGGTCATAAAAAAACAGGGAGTGGCCTTGACAGGAAGGGTGGGTCATTTTTCTATTAGGGGGTGCCGAAATTTGGTCAGGCCTAGGGCAGCACAAAACCTAAATATCCTACTGCATATTAGGGCTTATTTAGACAGGATCCAATTTACAGCATGTTTTTAGATTGTGGGAGGAAGCCCACGCAGGCACAGGGAGAACATGCAAACTCCAGGCAGATGGTGTCACAGGCGGGATTCGAACCAGCAACCCTTTTGCTGCTAGGTGAACATGCTATACACTACACCACTGTGCTGAACAAACATGATCACAGCTTAAAGCATAAGATCAGTGTTTTTTTTCCAATTCCATGCTTTCCAGCCTGGAGGACAGATGTGGGGTCTTATTGACCCCGCCTCTCTCCATAAAGAGGACCTGTCACACACTAGTCCTATTACAAGAGATGTTTACATTCCTTGTAATAGGAAGAAAAGTGAAAAATAATACAAAAAAAGGGACAAACAAGTGCAAAAAAAAAAAATAAATACATTTAAATGCCCCTGTCCCTAGTAGCTTGCACTCAGAAGCGAACACGCATGCAAGTCCCACCCACATATGTAAACACCCTTCAAACCCCACATGTGAGGTATCATAGCGTGCGTTAGAGTGAAAGCAATAATTTGAGCACTAGACCTCCTCTGGTAACCTGAAAAAAAAGTCAAGCGTCGCCTATGGAGATTTTGAATAACGAAGTTTAGCGCCATTCCATGAGTGTGCGCAATATGAAAGCGTGACAAGTTAGGTATCTATTTACTCGGTGTAACATCATCTTTCACATTATTCCTAAAAATTGGGCTAGCTTTACTGCTTTGTTATTTTGTCATTCATGAAACAGCTTCTTTTTTTTTAAGCCAAAAAATAAAAAAGGCGTTTGAAAAATTTTGACGCAAATACCGTTGGAAATTTGTAAGAAAAAATTCCCGCCACTTTATTCCCTAGGGTGTTTGTTAATAAAATATATCTAATGTTTGGGGGTCCTGAGTAATTTTCAAGGAAGAAAATATAATTGTTACATGTGATACAAAAAGGAGAACTACAACGCTGACCAACAGTGAATAAACGTAAACAGTGGAAATCTAAACTAAATTATATGCAGCTCAAATCTGTTATGTGCTAACAACAATGAATGAATATAAAAGGAAAGTGATGAGCGCAATTCTAAACTAAACTAAAAGGCGCAAATAGCGCCCCTAGGCAAAAAAAGTGTAAATAGTGCACATACCAACCACAAAATATAATGAAAATAAATAAACAAAAGTCCAGTGATGGTGATAAATCACAACTGTGTAGGATGGACACAGAAACCAGTCCAAAAGGTGAAAAATAGCAATAATCGTGTCAAACAATTCAATAGCTTCTATCACTTTAAGCAATCGGAAAATCCAGAGACGTCTTCCAAGATATCTGTGCTCACAGAGCGCTTACCTCCCAACGGAAAGAAAAGGTAGATGGTGTCACGGGCGGGATTCGAACCAGCAACCCTTTTGCTGCTAGGTGAACATGCTATACACTACACCACTGTGCTGAACAAAAATAATCGCAGCTGAAAGCATGAGATCAGTGTTTTTTTTTTCCAATTCCATGCTTTCCAGCCTGGAGGACAGATGTGGGGTCTTATTGACCCCGCCTCTCTCCATAAAGAGGACCTGTCACACACTAGTCCTATTACAAGGGATGTTTACATTCCTTGTAATAGGAAGAAAAGTGAAAAATAATACAAAAAAAGTGACAAACAAGTGCAAAAAGAAAAATATTAAGTTAAAAAAAAACAAAATAAATAAATACATTTAAATGCCCCTGTCCCTAGTAGCTCGCACTCAGAAGCGAACACGCATGCAAGTCCCACCCACATATGTAAACACCCTTCAAACCCCACATGTGAGGTATCATAGCGTGCGTTAGAGTGAGAGCAATAATTTGAGCACTAGACCTCCTCTGGTAACCTGAAAAAAAAGTCAAGCGTCTCCTATGGAGATTTTTAATAACGAAGTTTAGCGCCATTCCATGAGTGTGCGCAATATGAAAGCGTGACAAGTTAGGTATCGATTTACTCGGTGTAACATCATCTTTCACTTTATTCCTAAAAATTGGGCTAGCTTTACTGCTTTGTTATTTTGTCATTCATGAAACAGCTTTTTTTTTTAAGCCAAAAAATTTTGACGCAAATACCGTTGGAAATTTGTAAGAAAAAATGCCCCCACTTTATTCCCTAGGGTGTTTGTTAATAAAATATATCTAATGTTTGGGGGTCCTGAGTAATTTTCAAGGAAGAAAATATAATTGTTACATGTGATACAAAAAGGAGAACTACAGCGCTGACCAACAGTGAATAAACGTAAACAGTGGAAATCTAAACTAAATTATATGCAGCTCAAATCTGATGAGCACAATTCTAAACTAAACTAAAAGGCGCAAATAGCGCCCCTAGGCAAAAAAAGTGTAAATAGTGCACATACCAACCACAAAATATAATGAAAATAAATAAACAAAAGTCCAGTGATGGTGATAAATCACAACTGTGTAGATAAATCACAACTGTGCGTCACGTCACGTGACTTCTGATGAAATCACGTGACGTGACGCAACGCATAAAGTCAACCGGAAGTGACGGAAGTGACGTGACACCCTGACCATCCGACCGGAAGTTGCGTTGTTGGCGTTTTTACCCGTTTTTGTTTTGTAAGTGAATTTACCCATTAAACTGTTTCCAGTTTTTACTTAATTCACGATGAGAGCTTAATTTTTTCCATTTTATGCACTTGCCTAACCCACGGTGAGCGGACCCTGATTACGCCTGGATGTGGACAGCTCATCTATCCAAGACAGAATCCAACAACAATATCTAGGATTGAGTTGAGGCCCTTTTCTTTCCGTTGAGAGGTAAGCGCTCTGTGAGCACAGATATCTTGGAAGACGTCTCTGGATTTTCCGATTGCTTAAAGTGATAGACACGATTATTGCTATTTTTCACCTTTTGGACTGGTTTCTGTGTCCATCCTACAAAGTTGTGATTTATCACCATCACTGGACTTTTATTTATTTATTTTCATTATATTTTGTGGTTGGTATGTGCAATATTTACACTTTTTTTGCCTAGGGGCGCTGTTTGCGCCTTTTAGTTTAGTTTAGAATTGCGCTCATCACTTTCCTTTTATAATTGTTACATGAAGGAGAGAAGTGCCAGAATAGGCGCGGTATGGAAGTGGTTAAAGTGCAACAATAAAAGTGAAATATTCCTTTAAATTTCGTACCATGGGGGGTGTAATCAGGGCCGCCATCAGGAATTATGGGGCCCCTTACACAGCTTCAGGCAAGGCATGGGCCCCCTGGAGCAGAGAACCGGGGGGGGGGGGGTGCTGCCACAATTTGATAAGCGGGGGTTCCTTTACAAAAAATAAATATAGAAAAATAAATATTAAAAAAAGGGTGGTAGCCATCTGGGGGCTACTCCGGCAAAGAAGAAGCCGCACACAAGCTTCCAATTGAATTGCCCACCCTCTGACATGTGATCATGCCCCCCTCTGACGCACAGGCACCACACGGGGACTTTCCTAAGAGCTTGCCCGTGGCGTCAGAGGGGGGCGGGGTCTGGCATACTGCGGGGATTTCAATTGGAAGCGGCGCCTCCGACGAAGAAGAACCAGAAGAAGATGCGGACGAGAAGGACAGCGGAAGGAGAAGAAGATGGAAGAACACGCCAGTCAAGATGCGGCACTACAAGACCCAAGAAAGAAGCAGAGGAAGAAGAAGATGGAGGAAGAAACCCGAAGAAAAGAAGAAAAGAAGAAGAAAGAAGCTAATAAAGGACTTGTCAAAAACCGGCTCTTGTCGTTTTTAACCCTTTACATTTTTTTTTTTTGGTGAAATGGTAGAGGTACAATGTACCCCATTACCATTTCACACAAGGGGGGGGCGGGATCTGGGGGGCCCCTTTGTTAAAGGGGTCTTCCAGATTTTGATAAGCCTCCTGCCCGCAGACCCTCACAACCACCGGGCAAGGGTTGTGGGGAAGAGACCATTGTCCTTATCAACATGGGAACAAGGTGTTTTGGGGGGCACCCCAAAACACCCTCCCAAGGTTGAAGGCATGTGGCCTGGTGCGGTTCAGGAAAGGGGGGGCCGCGCTCTGTCCTCCCCTCTTTTCTGTGGCCGGTCAGGTCAACGTGCTCGGATAAGGGGTCTGGTGTGGATTTTAGGGGGGACTCCACGCCATTTTATTTTTAAATTTGGGGTGGAGTTCCCCTTAAATTCCACATCAGACCTGAAGGGTCTGGTTATGGATATTTTGGGGGAACCCTACATCATTTTTTTTTTAAATTGAAGGCAGGGTTCCCCTTAATATCCATACCAGACCTAAAGGGTCTGGTTATTGAATTTGGGGGGACCCCCACGCTTTTTTTTTTGTGTTTTTTATGAATGAATTCTCCTGCAATTGCCGGGAGATGACAATTCATTATAGCCGCGAGTCAGTTTTAAACGGCTTTTTTTCTTTGGAGAATGTCATTTTGTGCAGGGACAGTTCTAACCACGGGAAAAGTGTGCGTTTTCACATGCTGACATTACACCCCCCCCATGGTACGAAATTTAAAGAAATATTACACTTTTATTGTTGCACTTTTTAGCATTATTAAAATCACTGCTCCCGAAAAAACGGACGTTTTAAAAAAAAATAAAAACATTGGTACATGTCCCCTGGGGCAGGACTGAGGTCCCCAAACACTTTTTAGGACAAAACTTGAAGATTAGCCTTTAAAATTAACAATTAAGATTTCTCCCCATAGACTTTAACAGGGAGTTCGGCGGCGGCTTTACTTATCAATTGCATTGCTCTGCTGTGCTACGCCGTTTCATGTGCCTAATTAAGGCTTCATCCAGCGCACTAATTAAGGCATGTACCGGCGCAGCGCAGTGCCAATAGTAAATCAGCCCCATTGTGTACAAAAAGTTTCAATAATGTATATTTCAATTTTTTTTTTATCTTTTTAGGTTTGATGTAAATGACCAGCGGTAACTTTGTGTCTGTATAGAACTGACGGGAACTTTGACATATAAAAACTACATGTCACATTTATTTATATAAGTGTATTTATTTCTTATTATGTATTCTATTCATAACTACACACTCATGGCATTCTCTTGCTATGAGTGTTACTCTTGTATTTTGCTTATGTTCATTCATTTTTATTTATATTTCTTTAACAGGTTTACCAATAGGACCATTTATCTGCATGGCACTCACTGGGATGAAACATTTGGCTATGCCTGTGTCTACCCACTGCTCGGGAATCTGATCATGGCATTGGTGTCATCTTTTGCCCTTTGAACCTACATGGTTCTCAACAGATTTACCCATTGGCGTTCCCATCTAGTACCCTCATCTGGGGACAGCACACGTTGACAGATTTCACAAGCCGGCTGACCTGTGCTCCTCCCCCCTTCACTAGCTGTGAAACGCAATGTGCCGAAGATGCGGCTCACACAAGCTGTCAGCACATCTTACCGCTCTAGGTGTAGCCCTTGTCTGCCACATGCAGTCCCCTCCCTTGTCTCCGGCAACCAATCACAGCCAGCCAGAGCGGGGGGTTCTTGTCTGCCTATCTTTCCCAATCCATCGGAACATGCAAGACTTGGACAAGAATCGAGGGATTTAAATGCATGCATTCTCAAGCATGCACCCCACACGGTACTCAGTCATCAGATGGGCTCGCCCCAATCCCTCCAGATTCTCGGGATCTACTCCGGTATTTTTATATGACCTGGGCGATTGGAGCGATCCCAAAGAACCCTCCCCCCACCTGTCAGCGTGAGTTTGGCCAGGTAGTTCTCCCTATATTAGGCACACTTTCACACTCTTTTCTTAGCGGTACACCTCTCTACAGGAGAGGTACTAAGAGGAGAGACGTCCCCCTTCAACACTTAAGGTATGTCGGTATAGGAAATCCTCACACTGTGTGTTTTTTTTTAAGATCTGTTTGCTCAAACACATTTTTTTTTTGTGTTTTTGCTCAAATCCCTATTTGTCGTGGATTTGATTTCCCCTCTAAACTTAGAGGTATCTCCCGGGTTTCTTCATCTTCCCGGCATCTATATATACAAACTACACTCATGCACCAGTGAGATGTACTATCTCACCCCCTCCCTTTGGCATTTACATTGCCTCTAAGTTTTTACCAGTCTTACTTATCTGGTAAGTGTTTTAACACATTTTCATATTTTTTTAGACATTTACTCACTAGATTTCCCTCTCCATATATATATACAGAATTACCTGCTCCTTTCCACGCAAGTGCAGTTGGGGGGTTTGTCCTCACAGGCACATAAGCCTTACCTTTTCATCGTACCGGCGTCTTGCAGTGACAGTTCTTTGGTAAGTGTATCCCTTTCTAGATACTGATACACATCTAATATATGTGATTATCCTAAGGCCGCGTATACACGGAGGGACATGTCCGCTGAAACATGTCCGACGGACCGTTTCCAGCAGACATGTCTCCTCCGGATTTTCGTCCGATGGTGTGTACACACGGTACTAACCAGCGGACAGATCCGACGGACAGGTTTGTAGCGGACAAATTTCAAAGCATGCTTTGAAATTTGTCCGATGGACAAACCTGTCTACTCGCCCGTACACACGATCGGATTTGTCTGCTGAAACTCCGACAATATGTATTGAAAAATCTCCGTTTGCATTCTTTTGACACATAAGACACCACTGTTCATATATGCACCTATATACATGGTTTGAAGTGTTTGTTTAATGTAATGCAATATCTAGTCTGTAATAATCTTTATTTGAGACTTTAAATATGTATTCAATGAATGTATAAACATTGTCACAGGTATATTTATATATGCTTGTTTCTCTCCTTTTTCTCTCCCCCTTTTTATATTGAATGAACTTACATCAAATATGGTATTTATATTTCTCTATCAAAATTTTTTGTCTTTAGAGTATATACAATATTTCATTGTGCTACTTCCAAAAAAGGCCCTGAAGAAGCGCAAATCTGCAAAACGCATAGGCCCTACTCTCTTTTTTTTTTTTCATTTAAATGTAAGTTTATTATAATAAAATAAAGAGCATACAGAGTAATAAACGTAATACAATAAATGCATCAGGAAACATCGTGTTGACAATTATAGTAGTAAACAATAGATTACATTTCTTAACTAGATTTCCCCTTCTCCTCCCTCCCCCCCCCCCAATGTCCCAACTATATACCTGGTAAGTCTAACATGGGAGTGTAAACGTGTATAATCAGGAGGGATGGGAATCAGTAGAGGTAGCGACAACATTTTAGGGCTAAAATTCCCTGTTTACTAAGCAATCTATAAAACTTTTATTATAAGCTGAGATCATAAAACTAAAATATATGTAAGGAATAAATCATACCGAACCGTGGAGAGGATAGGTTTCCGGGGGCATCCCCTCCCCCCGACACCCCCACCGGGAGCAATCTGTGTCGAGGAGGGGGGGCAGCCCCCCCTGATGACAAAAAAATTAGATCCAAATGGAATTTAATACATACATCCAGTTAAACTAAATCAGCACTACCTGAGACCAGTGGAGAATATGATATGTAATGAATATCTCCTGTTCAAGAGAAAGAATAAAAATAAAGAAAAGGAGAGGGGGAGAAGGAGGAAAGAGGAAAAAGAGAGGAAAGGGAAAGGGAGGGTGGGCCTACCTGCCATAGGATTACATCAGTCTGAGTCCAGAGCCAAAACTAAACTTACATGTAAATCAACCAAGGTTCCCAAATTTCAAATTTCAGTGAACTGGGTAGAGGTATCTAACATAGAGTTAATTCTTTTTTCTTGTTCCATAATCCATGTAACCTTTCTCTTCATGTGTAAAATGGAAACCGACGGTTTCTTCCATGCAGCCGCTAAAGTGATTCTGGCGCCAGTCAGTATAAATAGAATCAGCTGTCTAATGGCCTTGGAGCTCTGTGGTATTAGTCCATTCAATAAGGCTATTGCAGGAGATTGATGGAGGTTACAACCGGTAACTCTCCTGATAATCTGGAATACCCTGTTCCAGAATCCCCGTATCCTAGGGCACTCCCACCAAGTATGGATCATGGTGCCTATTCCTTGACAACCTCTAAAGCATAGTGGTGAGGATGACGGATACATGGTGGCCAATTTAAATGGGACCAAGTACCATCTAGTGAAAATTTTTATATTAGCTCCAATGAAGGATGGACTCTTAAAACCCTTAAGAGATCTAGAGTAGTTTTTTTGCCAGTCCACCAAGTCCCAGTCCTCTTGAAGCTCTCTTTCCCAAGCTAGCATATGAGGTAATTTTATGTTATTTGATGCAAGAGATTTGTAGATGATAGAGATATTACCTTTCCTATTCTGAGCTTGTTCGCATTTGTGTTCATATGGGGTCAAAAGGCCAGAAATTGTTTTATCGTTCCAAAGTTTCTGAGCAAAGGTATGTATTTGGTGTAGTCTGGATCTTTCAGAGGGGGGGGGGGCAAAGGTTGTCTATAAGGAATTGCTCAGGAAGAGGACCTGTATGTTGAAAGAAACGTCCAATGCGGTACACCCCCCTATCAAGCCACCATTTGAAGGAGTCCACTTCCGTTTTGGGGCAGAAAGATGGGTCGAGAAAGATACTTGACAAAGGTTTGCCTCTAGAAATTAAGAGTGGATTGCTTTTAAGTGAATCCCATAATACCAATGCTTGTGATAGGGTGGGGGATAGTATAGGGGGTCTACTTTTAGGAGTGCGCCACATGAGTTCTTCAATTGTGGACAATGGGGAAGCCTGTTCTTCTATTTCTATCCAATTTGGGCGATCATTTTTAAGGTAAACCTCCGATAATTGCGCTAACCTCGCGGATTGATAATACCATAACAAGTTTGGCACTCCTAGACCTCCCTGTTCAGGTAAGTTAAATAGACTACGAGAGGGAAGACGGGGGCCCTTTTTGTTCCAGATAAACTTAGTGATTTTACCTTGAAAGGATTTTAGATGGCTTTTTATTATCGGGATCGGAAGGGATCGAAAAAGATATAGGAGTTTCGGGAGGAGAGTCATCTTGGTAGAATTAATTCTGCCGATCCAGCCTATTTTCTGCTCTCCCCATTCGGTAAGGTCCTTCTCGAGTTTCCTATACATAGGAGGGTAATTGGCTAAGTATAAATTCTGGAAATTTGGGGTCAGGTTGATACCTAAATAGTTAGTAGACGTAGAGTCCCATTTGAAAGTATATTTGTTTCTCAAGAGGGACACTGTGGGTTCTGAAAGAGAAATATTAAGGGCCCTAGATTTAGGCATGTTTACCATGAGACCCGAGACTTTAGAGAACTCGTCTAGCAGGGAGAACATTTCCGGAAGGGAGGAGATAGGAGAGGTCACGAAGAGTAGCAAATCATCTGCGAATAATGCGCATTTGTGTTCTTTTTTATTACAATGAACTCCCCTGATATTCGAGTTATCTCGGATGGCTATGGCCAGAGATTCAATAACAATAGCGAATATCAGAGGAGATAAAGGGCAGCCCTGTCTTGTGCCTCTTTGGATATTTATAGATTCCGAGAATATGCCTTGTAACCGGATTTTAGCTTCAGGGGAGGAATAGAGAGCGGAGATGATTCCTAAAAATTTAGAACCAAACCCCCAACGATTCAAAACAGAAAACAAAAATGGCCAAGATACTGAATCAAAGGCTTTCTGGAGATCAAGTGAGAGAAGCATACCTCTTTGTCTAGTGCTTCCAGACCACCCCGAGTACATTAAAGAGATAAGATCAATAGCTCTCCTGATCTGGTCCGGGCCTTGTCTCCCTGTGATAAAACCTACTTGATCTTTGGATATGTATTGACCTAAGAAGGCAGACATCCTATTAGCTATTATTTTAGTAAGTATTTTTAGTTCGTTATTAATGAGGGATATCGGTCTATAGTTCTCCACTAGGCTATGATCTTTATCGGGTTTCGGTATCAACGAAATATAGGCCAAATTAAGTTGTTTATCTACAGGGGAGCCCTCAGTCAAATGATTGTAAAATCTTGCTAGGTAGGGTGATAGAATGATAGGAAATGTTTTGTAATAAGACCCTGAGAATCGATCAGGGCCAGGAGCTGTGTTTAATTTTAAGTTTTTGATCACTGACATAACTTCCTCAGCTGAAATGGGTGCCTCCATCAACTCCTTGTGAACCTTTGTCAACCTGGGAAGATTCAGGCTGTTCAAATATTCACCTATTTTGTCCAAAGAAAAGTTACTATCCTTAGCGTAGAGCTTGGAATAGAAGTCGTGGAAGGCCCCCATCGCCCGCCGAGGATTTAGGGTAAGGGTACCATCTGCCATTTTTATCTTAGGGTTGGTTCTCGATTTAAATCTGGTAGATAGTTTGCGTGCTAGCATTGGACCTATTTTATCCTTTAAATGGTAGAACCTGGCACCTGTCCATTTTAGATAATTTTCTGATTTTGCTGTCAGAGCTAGGTTTAAGGCCGATCTAGCAGCGTCAAGATCGTGGGTGGGAACACTGAGAGGGTCTAATTTATGTTTTCTACGTAACTCTAAATAGGTCTCTTCCAATTTCTCTATGGTCAATTTCTTTTGTCTTCTAAGTTTGGCTGCAATTTGTATTATTTTTCCCCTAACTGTAGCTTTATGGGCAGCCCATAAGGTTTCGGGGGATATATCTTTAGTATCGTTCATTTCAAAATATTCAATTGTTCAATTTCTGCCATGAGAGTGGGATCTTTTAAGATCGACTGGTTAAGTGTCCAGTGAGACATTTTATGAGTTGTGTCCTCTTTTCTCAAGGTTAATAGAACCATGGAGTTGTCTGACCAAGGGACATCCTTTATAGTGGATTTAGAGGCTGCTGGGACATGATGGTTGGATATTAATATATGGTCTATGCGGGAGTACGATTTGTGAGGATTAGAATAGTGGGTGTAATCTTTAGTTTTCGGATTTAATTCTCTCCAAATATCGGTCAATCGGGATTGATGAAGCATGCGAGCTACTTGTGTGCTAATTTTGGTTGGCCTTATGAGTTTATTATTATTTGGTTTGGATTTATCTAAACCCGAATCGAAAGCCAGGTTGGAGTCTCCTCCCATAATAATGATGCCCTCCATAAGAGGATGCAGGACTTCAAGCATCTGAGAGAAAAACTTCTTCTGTCCCTATTGGGGGCGTAATAGGAGACAAACGTGTATAGCTTCTCGTCTAGAGTTCCTTTTACCAAAATAAATCTGCCTTCCGGGTCTCTATATTCCTTTAGTAAATTAAAATTACAAAATTTGGATAACAAGATAGCCACTCCTTTCGTCTTGTTTTCCGCATTGGATAAGTAGAATACTGGGAAGTGGGAGTGTAGGAATGAGGGGGAGTACCGCCTTGGGAAGTGTGTCTCCTGCAGGAGCACTATATCTACATGAAGTGCCTTGTATGCCTGGAGGGCTTTTCGTCTTTTAATAGGAGAGTTCAACCCCTGGGTGTTGTGTGTCACAACACACAGGGGTTTAGTAGTGTTATTTGAGCCAGCCATGGGTCGTAAAGAGTGTTATGGACAGATCGTGTCTTGAAGACTGAGTCCATAGCTCAGAAGACACCTGTGATGGCAGGTAGGCCGGGAGGGAGGGTGGGAAGGTAAAGGGGGAAAAGGGGAGAATAGATACATGGAAATAAAGGCAAAAATGGTAACAACAAAGCAAGATGTAGTATTGCAAAAGGTCAAACCATGACCCAGATTGAAGGAAGGGAAGTTTGCTCCTTCCTTCAATCAAACAGAATTTATTAGAGTAGTCCATTTAGAGGACTAACTTCCTACTTGTCAGGGCGACAAAGTGTCGCTCCAAGAAGTAGGTTGAGGCTCAGGGCCTCACGGCCGACTGTCAGCGACAATCAAAAAGTTCATGAATTACATTTTGAAAAACAAAGGGTTGATCCCCCAAAAATAACAATTGAAGAGATGGTACCTTCCCCCTAAAAAAAAAAAAATATATATATATATATATATTATTTAATACCATAGGAAAAAATAAAAATTGTAGAACCATATGGGTAAGTAGATATTGAAAAACCACAAGAATAAATAAATAAATTATATAAGTGAGCCAGTAAATATTAACTCTTACTCTACCAGAAATCCTTATAAGTAATTTGATCAAGAATTGAGAAACAATTCATATTAAAAGAAGGCCTATTGGGGAGAAAAAAAAAGAACACAACAACTTATATGAATGGGGGATGGACACCACCGGAGCTAAGATTAAATCATTTCAGTTGATGTTTAGTAGAGTTATTTCAGACTTTTCTGTGTTTGACTCTATTCCAGGGATTTGAGGTTGGACTATTGGGTGTATTTCTTTTAGCTGAAGTTTGTTGCGGTGGTAAAGTGTCCATGGCTGGTTCATGTGAAATAATTTTCAGGTCTAGTAATAGTCTTTCACCTTCTTGAAAGTTGTGTACTACGTGGAGTCTGCCGTTATATTTGAATTTTAAGGCGAATGGGAAGGCCCATTTGTATTTAATGTATTTTTTCATGAGGGCAGAAAGTAGTGGTTTCATCGCTCTCCTCTTCTGAATGGTGTAGGGAGATATGTCTGAAAATATTTGAATCGTTGCACCTTGCTATTGAAGGTTTTCTTGTTGTCGAGATTTTTTCATCACCTCGTCTTTGGTGGAGTAATAGTGAGGCTTTACTATCACATCTCTCGGTAAGCCGTCTTTTCTTGGTGGGCCTAGGGATCTATGTGCTCTGTCTAATTCCATTTTGTGAATAGGTATGGATGGGATCAGGATTTTTATGATGTCCTGTATAGCTGGGTGTACATCTGTGATGGACTCAGGTAGCCCCCTGAGCCTGAAATTATCCCTCCTTGATCTGTTCTCCAAATCATCTATTCTGGCCTGGGCCACCTCCAGTTGTTCTTGCAGGTGTTGTATGTGGTCAGTATTTTGTTTGATTCTAGAGACATTAATATCCAGTTTCCGTTCTATGGATTCGATCCTGTTTCCAAGACTTTGGAAGTCGGCTCTGATGTCCTTAGTGATTTTTTCAGCGTTCTGGGCGAGGCCCCTATCTAGAATTTCCGATATCCTGTTGAATAAGTCAGTAACATTAAAGGGGGCTTCAGGGGAGCGTTCAGTACAGTATTAGAATGGATGTAGATAGGGTTTTGAGAAGGGGCCTCAGAAGGGGTTAATTGACCCGACATTGTGGATATTATTCCTTCTTTAACAACAGACGAGTATAGCGCTGTATGTGATATAGAGTCTGATGAAGGGGGTGGTGAGATGGCTAACAGGTGAGATGAGATTTGTTTGACAGACATAGAATTTTCGGTAATTTCCAGCGTATGTGTCTGGAGTTTGGAGTCCATGTTTTTAAGAGATTCCTTGACGGCTAAAGTTTTAATAGTATTCTTGTTCTTCTTGTTTCGCTTTCCCTTCATGTATTGAATGTGTAGCAGAATATTTGCACCCACATGAGTCAAAGCTAAGTGAATATTAGGGTCGGCAGATTTATTAAGTATCCTGAATCAACCATTGGGAGGAGCATGATATTTTAGTGTTCAGTTCATACCTGGGTACCAGGGCTTGTAGTCAAACTGTGAAAACTGACAAAATCTGTTATAGGTGGAGTCCCTGTTTAATATAATAAGTGGGTGTCATTACTGTAGATGGGGGGGGGGATCTAAGATCTTCAAAATTTTTTGTCATCAGACACCCGACGGTGAGTGGTGGGTCTTCCCTAAGTCGCCACCTTAAAAGTATCCCTGAAATGAATTATAGTAAATGACTTGCGATTATTGCAGATTAAGTAAGATATTGTTGAATGAAAGTTTTTCTCTTAAGGTTGCAGCCTTAAAATTATCTGGTGTATATTTCTTCAGGTGGTAGCCTTAATCTGAGAGGCTGTAATGTAATCTGACAGGGGGGGGGGGGATATGGACTGAGGGTCTTGAGGAGCGATGCTGAGGTAACCACTAGTCCCCTGTCTCTGTGTATTGTATCCACTCAGATTGAATTGCTGGGGAGGCCTCAGACAAGGAATGAATCCTATTGTGTAAAGTCTATTGATGAAAGATAAAATATCAGATGATATTAATCCTTTATGCTGTCACCTTAATCTAGCCAGGTGTGAGGGCTAGTCAGGGGTTCTCAGTGTGGAAGAGTGTCCTGAGGAGATTTGACAGAGACTAGTGATATCCCCCCTGGTAGGGATCTGCAGTATGTGGTTATCTCCAGTGGAAATTACCTCACATATGAGCTGCTGTATTTGCAGATACCCCAGAGTCTTTTTCCCTTTTTTTTTCCTTTTTTTCTTTCCCCTTCTTCCTCTCCCCTCTTAGGTTAGTTATTAAATAGTACTGTCTAGGTCACTTGTTGTGCTGACAGGGTGAGACAGAAATGTCTGCTGCCTCTTCTACACACGGAAGCCTCCACTGACAGCTTAGCCTGGGCTAAACCTCTCGCCCTACTCTCTTTTATGCTTGGGAATCGCACATCCTGAATTTGAAATTAAAAAAACTGTAACTTGGTTTTATTTCATGTTTTGAATCTTTTTGATACTACTGCCATATAGCAGGAAAATAAAAGTTGTTTATTTTTTTCTAATTGTGGTATTACTATATTTATTCACTCCTTTGAGGCACGGACAAAGTGCCACCCGCTCACCTTTTTTTTGACACATAGACGTCAAGACTATCATTGTTATGAGGAGTAATACATGAGCATGTATGGCTGTCCTTGTGAGTGCATATAATTGCAATTTAAACATAGAAACACTTAAAAAAAACAAAAAAAAAAACATACAATATATTTTTTTCAGGTTGATCATTTTTACACATACATCTAAAAATAATTGAGCAAACTGTCCAGTTCTTTTTATAGACTCTTTCTGGTGCACATCGAGCATCTAATTTACACCTGTGTGTTTGATCCCTAAACACCTAATTTCCTTTCTTACTTTCCTCTTTTTCCAAAGCCCTAATTTATTCCAAACTACAATCATTTGCAAGTGTGTTTAGCACTTTACTATTTTCAAATGTAATGTATACCTAAATACTGATTTATTATACTAGCCATAGAATATGTATATTGTATGTGGCAAGTCACAACCTGATTGTTGCAATGGGCTTTTATATTTGCAAAATGTACAGTTTTTCTTCTGTACTGAGTTTTTAAAGTGCATTTTTAGCTAATTCAACAAGATACAATCAGAACAAATATGATGAAGCTGTTACATAGGTGCCAAGGGCAAGCAGCCTCTGGAGAGCCTTATGCCTCATACACACAATCTGATTATCAGATGATAAAAATCGATTTCGGATTGATCTTCGATAATCCGATCATTAGTATACAGCTTTCGACAG
Organism: Rana kukunoris; assembly: GCA_029574335.1. Classification (NCBI taxonomy): domain Eukaryota; kingdom Metazoa; phylum Chordata; class Amphibia; order Anura; family Ranidae; genus Rana; species Rana kukunoris. The sequence continues at coordinate 247,945,020 of CM056052.1, read as the reverse complement.
CTGATCACGACAGTCCGTCCAACAAAATCCGAAGGGACAAACACAAAAACCCATCTATCAGACTATCAGACTAGTACTTACCGAGGCCGAGATGCCGAGAGCGGTATACCCTTGCGACTAAGCGCACTTTCGACCCCTGGATGTGAGACAGGGTAGGAATGGCACAAATAGGCACAGGCTACCCAGCAAGTGCAAGTAGACTTGTATCAGGGTCAAGCAGCTGTGTTAAACTGGCAGGTGTGTGGTTTCCTGGAAGAACTTGATCAGAGAGTCCAGAACAAGGCTGAGGGTCAAACACAGGCAAGTCCAGATCACAGGCAAATATCAAGCGTTCATTATATGTTCTGAAAAAATTATTGTAAGAGACGCATCTATCAAAATAGGGGAAAACATCCTATTATTTTGTACACCAGTACAATCATTTTTCATTGGTATTAGGTTTCTATTTTCAGAATATTTCCAAGATTTAATTAGTGATGTGTTATCTTTAACCACTTGCTTACTGGGTTTACACAAAGAGCTCCACGTCCCTGCTCTGTCACTGCCGATCGCATGTACCTGGCGGACACCGTGGCGGCCGGGTACACGCATCGAATCCTCGGCGAAGCGACGGCACTGTTTTCCCCCGCTGCACGCCACCCAGTGGCGCGCGCGGGGAATTACAACAACATTGACGTCCAAAGACGTGACCCGGGCAGCTCAGGTCTGCGCTTTTGACGTCTTTTGTCAATAGCGCGGATCTGTAGTGCTTAAACCAGCTGGCCAGTTTTTATTCTTTACGGTTTAGGATTTACTTTAAATAAAATCCAAAACATAAATGATATGCCCAAGTAATCTGTAGAAGTGACAGAGAGGGCACAATTTGATAAAGTAAATGAACAATAATGATAAATTATTGCAGACAGGAATGTTTGGGCACATAACGTTCAAGATCCCTCAAATCATATAGAACATGCTACTGTTTCTAATTGGCCATATGTGTTGAAAGTTGAGTTGCTTTTTCATCTAATGTTTATAAAAGGTTCTCTACTGAATGTCCAAATCAACAGTTTACTTTCAGGCCTCATGCACATGAGATGTTTAGCCATGGTACATGAGTCTCCTGTATTTAGGTGTAGTTAGAAATTACAGGTGCAATCTCCCTTCCGACAGCCTGTCAAAATCTATGAGAGTCTGACAGCTGCTGTAGCCAGATGGGTGACAAAATGCTTGGCACACCATCCATCCCCCTGCAGACACAAAATAAATGTCAGCCTCTCATTGAGTTTGACAGGCTGCCAGCAGTAGAACTGGACAGTGCTTCTGTACCTTCCACCCACATTCAAACAGAGTCTCATGCACACTTGGCATTGGAAAGGACCTTGTGTGGTAAATATGTCAGTACGTTTCCTCCAATGTCATAAGTGACAAGCAAGGGGCAAGTAAAATTCTGTTTCTAGTGTAAATTCCAAAGATATATGTATTGTAAAACATGCAAAGACTACCACGCTCTTGTACTTCTTCAAAATATATTCTTATCAATCGTATACAATATAAAAATGGTGTCCCTCTGGCACTCGCTTTTGCAGGATGTCCTTCCTCAGACCAGGGCCACCGTATACTACAAATCTTCAGTAAGTTAGTTCACTTAGAGTGGATATAAAAATTCTAAACACCCCTGTTAAAATGTGAGATTTTCGTGATATAAAAAAATTAGACACAAATAAATCATTTCAGAACTGTTTCCACCTTTAATGTGACCTATAAATTGTACAATTAAAAAACAAAATTAAATCAATCAGTACACACCTACCATCATTTAAATTGCCTCTGAGTAACACCTAATAAAGACCAGCTGTTCTAGTAGGTCTTTCCTGACATTTTCTTAGTCGCATCCTACAGCAAAAGCCAAGGCCCGCAGAGAGCTTTGAAAGCATCAGAGGATTCTAATGCTGCTTACACACGATCGGAATTTCGGATAGAAAAAGTCAGACAGACTTTTTCCATTGGATATTCCGATCGTGTGTAGCCCCATCAGAGTTTTTTCATCAAAAATTCAGATGAATTCTATGGGAGTTTTCTCAGATGAAATTTCATCGGAATTCCGATGTGATTTGGCCAGATCGTGTGTATGCGGCATTAGTGTTAAAAAGTATGAGTCAGGAGAAGGGTACAAAAGAATTTCCAAGGCATTAGCTATACCATGGAACACATGGCACAAAAGTGACATTACCAAGAACTGGATGTCCCTCCAAAATTGATGAAAAAGACAAGATGAAAACTGGCCAGAGAGGCTGTCAAGAGGCCTACAGCAACATTAACCCTCCTAGCGGTAAACCCGAGCGTGACTCGGGGTGGATTTTCAATGTAAAAATCGGTATCCCCGACTCACGATCGGGGTGAATATGCAGAGCCTGCAGCACGCGCTGGCTTACCTTGTATCCAGGCAGGGTACTGTACTTACCTTGTCCCTGGATCCAGCGATGCATCCACGCTGTGTGAGCGAGTGGCGTCCTCCATTCGACTCACACAGTGCCCGCGCGCTGCCGCTCTCCGTTCCCTGCGACGTAACGGTGCACGGGGGCAGAGACCGGCGGCAAATTCAAAAAAGTAACCAAACACATTACATGCAGAATACTGTAATCTTATAGATTACAGTACTATATGTAAAAAATACACACCCCCCTTGTCCCTAGTGGTCTGCCCAGTGTCCTACATGTACTTTTATATAATAAAAAAAAAAAAATTGTGCCTGCAAACTGTAGATTGTCCATAGCAACCAAAAGTGTCCCTTTATGTCAAAAGTGATTTTAGAGCAGCTGGAAAACAGCGATAATAAATTATAATCACTTGCAGAATTGAGCGATAGCGATTTGTGGGGAAATTCGTCATAAAAAAATAAAAGTAATGCCAGCGACAATTCTGCAACTGAGCAAATTTCAGTGATTTTGATTTGATTACATTAGTGAATAATTGTTATTATAATTACATTATCATTTGTTATAATTATGTATAGTTATTTATTATATTATAGTTTTATGATTTTGTGTTTCAAACTTTATCATACCAGAGATGTCTACTAGACTATTGTTTGGACAAATTTAAGTGAGTTATTCCTAAGAATTGCAGGCCTACAGTATAAAACGCAGAATTTCCATGCAAAATAATTGTACCGCTTTTGGTACGTAATTCCAGACAGAATCATACCGCCAGGGAGGTTAAAGGAGCTGCAGGAATATCTGACAAGTACTGGCTATGTGGTACGTGACAACCATCTCCCGTATTCTTTTTTATGTCTGGGCTATGGGGTAGAGTGGCGAGACGGAAGTCTTTTTTTATGAAGAAAAACATCCAAGCCCGGCTAAATTTTTTACAAACCCATCAGAAGTCTCCCAAATTCCCCATGTGGGAAAACGTGGTTGAAAGTTTTGGGCATAATTCCAAAGGATATGTTTGGCACAAATACAACACTGCACATCTCCAATAGGGATGAGCCGAACACCCCCCAGTTCAGTTCGCAGCAGAACATGCAGACAGGCAAAAAAATTGTTCGAACACGCAAACACCGTTTAAATCTATAGCCGCGTACACGCAACCATTTTTAATGTCCTAGAAAAAAACATTTTTTTCAACGTGATTCCTGTCAAGCCTGCCTTGCATACACATGATCATGAAAAAAAATGCTCAATGAAAGCGTGGTGACATACAATATGTACAACGGCACTATAAAGGGGAAGTTCCATTGAGATGGCACCACCCTTTGGGCTGATTTTGCTGATTTTGTGTTAGTAAAAGCTTGGTAAGAGACCATTTGTGTTTTTCAGTCTTTGTGCTTTTTAGTAGGGATGAACTTCGCGTTCGAAACGAACGTATGTTCGACTCGAACATCGTCCGTTCGATTGTTCGTCGAATTTCGAACAAAAACGATCGTTCGCGGTAAATTAAAGGTAAATGAAACGACCCTTCTTAAAACTATTTTCCCATTGATAGTACTATCAATGGAAAAAAAAGTTTTAAAAACGGTCGTTTTTTCAGGAGTCCTGCTCTTGAAAAAACAACAGTTTTTAAGACTTTTTTCCATTGATACATGTTCCCTGGGGCAAGACCTTGGAAAAACGTTTTCCAACAATAACTTGAAAATTGGTCTTTAAAATTATCGTTTTTTAATTCGAATGTTCGAGTCCCATAGACTTCAATGGGGTTCTAAATGTTCGTGCGAACGGTCAGACTGTTCGACGGTTCTGGTGCGAACCGAACGCGGGGGTGTTTGGCTCATCCCTACTTTTTAGTCTGTTACAGCGTGACGAATGTGCTACCTCCATTACAGACGCTAGTTTTACCAGAACGAGTGCTCCCATCTCATAACTTGCTTCTGAGCATGCGTGTTTTTTTCAAGTTTTTTTCACGTCGTTAAAGCCTACACATGACCGATTTTCATGATGTTAAAAAACGATAACGTGAAAAACGACAAGAAAAATTAGAGCATGTTCTAAATTTTTAATGCCCATTTTTCTTTCTAAAGGAAAACAAGTTATTTAAAACTATGGCTATAATGAATTGTTGGGTCCTGGCAATACAGATAAAAGTCGTTGAAAAATAAAAAATAAATGTGTGGGGGTCCCCCCAAATTGCATTACCAGACCCTTCAGGTCTGGTATGGATTTTAAGAGTGCCAAAAAAAATTGCGTGGGGTTCCCCCAAAAATCCATACCAGACCCTTATCTGAGCATGCAACCTGGCAGGCCGCAGGAAAAGAGGGGGGACAAGAGAGTGCCCCCTCCTGAACCGTACCAGGCCACATGCCCTTAACATTGGGAGGAAGTCCCCATGTTGATAGGGACAAGGGCCTCATCCCCAGAACCCTTGCCCGGTGGTTGTGGGGGTCTGCGGGCGGGGGGCTTATCGGAATCTGGAAAAAAAGGAGACCCCTAGATCCCACCCCCTATGTGAATTGGTAAGGGGTAGATTGTACCCCTACAATTTCCCCAAAAATGTGTCAGGCATTTACCATCACACCCACCTCATTCATAGGATAGGACCCTCATAGAAACTGGAGAACCAGGGCATCCCCAGAGGCAATCCAGAATGGCAAAAAACTCAGGAGGCAAACATATATGCCAGTGAAGGCACGGGGAGGGAGGAAGCCAAGTTCACCCAAGTTCACCAGTAGAAACAACAAGTACTCAAACCCACTAATAACAAGCAGGTGTAACAAAGCCACCCTGATCCATAGCACTGTTCAGACCTTCTAAAGCAGACTGTGTAAAGGGGATATTGTGGGCCAGGATTGATCCTAGAGCACGTTTACTGCACCAGAGGCACTGCCTACAGCAATGCTAATGCAATAAGTTGATATAAAAAATAATAGAGCATGCATTGATATTCAGTAAACAGGTTACATGGCACTTTTCAACCCTAAGTACAGTCCAGCCTACCAACTAGTGACCAGGTCATTTACAGCTACAACAAGCAAATATGTTGCAGACAGGATGCCTAAGCAAGCCATGTAAGAGGCCAAATTTTCTTCCACCATCTCTGAACCATGTCACTACCTAAGGAAGGAATGTTCAAAGAAAGAATCAAGACAGCATAGTACAGAGAACTGGGGGCCACTGGAAAACAAATGGGCTGGTAGCTTCAGAGTCCCAGGAAAAAGCCCCAAGGTCAACAAGAAAAAGGAAATGATAGCGCTTCAAAGTTGCATGTAGGTGGGGAACGGCCTGGTGGTGCTGCAATATAAAGAACTTACATTAAAGTAATGCAAAGACAGCTCACAATAAACCCAGTGGGAACATAGCCCAACCAGGAACACTCATGTGTTCCAACAGCATGTAGAGAGCAGGTTTTAGCCAAACTAACAGCGCATGTTAGAAGTAGTAGAATGCAGCCTGGCTGTTTCATGTCCAAGTGGGAAGATATCCAGAGAAGTGGCAAAACCTATTATTTCCCTCCTCGTCACCTTTCTCTGATGCAAGTTCTGCCCCTAACAGATGGGATACCTAGCCCTACATTACCCACTCCCAAATGCCTGCCAGGCCTGGGAGACAGGGCCCTAAATAGGCTCTGGCTGACCCAAGATAGCTGCTAAAGTCACATGGGGTGGCAGTATCCAATCGGATAGCTTGCCCAGTGACCCAGGAACCCATAAAGGAACCATGTTTCTTTTGACCTCCTCTTGAAGTGCAATGTCACTGAGAATGAGCACCACCTACAGAGGAGAAGTAGACTGCACCTTTCTACATGCAGAGTATACTAGGCATGATGAGGAGATTTGGAATGGGGAGAAGAATGTCTCCTGGGGGACTGGTTTTCAGCAGGAAAATGTTAAATGTGTGACTGATGCTGGCACATTGGCTTAAAATGTATTGTGAGACTCTGACCTGGAACAAGCATAAAGATTAATAGAAGTTTGTTCTGTGCATTATGTATTATTGGTTTCAGCTATCTCAACAACAGTTTAGGCAACTAGCATTTTTAGGATGAAAAATTATTGGTTGCTTCCCTGTTTCCTTTATGATAAATTTTGTTTTTGCCCAAAAATTTCTGCTAACATTGATTATTAAACATAAAAGAATAAGGGGCATGGCTGGTGCGCAGACATTATGGCTGCTTGAGCTGAAAGCTCCTCACACTGGATCGTACACACACATGGCTTACACAGCCACTCAGTGACCCGCCGGAGCACCGGTCCTTTCCCGCTCAGCATGTCACTGAAGAGGAAGGAGGAGTGGCTGCCTAGGAAACTCACGGCATACATGTTCCAGCCAGCCGCGAGGAGAGGACAAGATGGCGCCGCGGCTGATCCCTGCTCAACAGACACAGCAGTGCTCACCTTTCAGAAGGGAGGACAAGCCATCTGTCAAGAAGGGCAACCCAGTATGCAAGTAGCGGCGCGTTGGCCCACGGGCGCACTGGCGGCTCTTGGCGCCAAATGGAACTATTTAAAAGGGACTGACGCCTGGGCTCCTTGCTGGTCGGTCTACAGCATTCCTGAGACCCACCTGCTACCTGTTTAATCTGTCTGCTTACCCGTTCCCGAGACCCGGCTTGTTCCTGATTGCGCCTGCCTGCTGCCTGCCTAGACCCCGGCTTGTTTGACCACGTTTCTGCTACTCCCTCTGGACTACCTGCTGCCCGCCCATTACTGACCCGGCCTGAACCACGACTCTGCCTCTGCTTCCAATATGTACCTGATCTGCCTGCCTGTGTTTGACCTGGCCTGCCTGGACTTGCTTGTGTCCTGTACTACAGAACAACTTCTCCGCTGACTGCAGCTTCCAGCTTCCTGCATCTCTGCCTCTAGCTGTTCTTATTTGTGCTTGGTGAGATTTGGGTATCCTATAGGTATCATGTCTATATGTAGGAAGCCTTTTCAAATCTTTTCCAATTCTAAATAATCCCTAACACAGAGTATTACAAATATACTCAATTGACTCATTGCCTACTACGTCACCCTATATCTCCATGCCTTTATAAATGAAACAGCATGGACTTTCTTATCAACAGCTCACTTTAAATGTAAAGGCATTACCCTATTCTACAACTTACTACAAAATAAAACCTCCTTCAAGGGCGGACGTTGCTGAGCCGAGCTCCATCTGACTAGGCTGGCCAGGCACAATTCCCAGGGCTATTCCACCACAAAAAAACACCTATTTCAAATGATTACCCCTGTGGGACATCCTGGTGCATGCCATAGAGCAAAAATGGGCGCAATCGCCGCTCCCAGCATACGCTGACAAACTTTCTTTTGGACCTGGAGAGATCTTTACTGCAGGGAAGATGACCCAAAATGGTGCCGGTCACCATTCGGCCTCCAGTGGCTCAGAGCAAACTCCAGCTCGTTCATCCAAAAACAGTGAGTACACACAGGCTCTCTCCAAGACTGATCTGGATGCAAGCCTGTCAGCTATCTATGATAAACCAATGCACTTTCTCAGGAGATTGCAATCATAGGAGGCCACACTGACATACTTGAAACCAAGCATGATGAACTAGCCCTTGCATACAATGATCTCAGAAAAGATTATTAGACACTGGCAGATAGCTTCTCTTTCATACAGGCACACATGGAAGATTTGGAAAACAGAAACAGGCACAATAATATAAGAGTGCAAGGTATCCCAGAATCAATTACAGATTTGAACCAAGCCATCTCAAAGCTGTTTCATAGTCTTGTTCCTGACAAACCACTGTCTGTCTTTGCCTGTGATAGATTGCATAGGGTATTAAGACACAAACCAACATCAGACAATCCCCCCAGAGATGTAATAATGTGCATGAAGGACTTTGTCACCAAAGAGGATATCATGAGAGCCTCCAGAAACTCCCCAAGTATTGACCTGGACAAAGTTAAATTGCAGATTAAATTGCCCCTTATGCCTACTTAGCCTTGACATACACAAAGCCTTTGACAGCGTTAACTGGTCTTATTTAAATCACCTTTTACCCAAGTTCGGCATCTCTGAAAAATGTATACACGGCTTTAATGCCCTTTATAATCTCCCTCAAACCAGAATTAAAATCCCTGGCAATAATTCAGACTTCTTTCCCTTGAGCAGAGGAACTAGACAGGGCTGCCCGCTTTCCCCCTCCTCTTTGCTCTAGCCATTGAGCCCCTAGCACAAGCCATTAGGAAACAATATCAATATTAAGGGCTAACGCAAAGACCCATACCAGTTCAAACTTAGTCTATATGCTGATGACGCCCTCTTATTTTTAACAGACCCACTCATTTCAATACAAAAAATAAGGTACAGCGCTAAACATATGATTACATAATTAGTGATAAAGTGATATAAATGATACAACTCATAACTGAAGTGACATGAAATAACATATGTGATCATGTGAAATGAAAATCAAGAGTGATCCAATAGATAAAGTCCATAATCAATGAAACAAATGGACACAACAGAATCTTCTTCCACCAAAGAGCCACCCAGTGAATAGGTTGTCTCCTTACCGCATAGATTGACCGTATGAATATCGGTCAAATAGGCTTAGGGATGTTTATAGTCTTCCCAGGCAGACTCCTCCAAAGCAACAGGCAAAGCATAGATGGCTCCACAGCATATGTTGTATGGGGTATAAGGATGCTTCAAACACTCATGGGAAAAGGAACAAAAACAAAAAAACAATCCAGGGTTTAATGAACAAATGAAATTGCACTCACAATTTAGTTGTTGGTGCATCACAAGTAGTACATGAAGGATGCAGCGTCTCCTCTCCTTTGTTCCTGTGCATTAGGGCTCCGTGCTGTGTATTCCGTATCGTGTGGACGTGATGACGTACCACTGCTTAGGCCACACCTGCGCGTTTCGTCATCAAAAGACGTCGTCTGGGATAAACATCCCTAATTCCATTTGACCGCTATTCATACGGTCAATCTATGCTGTAAGGGTGGCTCTTTGGTGGAAGAAGATTCTGTTGTGTCCATTTGTTTCTTTGATTATGGACTTAATCTATTGGATCACTCTTGATTTTCATTTCACATGATCACATATGTTATTTCATGTCACTTCAGTTATGAGTTTTATCATTTATATCACTTTATCACTAATTATGTAATCATATATTTAGTGCTGTACCTTATTTTTTGTATTTTCTGTGGGTTACTTTGGTTCAAGTAATTGGTACTGGCAGCTTTGTTTTTGTTTTTGTTCACGGTCATTCATTTATTCATTTTTATCACATCAGCGCAGTGTTTTTTCTCCCTTTGGGAGGATTTATTTATTTTTGTCCACTCATTTCAATACCTAACCTCCTCTCAGAGCTCCATACATTCCACAAACTCTCCGGTCTTTATATCAACACAAACAAATGTTCTATTTTTATCAACTGCCCCTCTGATCTTTTATCCTTACTGAAGAAGGACTTTTTTATGGTCCCCATTATCACTCAAATATCTTGGAGTAAATATTACAGCCTCCCATAATCTATTATATAAAACCAATTACCTCCCCCTTTTTTCTCATATTAGCTCACTAATAAACGTATGGTCTTCCTATCTCCTATCTCGGTAGGATTTGTGCTTTTAAAATGACCATCCTCCCCAAATTACTTTATTATTTCAGGGCACTACCTATGAATGTCCCCAAAACAAGACTGAAAGCCCTCCAGCGCAAAATCAATAGATTGATATGTAACAAAAAAAACAGATGTAGTTATTCTCTCATGCATAGAACACAACATATCGGTGGTCTGGGACGTCCACACCTCTGGCTTTATTTCCTAGCGGCCAGACTGGTTCAGATAGCACAGTGGTTTTCCACGGACACTAATATTTCCTGGTTACATTTCAAATCCACTTCTATTTCATCTCTTAACCTCAAAGGCAGCTTATGGTTCAACACAAAGCCTCATCACACTTTACGCAAACGAAAAACGACAGTAACTGATTTTATGCAACTGTGGAACAGAATCAAGGATTATTTTAAACTCTCCTCAGTAACCTCCCTTTTAGCCACATACTTTGGCGATCCCAGATTCCCCCCTGCATTCCTAGACAGCACACTCTTTCATCATAACTAGATTAACAATGACTTCACCACACTGAAATCACTTATTCTTAATACAAAATTCCTTCTGTTCATCTCAATACAGTTTAGGTTTGACTTTCCCCCCTCAGAACTCTCTCAATACACTCTAATCCATCATTTTTATGCAACACATTACTCCCTATCCATTAACCCCCCCAAGTACATTATTTGAGCAAATATGCATATCCTTCTTAAGAGATAAAGGATTCTTCTCTCAGTTATACAGCTACCTCAACAACCTACATCAACCTGAAAAGTCTGGCCCTATGTTGCATTGGGAAGCCGACATGGACTGCTCGTTCTTCATTGAATTTCAGTCCAATATGATAGAACACCTTCATAAAAGCACCTGTGCAGCTGCATTTAGAGAACCCCCACTGAAACTCCTCACCAGATGGTACATGACTCCCTCTAAGATTCACCCCTTTTACCCCACAACCTCCCCTGACTGTTTCAGAGGTTGCTCTGAAGAAGGTAAGTACCTTCACATTTTCTGGAGCTGTAGACACCTTGAGCCAATCTGGGGTGAAGTAGTCAGTAGACTTGAGATTTCCCTTAAAAAGTAAATCTCCCTCTCACCACAAACTTGCCTCTTATATGCCAAGGTTTCAGATGTTCCCCCTCCCTGCAACAGACTAATTCACTCTTTAATCAGTTCCATCCAATGGATGATCGCTTCCAACTGGAGATCACAAAATCTACCGTGGCCTCAGGTCAAATCCAGAATGGAAATCTTTAGACTATCTGAGAGGATACACCATACATTGTCTGACAGCATGCATATTTCTAATAAAAAATGGTTATACTGGACCTTGCCAGAAAGGTATCCTATGTAACTCTCTCAATTCTTCTCAATGATTCTCAACTCCCTTTTAATTAATTTTTTTATGTCTATTACCAAACCATATGGTGACCCCCATGATTACTATATTTATGTCCCACAAGTACTTCTGGTATTATTTTTCATAATGTCATTATCCCCTACTGTACGACTTAACTTTGTATCCCAATTCAACATTTTTTTTGTGAAACTCCCCATATCTGTATAAACCCTATGCTCTGTTTGTAACCATTGTATTCCATGTCTTCCAAATAAAACTTTTGTAAACAAAATGGGAAAGAGACATAGGCCAAACCTTTACTGAACTCCAATGGCAAAATGCTTTAAGGTATGGCTTCCAAGCAACTTGTTCCTCTAACCTGAGGGGAATTTGTCAATCTGCGTTGGTACAATACCCCAGCCCAGATCCATACTTTTGACCCTTCTAAACCTCCATTCTGTTTAAGAGACAGTGGGAACTTGGGGGAAACATGTATCATATCCTATGGGAGTGTAACAAATTATCTACCTTTTGGTCAGAAGTGTTTACACTCCTGCATAAGGTCACTAATACAACCATAAACCCATCACCTGAATTTGCATTGTTAGGTATTGCCATTCCCAAACTCCCATGGAAATTACGCTGTGTATCAATTCACATCCTACTGGCAGCAAGGTTGACCATTACCTCATCCCGGATCGCTCAGACAGCCACGGGGACCACCGCAAGTACTGGGGGGGGGTCCCGATAGGGCCACCGACCCACATCTAGGCAGGGACGTACAGGTACGCCAATGTGCCTGTAGTGCCATTCTGCCGACATATATGTACATGCGGCGGTCCTTAAGGGGTTAAAATCACTGCTCCATGGCTCTCCGTTTTTTGCGCGCTGTGATTGGCCAAGCATGCAGGGTCATAGTGCATGTTTGGCCAATCATCAGCGCGCAATTCTGTAGTGAATTATGGGCCGTTGCGCGCCACTCGAATTTGGCGCGAACGACCCGTTTTGTTTGAATTTCGTTGAACGTACGAACAGACAATGTTCGAGTCGAACATACGTTCGAATCGAACGTGGGGCTCATCCCTAATGCCCAACATCAAACCCTTTAAATGTTTTCTGCCCTCTCTCATTCTCTACACTTTCTTGTCCTGCATATTCCGATGCTCCACCACATCACAACCTCTGCTCTCACTCTTAAGCACATACTGCCTTATATCTCAATCTTTTTCTTTCTCTCCTGAACAATTCCATTGTCAATTCCAGTGACGGCTGTTTTTTTTCTTTTGGGGGGGCGGCAAACAGACACCCCCGGAGAGTCATTGGTGGCAGCAACCCCCTGGGGACAGCCAGGACATCAAAGCCCCGCATTTACCCTATCTAGGAAGTGGGTGGGTATCATGTCCAGCGGCTTTCTTTCTCCTCCTGTGGTGTGGATCACGGTGCCTACCACCATGCATCCCCCCTCCTCCTCCTCCTCCTAGGCATTCATAAGGATCACCTGACTGTTCTGCCAATCCGCTAACAGGTATCAGACCTGTGCTTCCTAAATGGCAGGGAGGTGATTCAGTGTTAGAAAGGTGAATATTCATTTGCTTTTCTAACACACCTGGGTGAGCTCTATTTTGAAGCCTATTAGAGCCTATGGCTCTAATCAGGTACTTAATAAAAACACCCCTGCCACTGAAATGTGTGCGCCCAGCATCCTGAAAGGGACCAGGTGCATGAATAGGGGGTGGCATGAATCTATCCATTAACCATATAGAGGGTGGTTTGGATAGAGGGGGCAGTGCCATATCCTCTGCACTTCACTTCTGCATATACTGAATGAATGAATGAATGAATGAAAACTTATATAGCGCAGCACATGCAAAGTAAATCGCCTCTGGGCGCTTGTTGTTCCTGTCTCCTTTGAGATCAAAAGAGATGAGTCTTGATCTTTCTCCTGAAGACTAAATGGTTTTCCTCCAACCGAATGCTGGCTGGTAAGGCGTTCCATAGTCTGGGTCCTTGGACAGCGAATCTCCTGTCTCCTTTGGACTTGTATCTGGCTTTCGGTATCTGAAGCCGATTTTGATTGGTGGATCATAGAATACGATTGGGATTGTGAGCTTTTATTTTTTCGCATAGATAATGGGGAGCATTCCCATGGATACATCTATGCGTTAGACAGAGTGCTTTAAAGGTGATTCTGTCTTTAACTGGTAACCAGTGAAGGGATCTCAGTGAAGGTGAGATTGATTCCCAGGGTTTTTTCCCAGTCACAAGTCTGGCGGCCGTATTTTGAACGACTTGAAGACGAGCGATTTGGTACTTGGGGAGTCCGAGGTAAAAGGCATTTGCATAGTCCAGTCTGGAGTTTACAATCGCTCCCACCAAGACCACTATGTCTTTCTTGGGAATAAAAGGAGTGAGTCTGCGTAGTAGGCGCAGCAGATGGTGAGATCCGCTGACAACTGACCCTATTTGTGCATCCATTGTCCTGTAGGAGTCAAAGATGACCCCAAGACTTTTGACTTTGGTGCTAGGGGTAATGGTTTTGCCCAGAATAGGCGGGGGGATCCAAGTTGTTGCCAGTTGATTCCTACGCTTGGCTTTGCTCCGTTGAGTTTGAGATAACTCTTTGTCATCCAGTCCTCTATCAAAGAGAGACAGGTCTCTAGATTGAGGTGGTGATCCTTTTTATTGCAAATGCGGAAGTACAGTTGCGTGTCGTCTGCATATGAGTGATATAGCAGTTTTTGGCTGCTGATGATTTCGAAAAGAGGACGCACATAGATGTTGAATAACATCGGCAACAGGGGAGATCCTTGAGGGACCCCGCAAGATAATGTGCGTTTTTCAGAAGTGAAGGGTCCTAGCTTCACTATTTGCGATCGGTTTTCCAAAAAAGAGGAGAACCAGGATAGATCGCTTTCTGCGACTTTGGCTATTTTAGCCAGCCAAGTCAATAACAGCTTGTGATCTACTGTATCAAAGGCTGCGCTTAGGTCCAGCAGAACCAGAAGAGAAGATTCTCCTTCGTCTGCGGCCTCGAGAACGTCGTCCCATATCTTAAGCAATGCTGTTTCCGTCCCGTGTCCGGGACGGAATCCTGATTGCAATGGATCGAGTAAGTTGTGGGTATCTAGATGCTGTTGCAGCTGCTGAACCACTACTTTCTCCATTACCTTGGAGAGAACATTTAGGCCTGTTATGGGGCGCCAGTGGAGTGGGTCCTTAGGATCTAGGGTGGCTTTCTTCAAGATAGGTTGAATAATGCCCTTCTTCACCTGGGAGGGCATTTTGCCCTCCCTGAAGGATTGGTTGATAAGCTGCGTGACAGGGGGTGCCAGGATGTCGGCGCATTCTTTCAGCAGTTTGGTGGGGATAATATCATTTGGCGCAGTGCTGTTGCGCAGAGTGCCGATGATATTTTTTGTGGTCTGAATGGAGATGGGTTCCAGCGTGAACTCACCTAACTGTGGTGAATTACTGCAGGTGTTGTGTAAATAACTACGGGGGGGGGGGGCTAGGAGAGAGATTGTTTTGCTGAATGCTTTGCCGGATTGCCTCAATTTTGTTAATGAAGCAATCCTATAACTCATCGCAAAATTCTTGTGTATCCAAGTTGGGGGCTTCAAGACATCCTGGATTCATGGTCTGAGTGACCAGCTTGAAGAGTTTGCGGGGGCGGTTTAGGGCACCGTTGATAGCCTCAGAAAAATAGTTTTTCTTGGCCTCGAAGATTTGCTTGTAGTATTTTCCGGTTATTGCCTTGTAGATCGAGAAGTTCTCATCAGAAGAGCTTCTTTTCCAGGCAGCTTCTGCCCTTCTGCGCTCTTGCTTCAGTAACGCCAGCTGGTTGTTGAACCAGCTGGAGTTATTTTTCCGGATCTGGGTCTTTCGTTTCGGCGCTATCAAGTCAGCTGACTGCAATAGTGCTGTGTTTATGGCCTCCAGTGTTTCTTCCGCCGTTTGGTGCGGTTGAATTGTCTTTATTTTTTCTCCTAACGTGGCTTTGAAGAGTTCCGAGTGGAGCTTCTTCTGACATCTGGTCCAGTGTGTTGTCACTGGATTTGATGTTTTTGTTAAGGGGGGGAATTCGGAAATAATGAATTTAATTGCATGGTGATCTGTCCATGGCAATGGTTCATTTTCCACGATTTTTATTTCCAGATCTTGTCTGAAAATAAGATCAAGTGTGTGACCTGAAGCATGTGTGGCCCCACATACTAGTTGCTGAAGCCCTAATCCTTCCAGGTGGTCGATGCAGACGTTGGCAATGGGGTCTTGCAGGGAGTTGGCCCAGAGGTTGAAGTCCCCGAGCAGCAGCAGGTGTTTGCTGTTCAGGGTATAGGTGGAGACAAAGTCCGTCAATGATAGGAGAAGCTGCGATTTTGGGCCGGGTGGCCTATAGCAGAGTAGAATCCAGACGGTCTCCTGGCAGTTTACTTGCAGTTGAAGAGTAAGGCCGCGTACACACGAGGGGATATGTCTGCTGAAAACGGTCCGATGGACCGTTTCAGCAGACATCTCCGCTCGTGTGTATGGGCTAGCGGACAGATTTGTCCACCCGACAGATTTCAAAGCAAGCTTTGAAATCTATCCGGTGGGGATCTGTCCGCCCGACATGTCTGCTGGTTAGTACACTTACCAGCAGACATGTCGTCCCCCACCGCCGCCGCGCCGCTGCCGAATGGATTCGGCGCATGCGCGGAAGTGTTTTACTTCCTGGTGCGGTGACGTGGCGGTGACGCGGCGGCGTCAACGTCACCGCCGCGTCACCGCCACGTCACCGCGCCGTCCGGCGGCGGGGAATTTGATCCGATGGTGTGTACACGCCATCGGATCAAACTCCCGATCGGACATATCCGATGGAAATGGTCCGCGGACCGTTTTCATCGGATATGTCCGATCGTGTGTATGGGGCCTTAGGGTTTCCATGAATGGAAGAGGGTTTTGAAGGCTTGGTTTTGTGATCGCAAGATGCGTCTTATGGATCACAGCCAATCCTCCTCCTCTTTGCCCTATTCTATTTTCCGTTATAATACGGTAGTTTTCTGGCACCAATTCTCCTAGAATGGTGTTATAGTCGGCCGTGAGCCAGCTCTCTGTAATAAAGAGGCAGTCTAAGTCATGTTGCAATAAGAAATCATGGATTTCTAATCAGTGTTTTACTGCCGATCTAGTGTTAATCAAAGCACATGATATGTGCTTAGGCTGGGGTAAATGGCTGCGATTTTTGGTAGTCGATCGTCGATCGATCCTCAAAAGTCGCAGATTTCTTAGTTTTTTTGGTAGCGGCCGGCAGAATTGCGGCAAATCGATCTAGATCCCAAATGTTCTCTGCCGAGTATTGCCGATTAACCATGGCCGCCGTGGAATAAGGGGTGGGGGGGTGGATTCTCAAGGATAACTGAATCCTCTGATCCTGGCTTGGTCCAGAGGAAGGCAAAAAAACCCTGACCACGCAGCGCCAATATGCTGTGGTAGGGAAAAAAATTCCTTCCTGACCCCTAAAGAGGCGATCGGGTTAAGCCCTGGATCAAGTTTTAATTGAATTTGAAAGGGGGAGATAGGGCTGGGTAGAGCAAGATGGCCGCCGACCTGGCAGCAGGATCCAGGCTGGGGGGGTACCAGGCTAAGTAGACCACTGTCTGTGCCACCTGGGGGGCTGAGAAGGATGATCGGGGGGCAAGGGGACTCTACAGGGGTAGGGGGGGCTTTCTGGCCCGATTAGGGCAATAGGTGCCGATTGTTGGGGGTTTGGAGCGGCACGCCGCTAGGCCGCGGATGAAGCCGCGGCCTTTCCTGAGTTGCGGCTGCCGCGAATCCCCAGCGATCGGAGGCTAGTAGGGATGGGTGGCGAGAAGGACGCCCGAGCGGGGGTAGCAGTGTGGGGGTGCTTCTGGGGTAAGGGGGGGGTTTCTTAGCCTATTGAGAGGTAATAGCAGCATGTGGAGAGCGGTGCGGCGTTAGGCCGCAAGTGAAGCAGTGGTCTTTCCTAGATCGCGGCGCCCGCGATTCCCCACAGGCTGGCGCGGTTGTCGGGGAAAAGCACCCGGGGGGGCAACCGAGGAGGGGGGAGAGGAGCAGGGGGAGCCGTGGGGCATGGATGTTTACTGCGGCTTGTCCTAAAAAGGACGGCCGTCAATGGTCCCAGTAAGGCTCTTACCTGGTGTGAGAGGGAACCAGGGGAAGCCTGGATCAGCGAGCAGAGGTACTCAGAGACAGGTGGATTGCGGTAGTGGCAGCAAAAGACAGGGAGGTGGAAGCCCTGCTTGCCTGTGAGGCCTGGAGCCGCACAGTGGGAGGACCCTGCCTGGCTGTGCTATCCCTGAGAGAGTGACTCTGCCCTTTGTCATGCTTTCTCTGCTCTTCTGTCTTACAAATATTTCTTGCCATCATATTACCCACACTTCTTTGTCAAAAATATACTGCCCACAATACTTTCCTGCAAATACTGCAAATACTTCCAGCTGTCACAGGCTGTGCACGACACTATTGCAAACACAACCTGCTGTCATACCCCCTCATTGAAAATTTAGCCCACTGTCATTTATTCCATATTAGCATCCAGCACTTCTTTAGCATAGTATTTTATATCCCAAAATGTACCTGTTATAGAATTTTCACACTTATATATACACTATATTGTCAAAAGTATTGGGACACCTGCCTATAAAAGCAAATGAACTTTAATGGCATCTTAGTCTATAGAGTTGAATATTGAATTGGCCCACCCTTTGCAACTATATAAGTTTTAACTATTCTGAGAAGGCTGTTCACAAGGTTTAGGAGTGTGTCTATAGGAGTGTTTGACTATTCTTCCAGAAGCGCATTTGTGAGGTCAGGCATTAATGTTGGACGAGAAGGCTTGGCTTGCAGTCTATGCTCTAATTCATCCCAAAGGTTTTATATCAGGTTGAGGTCAGGACTCTGTGCAGGCCAGTTAAGCTACAGTAAGTTATGGACCTTGCTTTGTGCAATGGTGCGCAGTCATGTTGGAACAGGAAGTTGGAAGCATGAAACTGTCCTCAATGTCTTGGTATGCTGACGCTTTAAGAGTTCCCTGCACTGGAACTAAGAGGCCAAGACCAACACCTGAAAAACATCCCCACACCATAATCCCCCTTCACCATTTGGACCAGTGTACAAATCAAGGTCCATAAAGACACGGATGAGTGAGTTTGGGGTGGGGGAACTTGACTGGCCTGTCCAGAACACCTTTGGGATGAATTAGAGCGGAGACTGCGAGCCAGGCCTTCTCATCCAACATCAGTTCCTGACCTCACAAATGCGCTTCTGGAAGAATGGTCAAACATTCCCATAGACACATTCCTAAACCTTGTGGACAGCCTTCCCAGAGTTGAAGATGTTATAGCTGCAAAGGGTGGGCCAACTCAATATTGAACCCTACGGGCTAAGATTGGGATGCCATTAAAGTTCATGTGCGTGCAAAGGCAGGTGTCCCAATACTTTTGAAAATATAGTGTATTTAACTCATGGTAAACTGAGCACGTAAATGCCATATTTACCGTAAGTAAATGTACTTTTTCAGTTCAAATGCTTTTCTGGAAATTGAAAGAAAACAAAATCAACTCAGGACATTTCAAACTACACTTTACTGGATGTGATCTACATGACACGTCATATACTCTAATATATAGAGATAAGGCAAGAATGCTCACTTTTATTATATATTAAATGCAGGGGAAACTGAGCACTTAAGTCTCATATTTAAGTAAATGTACTTTTCGTTTCAGATGCTTTTCTGGAAATTAAAAGAAAACAAAATCAATTCAGGACATTTCAAACGACACTTTACTGGATGTGATCTATATGACACGTCATATACTCTAATACAGTGGTCATCAACCCTGTCCTCGGGGCCCACTAACAGGCCAGGTTTACAAGATAACTGAAATACATCACAGGTGATATAATTTGCCGCTCAGTGATTGCAGTATTCTAGTCTGCATCTCCCCAAGGTAATACATAAAACCTGGCCTCTAAGTGGGCCCTGAGGACAGGGTTGATGACCACTGCTCTAATATATAGAGATAAGGCAAGAATGGTCACTTTTATTATATATTAAATGCAGGGAAAACTGAACACTTAAGTCTCATATTTACAGTAAGTACATTTAACCAGTTAAGGACCCCCGCACGCCTATGTACGTCCACAACATGGCTCGTACAGGCACAAGGGCGTAAATTTACGTCCTCGCCTTAGTGCGGTTCGGGGGTCCCATCGGGACCCCCTCCGTGGCGTGCGGCGGTCCCCCTGGCTCTGGGAGCGATCGCCGACGAGCGGGCGGATGTCCGTGTTTTCCGCCCCCCCCGCGATCGCTCCCAGCCAATGGGAGCGCGCTCCCAGCCTGTCACTTCCTCCTCCTGTGTTTACACAGGAAGGAGGAAATGATGTAATCTCTCATCGCAGCGCTGTTTCCCAGCGCTGCTGATGAGAGAAGACATCCACAGTAAGTGTGCACCAACACAACACTGACACACACTCACATAGGCATATTAGCCCCTTGTGATCGCCCCCCCCCCCACCCCCCTGTCACAGTGTCACTGAATGCAGTGATCTAATCACTGCATTTAGTGTCAGTGTGACAGCCAGTGTAAAAACAGTTACTGTTAGGTTCAGGATAGCCCCCCCACCCCCCCTAATAAAGTTTTAACCCCCTGATCACCGCCCTAGTTAACCCTTTCACTCCCTATTGCCAGCGTCACTAAGCGATCATTTTTCTGATCGCTGTATTAGTGTCGCTGTTCCCGCTAGGTAGCTATTTTTTTTATTACGATTTTTTTTTTTTACTAAAGACATGTGGCTAAATAAATTTTGGCCTAAATGTTTTACTAAAATTTAGTTTATTTGATTTTTTTTATAACAAATAGTAAAAAAATAGTGATTTTTTTCAAAATTGTCGCTCTATTTTAGTTTATAGCGCAAAAAATAAAAATCGCAGAGGCGATCAAATACCACCGAAAGAAAGCTCTATTTGTGGGAAGAAAAGGACGCAAATTTTGTTTGGGAGCCACGTCGCACGACCGCGCAATTGTCTGTTAAAGCGACGCAGCGCCGAATTGTAAAAACACCTTGGGTCATTTAGCAGCGTAAGTGTCCGGATCTTAAGTGGTTAATTTTAGTTTCAGATGCTTTTATGGAGATTAAAAGAAAACAAAATAAATTCAGGACATTTCAAAGTACACTTTACTGGATGTGATCTACACGACACGTCATTGTAATGGAATTACCCGTGACGCCCAGAGACTTTTGAGGGATGGGGGATACTCCTGTGCCAGCGTCACTAAGGACTCTTGGGTCTAGGGTCACCCTGTGCCCCTTTTGGGCATAGGGTGGCTGATAAATCATAATTCATGTATTGCAGAAGATGGGAGAGATTACAGGTGATTTCATGTTGACCCACAACCGGTCAATAAGAATGACTCTTTCAATGCTTAACCCAGGCTGTTGAGATGCTAAGTGAGTCGGGCTTCTGAAAGACCTTTCATTGTGTATAGATGTGTTGTGACTCTAAAGGTCAGACATCTTTCTTCAGGTGTATTGAATTAGCATGTCAATTATGTTTAGTAAAGGAATGTGTTTTGTGTAACAGGTGAGGGGAACTTGTCAAGCTGTACTAATTACCTCCTCTAATTGCGGAGACGGGACGTCTGGGGGATGACTAATGATTAGCTCAACTGGATGTCATTATCTAAAAAATGCGATTGAAGCCCCATTGTGTGATGTGTGGGTGGAGAGTTCTTTGTCCCTGTGATTAACTTTAACATGCTGTACTGTATATGAGAAAACTAAGATACCATTAAAAGCGTTCATACATTTTGGAACAAGAACAGAGCTGCGTGTCTCGTCTTTGTTCTGGGGAATGAAATGGGTCCTGTCTGCTGGATTGTCGGATAAGCTGTCGTGGTTGGGGCGATGGAATGGATATCGTAAACAGTGGTGACCGTTAGGCCCCATACACACGAGCGGACAGATTTGTTCAAATCTGTCCGTCCGACAGATTTGAACAAATCTGTCTGCTGGGATTTTGGTTTGCTCGCGTGTACACACGAGCAAACCAAAATCCCCGCCAGCAGACGGCGCGCTGACGTGTCGGTGATGTGGCGGTGACGTTGACGCCGCCACGTCACCGCACCAGGAAGTAAAACACTTCCGCGCATGCGCCGAATCCATTCGGCGGTGGTGCGGCGGCGGTGCGGGACGACATGTCTGCTGGTAAGTGTACTAACCAGCAGACATGTCGGGCGGACAGATTCCCACCCGATAGATTTCAAAGCATGCTTTCAAATCTGTCGGGTGGACAAATCTGTCTGCTCGGCCGTACACACGATCGAATCTGTCTGCTGAAACGGTCCAGCGGACCGTTTCCAGTGGACAGATTTGATCGTGTGTACGAGGCCTTACAGTCATATACTCTAATATATAGAGATAAGGCAAGAATGCTCACTTTTATTATATATTAAATGCAGGGGAAACTGAGCACTTAAGTCTCATATTTAAGTAAATTTACTTTTTCGTTTTAGATGCTTTTTTGTAATTTTAAAGAAAACTAAATCAATTTAGGACATTTCAAAGTATACTTTACTGGATGTGATCTACACTACATTTCATACACTCTGATATATAGAGAAAAGGCATTTTAAAAGGTTGAATTTTATTCTATTCGGATCACCTTATAACTTATATTACTTCTTCACAAATTCTTCCATATACATAAAGGTTACTGAATAATATAATTTGTTGTATAAAATGTTTTCTGTCCTTTAAATTCCAAGAACAAGCACAAACCTGAGTATCTTGATAACACGGTTACATTTAGCACCAGTATATCAACAAGTCCTGTCTCCACATAATATGTGTTCTGTGACAAGTTTCATGATGCACAGCACATACTTATTATTAAACAGTTGTGAAATTTTAGTGGTATTGCACATTCCTGCATCTTTAAGTTGCCCACGGTATTTGATATAAATAGCTAGAGAAACTAGATTTTCATCTTTTCCAACCTAAGGCGTTAAATTTTAGCCTTGCCCTTAAATAGTTTCAGTGCAAACACAAAAATTACTTTTCAACTAATCTCTCACTGAAAGCTTAGTAAGTCACTTTTAAATTTGTGCTAATTAACAAACTATATTTAAACACATTTACCATACAGCTCTAAGGTGGTACTACTAGCAGGATAAAGAAAATTTGGAGTAAAAAAATTAGACCACAAATAGGAGTTAGCAAAGGTGAGTTGTAGAAGGTTGATTGTCATAATGCAGTTTATATGAGCTATAACAAAAATAATTCAGATATCACTTTAATGGGAGAAGTTTCAAAGCAATAATAGCCATGTAACAGAGACCAGGCAATTAGTGACTAAACTAGTTAATAAAAAATGTCACAAAGATCGCCAGATTGGATAGAAATAGAAGAACAGGCTTCCCCATTATCCACAATCGAAGAACTCATGTGGCGCGCTCCTAAAAGTAGACCCCCTATACTATCCCCCACCCTATCACAAGCATTGGTATTATGGGATTCACTTAAAAGCAATTCACTCTTAATTTCTAGAGGCAAACCTTTGTCAAGTATCTTTCTCGACCCATCTTTCTGCCCCAAAACGGAAGTGGACTCCTTCAAATGGTGGCTTGATAGGGGGGTGTACCGCATTGGTCGTTTCTTTCAACACACAGGTCCTCTTCCTGAGCAATTCCTTATAGACAACCTTTGCCCCCCCCCCCCCTCTGAAAGATCCAGATTACACCAAATACATACCTTTGCTCAGAAACTTTGGAACGATAAAACAATTTCTGGCCTTTTGACCCCATATGAACACAAATGCGAACAAGCTCAGAATAGGAAAGGTATTATCTCTATCATCTACAAATCTCTTGCATCAAATAACATAAAATTACCTCATATGCTAGCTTGGGAAAGAGAGCTTCAAGAGGACTGGGACTTGGTGGACTGGCAAAAAAACTACTCTAGATCTCTTAAGGGTTTTAAGAGTCCATCCCTCATTGAAGCTAATATAAAAATCTTCACTAGATGGTACTTGGTCCCATTCAAATTGGCCACCATGTATCCGTCATCCTCACCACTATGCTTTAGAGGTTGTCAAGGAATAGGCACCATGATCCATACTTGGTGGGAGTGCCCTAGGATACGGGGATTCTGGAACAGGGTATTCCAGATTATCAGGAGAGTTACCGGTTGTAACCTCCATCAATCTCCTGCAATAGC
This sequence comes from Rana kukunoris, assembly GCA_029574335.1. Classification (NCBI taxonomy): domain Eukaryota; kingdom Metazoa; phylum Chordata; class Amphibia; order Anura; family Ranidae; genus Rana; species Rana kukunoris. Next base: position 247,921,439 of record CM056052.1, on the reverse strand, counting down.
CTTATTGAATGGACTAATACCACAGAGCTCCAAGGCCATTAGACAGCTGATTCTATTTATACTGACTGGCGCCAGAATCACTTTAGCGGCTGCATGGAAGAAACCGTCTGTTTCCATTTTACACATGAAGAGAAAGGTTACATGGATTATGGAACAGGAAAAAAGAATTAACTCTATGTTAGATACCTCTACCCAGTTCACTGAAATTTGGGAACCTTGGTTGATTTACATGGGAATCTCCCACAACATGTAAGTTTAGTTTTGGCTCTGGACTCAGACTGATGTAATCCTATGGCAGGTAGGCCCACCCTCCCTTTCCCTTTCCTCTCCTTCCTCTTTCCCCCTTCTCCCCCTCTCTTTTCTTTATTCTTATTTTTTCTCTTGAACAGGAGATATTCATTACATATCATATTCTCCACTGGTCTCAGCCTAGTGCTGATTTAGTTTAACTGGATGTATGTATTAAATTCCTTGTCTCCTTTTAGGTTTATAAGTTAAGAGTTGATTGAGAGATGTTTCTCTGGACAACATTTGGATCCAATTTTTTTGTCATCAAGTGGGGGCTGGGTGGGGGGGGGCTGCCCCCCCTCCTCGACACAGATTGCTCCCGGTGGGGGTGTCGGGGGGAGGGGATGTCCCCGGAAACCTATCCTCTCCACGGTTCGGTATGATTTATTCCTTACATATATTTTAGTTTTATGATCTCAGCTTATAATAAAAGTTTTATAGATTGCTTAGTAAACAGGGAATTTTAGCTCTAAAATGTTGTCGCTACCTCTACTGATTCCCATCCCTCCTGATTATACACGTTTACACTCCCATGTTAAACTTACCAGGTATATAGTTGGGACATTGGGGGGGGGGGGGGGAGGAGAGGGGGAAATCTAGTTAAGAAATGTAATCTATTGTTTACTACTATAATTGTCAACACGATGTTTCCTGATGCATTTATTGTATTACGTTTATTACTCGGTATGCTCTTTATTTTATTATAATAAACTTAAATTTAAATGAAAAAAAAAAAAATGTCACAAAAGTGAAAGTCCAAAGGTACCATAGAATTGAATTAACATCCCTGTAATCCAGTCCTAATAAAAATACATGAATATTAGAAAGCTAGAATTTTTGGCAGGGCTGCCACTAGGAAACATATGTATCTAGGATACATAAAGACATGTACCTCAATGTAAAAGGAACAGGATCCAGATGTCAAAGCAAAACATCATTTGGCCTGGTGATTTTACTATATATTCACATATCTACACTTGGAGAAAGTCAAAGGATGACTTATACCCATATTATACTGTATGTTACCAGTTGCTAAATATAAAAGGGTACATAAAGATATGGGTAGCCATCTTGTAAAAGCCATTAGGCTAAAGATTGATCTTTAGTGTCTGAAGGTCAAAAAATTTACACTTTTAGTCCAGATTGAAGTCCAAAAAAAGCCATACAATCCCATTGAACAAACCAATTAGTCATTCAACATGCTCTTTTTTGGATCATTGATAGGAATACATTTTTTAGGTTTCCTTAACCACTTAAAACCCGGACCAAAATGCAGGTAAATGACCTTGCCCCTTTTTGCGATTCGGCACTGCGTCGCTTTAACTGACAATTGCGCGGTCGTGCGACGTGGCTCCCAAACAAAATGTGCGTCCTTTTCTTCCCACAAATATAGCTTTCTTTTGGTGGTATTTGATTGCCTCTGCGATTTTTATTTTTTGCGCTATATACAAAAATAGAGCGACATTTTTGAAAAAAAAATCAATATTTTTTACTTTTTGTTATAAGAATAATCAAATAAACTAAATTTTAGTTTATCATTTAGGCCAAATTGTATTTAGCCATATGTCTTTAGTAAAAAAAAAATAGCAAAAAAAAATAAAAAATTAGCTAACTAGCGGGAACAGCGACACTAATACAGCGATCAGAAAAATGATCGCTTAGTGACGCTGGCAATAGGGAGTGAAAGGGTTAACTAGGGTGGTGATCAAGGGGTTAAAACTTTATTAGGGGGGGTACAGGGCTACCCTGAACCTAACACTAATTACTGACTGTCACACTGCCTGTCACACTGACACTAAATACAGTAATCATACATGTATGATTACTGCATTCAGTGACACTGTGACAGGGGGGGCGATCACAAGGGGTTAATGTGACTATGTGTAGTGTGTGTCAGTGTAGTGTTAGTGCAGACTTACTGTGCGATGTGATCTCTCCTCAGCGGTGGTTGAAAAAAACGCTGAAGGAGAGATCACATCACTTCCTCCTTCCTGTGTTTACACAGGAGGAGGAAGTGACAGGGCGGGGGGCGCGCGCATTGGCTGAGAGCGATCCGGAGGGGGCGGACCAAAATGAATAGCCGCCCCCTCATCCCGGATCGCTCGGCCAGCTACACTAAATATTAGTGTGATAAAAGTGGTGTATATAATGCAATTAGCATGTGCAATATCAATAATACAAAATATATGTTTTTGCATACGAGTGATCAACCTAAATAAATATATAAATATTGTGAGGATGGGACCCTGTGCTGTGTGAGAAATGGCTCATTTACGCCAGATTCAAGAGAGAAAGACATACTAATTGGACAGCTGTGTGTCCAGGTATATAGTTCTGACCTGAACAGCATTCAGGGCCCCACCCCACAGACAGGAGGTCTGAGCTAGGAGTCAGGTGACTCCCAAACCCCTGTGAGAGAAGACAGAGAGTGGATGCGTCTCTCTGCAGGAGGCAGAGGTCATTATTGTTGAGGCAGCTAGAAGCTGTGTGCTTCAAAAGGATCAAACGCTGTGTGCGACCTGTACGCTCAAACGCTGTGTGCGGATAAGTCGCTGTGTGCGAACAAGTCGCTGTGTGCGAAACAAATGCTGTGTGTGGATAAGTCGCTGTGTGCGAACCAGATGGTGTGTGCGACTGTGGAATTTGTTTGCAAGATACAGGAATGCTGGAACCCCCCTGCGAGGGCTGCTTTTGTATCTATGAACTTTGATGCTTTTAAATAAAAGTGGGATACCAGGCCCTTAAAAAACTCAGTTCTGGAAGGGTCTACTCACTGAAAAATGCACTGGAGTACAATGCAATGCACTACCATTGGAGTCTGATTACCCAATCCTACAATATATATAATAAAATATTGTGAACCTGTGAACAAAGAATTGCATAAAATTGACCAGCCTAAATAGGTATATAAATAAAAATATTTGCGAACGGTACTCCCAGGTAGACCTGTATATAGAGTGGGTAGGAGCCCACGCAGACCTACCCTACCACCACCTACGGTCACCCAGAGAGTATTTGTGAAATATAACTAAAATAAACCTGAAATAAAGAATTTGTTACATGAACAAATATGAAAAAATGAAGGCAACCCACAGCTGCCACTTCAGTAGGTAGTCCAACCAGTTTCAAAAAGTTCAAAACACTTTTCAAACAGTATGTCAGTCAATAGTAGATGAGGTCATCAATCAGTGCCAAAAAGGCAGGGATACATTAGTCTCTAGGACATATGTTGCATGCCGGTTTGGAATGGATCCAGACCATAGGAGTTAAGGAGGATTTCTTGCCATGAAGGAAGTGTTCCTATATACAGTGATTTGCGGTGATCCTGGTGCTCCCCTCAGGGGTCCCCACTCAACAGATGTTGATCCCCACCAGGGGTAACAGGCATGTAACAAGGATTTCCCAGGCACTGCTCCAGCTCTCTCCTCACCAGGTCTGCAGCTTTCCAATCCACAGCCCGTACACCACTAGGGATGAGCTCTGCGTTCGATTCAAACGTATGTTCGACTCGAACATCGTCTGTTCGTACGTTCCTGCTTTCAGGGACAGATTTAGATAGAATTGTGCTGCTTTAGAAATCAAATTACAATACTCAGCGATTTACATAGCATTAGCTACTGTAGGAAAAGGTTCCTGATGTTCTTATAGGGAGAGAATTAGATAGGAATCTGTCCTACTTCACAAATCTAATTGCAGCTGCACTGCATATTTTCCTGTCAGATACTCTGCATTAGATAATTTAGGGTGAAGGTTCCTGATTGTGCTTATAGGCAGAGAAATATATAGGAGTCAGTCCTACTTCACAAACCTAATTGCACCAGCATTGCATATGTTCCTTTGACATACTCTGCAGGAATAGTGCCCCATCATTTGTGTCAGTGGGAGAAATAGTGCCCCATCATTGGTGTCAGTCTGAGGAATAGTGTCCCATCATTGGTATCATTGGGAGGAATAGTGTCCCATCATTGGTATCAGTGAGATAAATAGTGCCTTATCATTGGTATCATTTGGAGGAATCGTGCCCCATTATGTGTGTCAGTGGGAGAAATAGTGCCCCATCATTGGTGTTAGTGGGAGGAATAGTGTCCCATCATTGGTATCAGTGGGATGAATAGTGTCCCATCATTTGTGTCAGTGGGAGAAATAGTGCCCCATCATTGGTATCAGTGGGAGGAATAGTGTTCCATCATTGGTATCAGTGGGAGGAATAGTGTCCCATCATTGGTATCATTGGGAGAAATAGTGCCCCATCAAGTGTGTCTGTGGGAGAAATAGTGCCCCATCATTGGTATCATTTGGAGGAATAGTGCCCCATTATTTGTGTCCGTGGGAGAAATAGTGCCCCATCATTGGTGTTAGTGGGAGGAATAGTGTCCCATCATTGGTATCAGTGGGAGGAATAGTGTCCCATCATTTGTGTCAGTGGGAGAAATAGTGCCCCATCATTGGTATCAGTGGGAGGAATAGTGTCCCATCATTGGTATCATTGGGAGAAATAGTGTGGTGTCCCAGTACAGGTATTTGCTGTAGGCCCTGTCAGATTGAGACCCTCGGCTTGTGGGGCCTCCTCTGCAGGGACTCAGCTAGTCATGATGTGATTTATACTGTTATGGTTGATAATACATTTATTAGGTGCGTATAGCTTTAAGAGTTTTAGTCCGCCATTTTATGTTTAGTCAGAGTGTATGAGAGTCAGTAGGATTAAGTGCTAGACAAGACCTTATGGTGTTGTATTATACTTTAACTTGTAACAAACTTTAAATGTAAGTTCCAAGGGGAATACAGATAAGACTCTATGATCCACAGCTCTCAGCCAATGGGCTTCAGTCTCCCTCAGCTCTCAACCAATGGGCTTCAGTCTCCCTCAGCTCTCAACCAATGGGCTTCAGTCTCCCTCAGCTCTCAACCAATGGGCTTCAGTCTTCCTCAGCTCTCAACCAATGGGCTTCAGTCTCCTCACGTCTATATAAGGGGTGGGAGTTCCTGTTTAGGAGAGTCTAGCGCATGGGTCTTCAAACTATGGCCCTCCAGGTGTTCAGGAACTACAATTCCCATCATGCCTAGTCATGTCTGTGAATGTCAGAGTCTACAATGCTCATGGGATGTGTAGTTCCACCACAGCTGGAGGGCCGTAGTTTGAGGATCCCTGGTCTAGCGCTACACACAGTTTCTGGCAGGTCAGACCAGATTTCAGTCAGAGCAGATTTCAGTCAGAGGAGAATCAGTGCAGGCCAGAGACCTCCCGTTCAGGAGAAAGTACAGCAAATACTATAGAATCAGTACTTCAGCGCAATTATCAGATCAATCCTTCATTCCGACGAAAATCCTCAAGTCTACCGACACTTCAGTAAGTGCATCTATTCTTCAGCCTAGTCAAGCATAGGCCCAGTATTACTAATCCGGCCGCAAAAGCCGAAGATATATGATAAGCCAAGCCCAAGCATTATCAGCTGTGTGGTCCTCTAGAGACTGTCTGTGGAACCTTTGCGACACTTTGTGTGAACGCTGCTCCGCCCAGTCAAGCCCCGGCGGCGACGCTTCTTCAGTGTGCAAGCTGGAACTAGAGAATCCACTCTGTGTTGCACGGAGGAAACATTTGCTGACCGGATCAAAAAAGGAAGTTGCCGGGCGCAGCCATAGCAACGTGTCCGGCAATAGAAAATAATACCGGCATACAAAGACAGCGCACTCAACGACAGCGCACTTAAAGACAGCGCACTCAAGGACAGCACACTCAAGGACAGCGCACTCAAAGACAGCGCTCTCAAAGTTTCTTAAAGTGACAGCGCACTCAAACAAGGCTACAGCATGTCAGCCCCAAGATCCCCAGATGCAGGTGATGTGTCAGATCCTCTTGCGGCTCCTGCACGAGCTACCCCTCCGGGATCACCTCCGGGCAGGTCACTGCCTGTGGCCTCACCTCCAGCAGAGCCGTCATCGGCTAGATCATCTCCTGGCTCAGAAGTCCGGGGGCTGCTGCCCTCCCCTCCTCCAGTACGACGTCATGACAGCGGGGCTTCCCCATTCTACCTGGGGAAGCCCATGTTGCCTAACTACAGAGGGGATCCCTTTTCCCTCAAGGATTTCCAGGAGAGCTTCCAAAGCATTTTCTCTCTCTACTCCCTCCCCCCTAACCAACAGGTGCTGTTGCTCATGGGACAGTTGCAGGGACCTGCACGTGAGGAAGTCCGTACCTGGCCCACTTCTGAGAAGACTACAGTGGGTCAGATCTTCGAGGGATTGCATCAGGTATTTGAGTCCCACTCACCCTCGGAGGTCCGCCTCAGGCTGTACGAGAGGCGACAAAAGCCGGGGGAAACACTAAGGGCATATGCAGTAGCCTTGCAGAATGCCCTGGAGGCAGTCCAGAAACTGGACAACATCACCCCTGACCAGGGTAACAAATTATTGATGGATAGATTCATAGAAGGGGTCCAAAATAAATGGGACAAGGCGCAGTTAAAGATGTTAGCTGTACAGAACCCCAATATGTATTTTTCTGCCTTTAAGCGCCTAGCCCTTCAAGTTATAGAGCAGGGGGCAGACCCTGAGGAGAATCCTGACCCCAAAGTGGAACCTATGGGTGTGGCGACATGCCCTGCACCACTGTTACCACCAGCCCCCGCACCCGTGGCTGACACCCCAGCCTCCACTACAATTACTGAGATTCAAGGGGTTAAACAAGATATTGCCCAGCTTACCCAGGTGGTAAAGGAGTTGGCTAATCACACCACTCGGGCACTTAGAGAGCCTCCCGTGACTAAGAGACCTACCACTGCTCCTCCTCCCCGTTATAGCGGGCCTCGCTCGGGTCCTTCTAGTAGGCCTTACTGTGATTACTGTAACGAACCCGGTCATTGGAAGATGCAATGCTGGGCTTTAAACGGGCGTCCCCTAAAAGTCGAGGACCGGCCCTCAGGAAAGCGAATCACAGGTCCAGCAGAAGAGCCAATATACTCAGGACAGTCCTTATACATTGCATCCTGCCCCTATGTAAATGTTACCATAGATGGTGTCCAACTGCAAGCCCTGATTGATACAGGCTCGCAGGTGTCTACCATCTCTAAGGGCCTATTCTATAAATACTGGAATGTCGATTCGTTGTGTGAACCAGATGATATTGATTTTAGTGTTATGGCAGGGGACGGGAAACCAATTCCCAGACATGGGTATTGGGAGCCCACTATTCAGATGAGAGGTCACACACTTAGAGGGCAAGGGATAATTGTCACTAATGTCACAGTACCAGGGGCCACAGAGTTTATATTGGGGATGAATATAATGAGACATTGCTTCAGTGATATCTTAGATGCCTTGCATGCCTCTCTCCCCCACATGTCTCCCTCAGGCCAGAGGACTGCGCAACACCATCTCAAAATTCTGAGAGCAGAACAGAAGTTCGCGAACCGGAGAGGAGAAATCGGTAAAGTTTGGATCCAAGACATGAGGTCCGTGGCCCTGCAGCCGAACACAGAGACAATTTTGTGGTGTCGGGCGCGCCCTGGTGTAAGGAATCAGGACTATCAGGCCTTACTGGAGCCTATACAATCTGAAGATTTTCCTTTGGTCCGAGCTGCAAGGAGCTTAGTGACGGTGGTGAATGGATGGGTCCCAGTTCGCCTAGTTAATTTGTCCGGCGTAGCCACCACCTTGCCAAAGTACACTCCAGTGGCCCAACTGGTTTTCTTGGATTCCAGTGACATACTCTCTTCACGGAAGGCGGTCCAACAGCTGAGTGCCCAAACCCTGTCAGGGGCTACCGAAAACTCTCCAGAACCTTGGTGGCACCAGCTGCAAATAGGAGGATCTCTCACCCCACCAGAACAAGTCGAAGGGGTCATCGAGGTGGCGAAGAGGTACCAGAGTGCCTTCAGCAAACACCCAACCGATTTTGGAAAGACCTCCATGATTAAGCATCGAATCCTGACCGGCGACAAGCCCCCCATCAAGGAAAGGCATCGGCCGGTGGCACCAGGCATGTACCAAACCGTCAAGAAACTGTTAACCGACATGCAGAAGGCGGATGTAATACAAGAGAGCCAGAGTCCCTGGGCAGCACCCATGGTGTTAGTTAAGAAGAAGGATGGGACCATCCGTTTCTGTGTTGATTACAGGAAATTGAACGACATCACCCATAAAGACGCATACCCTCTCCCCCGGATTGAGGAGTCACTCACTGCGCTGGGTTCTGTGGCCTACTTCTCTACATTGGATTTGACCAGCGGATACTGGCAGGTGCCCATGGCCGTCGAAGACAGGGAGAAAACAGACTTTGTCACCCCCATGGGTCTTTTCGAATTTAAAAGTATGCCCTTTGGGTTGTGCAATGGCCCGGGCTACCTTTCAGCGGCTGATGGAGAGATGTCTGGGACACCTTAACTTCCAGAGTGTCCTACTCTACCTGGATGACGTGTTTGTGTATTCCAAATCCTATCAGGAACATTTGACTCACCTGTCCGATGTCTTCCAAGTACTGATCCAGCATGGTCTGAAAGTTAAACCCTCCAAGTGCCACCTACTCAAGCCACAAGTACATTACCTGGGCCACGTCGTCAGTACCGAGGGGGTCCAACCTGATCCAGCTAAAGTCGAAGTTGTCAAGAATTGGCCTACCCCACGCACCGTTAAGGATATTCGGAGCATCTTAGGATTTGCGGGATATTACCGCCGCTTTATTCCTCATTTTGCACAAATTGCCAAGCCATTGACCTCTCTCCTGCGAGGTACGGCCAAGGGTAACTATAATGGGAAGCTGCCTGTGGAATGGGCCAAAGAGCAAGAGGTGGCCTTCCAAGCTCTAAAACATCTATTGACAGAGCCTCCCATCCTGGCCTATCCGGATTATACTCAGCCTTTCCGACTGTATACAGATGCCAGTTTCGAAGGACTTGGTGCAGTGTTGTCCCTGGTCCTGGCCCTCGTGTGGGCAGTCACCGAAAAATGTAAGGACTATTTTTCAGCCACCTCCTTCACGGTCTACACCGATAACAACCCCCTGGCTCACCTGAACACCGCTAAACTAGGTGCCCTTGAGCAAAGATGGGCCTCCAGACTGGCCAACCATGACTTCTCTATCAAGTATCGAAGTGGCAAGTCTAATATTAATGCGGATGTACTATCACGCATGGCTCCGGGCGAAGATCCCCCAGTGGAGGACAGGTGGGAAGATGTGGAGATGCCTCCCTTCTATCAAAAATTTGTGAATCAGGATGTGGTCGTCACCCGCGAGGGGAATGAATCTGGGTCTAAAGCAATCCAGGAAGACCTGTATACCTGGAGGACCCTACAGGAAGAAATTCAGACTATGGGAGATCTGCAGGAGTATTTATTGACCAGGAGGGTACCTCCCTGGTTACGACGGGGTCAGAAGGACTACGAATTGAAGTGATTGTGGCGTCAGAGGAAAAGACTATTTGTGCACAAAGGAATGGTGTACAGGAACTTCTTGGACCCAGTGTCAGGTGAAAGGCTACATCAGATTCTGATCCCTTGGAGAGACGCCGCCATGGTATTGAATGCCTACCACGACCAGTCAGGACACTTTGGGGTCCATAAAACAGAAGCCACAATCCAACGCCGGTTCTACTGGATTGGAATGAGGAGCGATGTTGAAAAGTGGTGCAGTGAGTGTGCAGTCTGCAATATCACCAAGAATGATCGCAAGAATGCGCGAGCACCTCTCCATTCCATCCAGAGCGAGAGGCCTAACCAATTGGTCGCCTTGGACCATGTCAAGCTGTCGCCTACCCGGTCCGGGTATTCATATGCTCTCACTATGGTGGATCACTATTCCAAGTGGGTAGTGGTTGTGCCAGTCAAAGACTTAACAGCCAAGACAACAGCCCAGATGTTCTACACCCATTGGGTACAGATACTTGGATGTCCAGAAACTGTCTTGTCCGACCAAGGTCCGGCCTTTGAGGCCCAACTGTTTCAAGAATTGTGCCAGTTCCATGCTTGTAAGAAACTCAGGACCACTGCTTATCACCCGCAAGGGAATGGACTCTGTGAGAGGATCAACCAGGTCTTTATCCACATGCTGAGAGCGGCCTCTGTATCCCGACCTGAAGAGTGGCCTCAACTAATGCCCGAATTGTTGGAAATCTACAACAATACCATCCACTGTTCCACTGGTTATACTCCATTTTACCTCATGATGGGCCGACACGGTCAACTGCCTAAAGACAGAGTCTTTGGACTTCAAGCACCTTTCAACCACTCACCCCAAGCCTCTTCAGAGTGGGTCTCTGAACATCAGAAAAGGATTCAGGAAGCGAGAGAGATAGTCAGCAAAAAGATGGGCGAGGCACACTATAGGCAGCAACAGGACTACAACCGCCATGCCTCCGCCCAGCCGTTGCAAGTTGGTGATAAAGTCTGGCTGAAGAAGCATCAGAGGACCCATAAGTTGGACTCCCTTTTGGAAACTGAACCATACACAGTGATTTCCATCCCTTATCCGGACTCTGATGTCTACTCAGTTCAAAAACCCGGATATGAACCACAAGTTGTCCACCGAAACCGGATCAAACTGTGTCACAAAGGGGACCTGCCTGGGTTGGTGCCTCCTTCTGCACCACCAAGTCTTCCACCTCCAGTTCAGCCAGCACAAGTGCAGCCCACCAAGCCAGTTGAGCCTGAAAGGCCACTCCTGATGTTCGAAGATGATCCTCTTTTCCCTTCTGATCAAAACATCTTCTTTGGTTATGTGCCGGTCAGTTCCATTCCATCAACCTCAGTCTTGGCACCAGAAGCTCCAGAGTTTACTCCAGCCATCCGCCCACCTACTTCAATCCCATCAGAACTTTCTAGTGTGGGAGAAAGCTCCATAAGTCAAGAGCCATCACTTGCCCCCATTGTCCAAGATGAAGGCGCAGCTGTCAGTCTAGAAGAAGCAAGTGTTCAAGGAGAAAACAGTGCTCCAGGAAGCTCGGAAATGGTGTTGCGTAGATCCACCAGATCTAATTTCGGACATCCCCCAGCAAGATATAGGGATTAATCTAATAATTATACATGCAATATATGTAGATAGACTACATACACTTCAGTTAGTATACATATCAAGTATACGTCATTACTAACTCACTGTAGAGGTATCTAATATGTCACTAGCTACCTATTTACCCTATTTAGTGCATAGGAACATACCTGGCCAGTAAGTCTCCTATCCCTCACTTAAGCACTACAAAAAGAAAAGGGTATCCTCTAAAAAAAAAAAAAAAGTCTAATTGTGTACTTCAGGCATAGAATAAAAATGTCTAGCAAAAATTAAAGTGTGTTCTGGGGAGAAGAGCTAATAGCCTAAGGGCCCCAGTAGCCAAGGCATTGGGTAGAAAGCCTCCGGCAGCCCAATCCAAAACCTGGTCAGTCTTAAAAGTGTGTTCTGGGGAGAAGAGCTAATAGCCTAAGGGCCCCAGTAGCCAAGGCATTGGGTAGAAAGCCTCTGGCAGCCCAATCCAAAACCTGGTCAGTCTTAAAAGTGTGTTTCCTGTACATAAAATGTGATACCATAGTGTACGGTAAAGTAATATAAGCTTATATAAAATTGTCTAGATAAATATGAAAAAGGTGTAGAGTGTATCACATGCATAGTCTAATAATAGAGAGTGCGTAGAAAAGCTTTATCAATGTATATATGTGTATACCGGTTTCATAGTCAAAGTGAAATCTAACAATAAAATTCTGTTGTAGTATGCATAGGATAGTACAAATAGTGTCCATAGACGTAAATCCTGTTCAAAACTGAGTGGTAATGTTTAATAGGTCTATATTCTGTCTGGGACCCAGATAATCACTTACCCTGTACAAAATGATGATCTTACTTTATCTAAAAATCCTGTAAGGGACATTTATGTGTATAATGCCTCAGGACTTATCGAATGATCCTGTTCATATATGTTTATTTTTCCCAAAGAACCTGGAATGGACACTGGTGTACAAGGGCCTCAGGACTTCTAGTGGCCCCAAGGTAACCTCGTTCCTCAATCCGTCAGTGCCTTAATCGTCGAGGACGACTTCTGTTTAGTGGTGGGGTTTGTGGTGTCCCAGTACAGGTATTTGCTGTAGGCCCTGTCAGATTGAGACCCTCGGCTTGTGGGGCCTCCCCTGCAGGGACTCAGCTAGTCATGATGTGATTTATACTGTTATGGTTGATAATACATTTATTAGGTGCGTATAGCTTTAAGAGTTTTAGTCCGCCATTTTATGTTTAGTCAGAGTGTATGAGAGTCAGTAGGATTAAGTGCTAGACAAGACCTTATGGTGTTGTATTATACTTTAACTTGTAACAAACTTTAAATGTAAGTTCCAAGGGGAATACAGATAAGACTCTATGATCCACAGCTCTCCGCCAATGGGCTTCAGTCTCCCTCAGCTCTCAACCAATGGGCTTCAGTCTCCCTTAGCTCTCAACCAATGGGCTTCAGTCTTCCTCAGCTCTCAACCAATGGGCTTCAGTCTCCTCACGTCTATATAAGGGGTGGGAGTTCCTGTTTAGGAGAGTCTAGCACTACACACAGTTTCTGGCAGGTCAGAGCAGATTTCAGTCAGAGCAGATTTCAGTCAGAGGAGAATCAGTGCAGGCCAGAGACCTCCCGTTCAGGAGAAAGTACAGCAAATCGTGGAGTACCCCTAAATACTATAGAATCAATACTTCAGCGCAATTATCGGATCAATCCTTCATTCCGACGAAAAGCCTCAAGTCTACCGACACTTCAGTAAGTGCATCTATTCTTCAGCCTAGTCAAGCATAGGCCCAGTATTACTAATCCGGCCGCAAAAGCCGAAGATATATGATAAGCCAAGCCCAAGCATTATCAGCTGTGTGGTCCTCTAGAGACTGTCTGTGGAACCTTTGCGACACTTTGTGTGAACGCTGTGAAGATTTTGACATCTGTCTTCATGCCAGTAAAGCCTTCGTTATATTGACCCCTGTTGTGGACTGTGTTATTACCACCCTAGCTAGCGGGGATACGGAGGCCCCCGGAGCTGTAGTTTCCTGGGGTATACCAAGACTACAGTGGCATCACGTGACAGAGAGGGTTAATACCATCCGACCCTCACTAAGGATTAATACCACCAGACCCTGGGCTCCTAGCCCCAAGAACTAAGTAGCTAACCATTAAGCGTATGTGCGTGGCCGTGGGGCTCCCCCTCCCCGGTCATCACAATAGTGCCCCATCATTTGTGTCAGTGGGAGGAATAGTGTCCCATCATTTGTGTCAGTGGAAGAAATAGTCCCCCATCATTGGTATACAGTATTTAAAGACATATTACTTTAAAAGACTATGGGCCAGATTCACGTACATTGGTGCATATATTGACCGGCGTAGCGCATCTCCTTTACGTTAGACCAGCTCAATTTAGAGGCACAAGTACCGTATCCTTGTAGTATTTGCGTAGAAATTTGCTGCTGGTGCAACGTAATTTCCGAGACGTAAGGCGGTGTAATTCAAATTGGGAAGGACGTGGGCGTGTTCCATTGAAATGAGCCGTGACCCCATGCAAATGAAGGGCCAGCCGGATGGCGAATGCGAGCATGAAGCAGACTATGGTCAGCACCTCTCTGCGCATGCTCACAACTCGGCACGGCGCAATCAGTGAGACTGGAACTAGGCCCGGTCAACTTAGTGAGCTACACACAGTGCTTAAATAGACCGAGAGAAACGCCCTTCCTTTGCAAAAGTACATTCATTTGTTTCCCTTCCTACAGCAAGGTGCTTTTGTTCTGTTGTTTGTTAGCGTTTGTTGGTTTGTGACGTGTCTTTGAGATATTTGGTGACTGTTTTGGATAGTGTTTTGGATAGTGTTTTTGAGAGTGATTTTTGGTGACTGTTTTGGGAAGTGATTTTTGGTGAGTGATTTTTGGTGATTGTTTTGGAGAGAGTGTTGTGTGAACATGAGTGAGAGGAAGCGAAAATTAAATTTTTCCTTGCAGGAGAAGGAAATTATTGGCAGGGCCATTACCCTATATGGGCGATTCCTGCACGGCCCGGAGAGTGCCAACACCCCCCCCCGGCCAGAAAGGCTCAGATTTTGCAGGACATCGCCGACAAGGTAAATTTGTTGGGGGGGGGAGACCCGGACACGCTAGGGGATCCAAAAGAAGATCAATGATCTCCGGCGTGTGGTCCGTGTGAAGCTGGCCAAGATTGCAGCACATGCCAGGGGCCCACCATGCCCTGTTAGGCTGACTGAGGAGGAGCGTTTGGTGGCCCAGACCTTCAACAGGCAGCAAGTGGAGGGGCTGCCTGGCTTTGACTCCATTGAGGAGGTCGTGAGGACAGGTAAGGTTTTTTTTTTTATATCTGGTGTGTATCATGTGTGGGGGGAGGGAATATGTGGCAAGTGTGTGGATCCTCCAACCTGTGAATGTTTTGTGTCATCCACAGATGTGCAGGAGGGTGCTTGGCCATCTGGCCTGTCCGCACCATCCCCGGGACAACAGTCTGAGGAAGACCCCCAGACAGGGCCGGAGTCCTCTGAGGAGGTTAAGGAGGAGGAGTTTGAGTTGGAGGAAGAGGTCATGTCAGGGAATGACTTGTTAATTTTGGAGGAGTCTTCCCCTTTGGCTGACAGCAGCCAGGCCTCCATCAGGGGTAGCCCCTCCCACTCCTCCCCCAACAGGGCTCCCCTCCCAAGGGGCTCCACTTCTCCCTGGCCACAAGCCTCATCTGGAGGCAGGAAGGCGAGCCACAAGACCAGGGGGGTGGCTGAGGTTCTGCCTGCCAATCTGAGAAGGGACCAGGCCCTTCAGACCCGCCATCTGGGACAGGTCAGCCAGACTTTGGGCGAATGAAGGAGAGCCTGTCCTCCATAAAGGATTCAGTTGGGGACATGGCCTGCAACTCCCTGGCTCTGATCAATTGCCAAAATGAACAGCAGGCTACCACAGCAGGCGTTGGTCAGGATGTGCGGGCCCTCGGTCAGGATGTGCGGGCCCTCACCCAGGCTATCCAGGCCAATACGGCAACACTCAATGCTGGCCTGACCAGAATAGCCGTGGCCTTGGAGGCCAGGGCGCCAGGTGGGCAGAGACCAGGGGATGCTCCTCCTTCCCCGGATTACCCCCCCATGAGTCTCCCCTGAGGAGCTGGGGCCGTGGCCGCCCCAGGCGTGGGTCACGCCAGCGGCGGTAGTTTTTTTTCTCTTCTCTGTGTTTTTTTTTTTTGCTGGGCATTTTTTTTTTTTGCTGGGCATTTTTTTTTTCTGTTTGTGAATGATTTTGGAATGTGGGGGTGACATTCCTGATGGAGAAGGGGTGTCACCTTCATTTGTGGTAGAGAAGGGTTCCCCAGGACCAGGGAGAAGTGATCCCAAGGTCCGTGTGAATGGTGTATGAATGTACAGTGACATAAATGGAGCCGTGGCGTGGCGTTGCTGCTCACAAGTCCTGCATGGTGGGCTTGTGCTAATCCAATTAGATGAGGATGTGATGTGTCTGTGCTAGGGACCACAGTGGTGTGCATGCATGCATTCTCATTGTGCCATGATTAATGTGTGTGTTTAACGTGCAAAGATGACTAATGTGAGCTGTCTCCTGGCTGCTCGTCCCTCAGAAGACGGGATAGCCTCGGTTAGGGGGGATTGTCTGGTTCGGGGGTCAGGTCATCACTTATGTCAATCTCCAGGCCCTTTCTCACTGCGAAGTTGTGCAGCATGCAACATGCATCGATGATCTGGCATACAAAGTTTGGGGAATACAACAGGGTACCCCCAGACTTATCCAGGCATCGGAAACGTGACTTCAGGAGGCCAAAGGTGCGCTTCACCACTGCACGGGTATGTGCGTGTGCTTCATTGTATCTTTCCTCTCCTGGGGTTTGGGGGTTCCGGATAGGAGTCATGAGATGGGGTCCCAATGCATATGCAGAGTCACCTGGAAGGGAAAAGACAGGAGGATGTTAGTACTGCATGTGCCCCTTGTGATTTCTGCATCATCGGGGGGACAGTCATGCCTGACTCCCATGTCACTCACCAACCAGCCAGCTGTCCCCATACATGTTCTGTTCAAATTCTGTTGGGATGGGGCTATGATTGTATATGTAGCTGTCATGGCTGGATCCGGGGTGTTTGGCACGGACGTGCCATATGAGGCATTTGGCATCGACTATCACCTGTACGTTGATGGAATGCCAATGCTTCCAGTTGCGGTATACGTGCTCTGTCTCACGGGGGGGGGGGGGGGCTGGAGTGTCAATCTGTCATTGACTTCAGCCGCAGGTCCTCCTGGGTGGGTTTGATGATTTACTTGGCCATGCGTCTGAGAATTGCAGGGATAACCTGGTGCACACATCTGCTCATGGAGGATTGTAACATCCCAGCCACCACTCCACTTGTTCTTTGAAAAGAGCCACTGGCAAGGAAATGGAGTGTTGCCAGGACCTTGACCAGTGGCTGCACTGCATGTGAGCGGTTGGTGTGTTGGGCTGGTGATGTCCTCCTGCAGGGTTGTGATTAATTCCATGATGGTATGAGGGGTGAATCTGAAGATGCGATACACCTCAGAATCACTCATGCCAAAGAGGTCTATGCGGGTGCGGTATATCCTCTCCTGTGCCCTCCTCCGTGCCCTCCCTTTTGTGCATAGTGTGTCAGTGTGGTGGGAGGGGGTGTGAGGGGCTGGCATGTTGGCATACAGATTGTTGTCCTGCAAGTGTGGCTGCTCAGCTCGTCCCTAGCGGTGTTGCTTTAGCTGACATGTAGACGGATTGTCCAATTTTAAACCTGCTTTTTATATGGACTAACTTTAGACCGGACGTGCAGCTGATGCACACAGCGCGTAGCCTGCACCGCACAAACTTACTTTTGTGGATCGCCGTATCCCCCTCATTTGCATATTTGCCTAGCAAATCAATGGTGTGTCTAGTGCATTTTTGCGCGCACGATGCGCCGGTCTATCGAAATTAAGTCGGTCGAAAAATTCTAGATTTCAGGCGTATATCGTTTTGGGGATACGGCGCATAGATACGCAGGCGCATATTTAGACTTAGGCCGTGCATCTCCTGAAACGCCACCTTAAGTGTTTTGTGAATCTGGCCCTATGTATTTAAAATAACTCCTGGCCATGCTAGTTTACTCTAGTAGGGTAAAGTGTGTGATGCACAGCGACAGTTTTTTTTTTTCAAAAAGGGTCCAATTCACATCCACTGCAGTAATCAGGATAAAGAGAGCCATTATATTTTGGTGGCAGGACAGATTAATGACATGCAGTGCAGTGACATGGATCTCCTATTATGCACCAAATACAGGGCAAGTTGACGTCTTCTGTACTATGTTGCATCCCCGATCAACACAAATCTCGGCCTATCGGTCAATCATGCAAAGTCCCAGGCTATGAAACTTTTCTTAAATGGTTGGACTTGAAGGGAAAGTTTAAGTGGATGCTTGACCATATTTAGGTATCCATTTGACTCCATCATTATGTACCCTATAGCTATCTGGTCCGATGATCGGTTTAGCTCCCCTCGTTGTTTGTTATGTTGCATACTGTCAAAATGAATATCCTACCTCGGATACTGTACTATTTTAGAACCCTTATAAAAGAGAAAAAAAATTGCGCCAATAAACAAATATAAAGTCCTTATATATTAAATAGGAAATAAAGTCCACAAAAGTGCATATATTAAACGACACCCAAGTGATTGATACGATCCAGTGAACCGCCACCTTATGGACAGAGGCTTACCAGCAAGCAGTGGGTAAACAGCATATCACAGCTCCACAGTTGTTCACAGGATGAAGACTGAAGACAATATCAGCAGATGACAGGAAACAAGCAGAAATCCAGCTTAAACGGCCGCTCAGAGGCCAAACGGATGACAATGTTTGATTCTGAAGTGTGGTCTCATAGATGGTCCTCAATGCAGATGCAGGAACCGTCAACCATAATGAAAGAAACGAAGAGGCCGCACATAGTGTAAAACCATCAAGGAGATTTAATATTGAATAAAAAAACTACTTACAAACGAATATGAGATTCGATCATAAAACAAAATATTGGATGCGATCCTAAAACGAATGCCGGCCGGCAACACGAGGAGCCTTTCCTCACAACGTTCGAACGCGGTGGCGTCGCTGCACGCCAATAGCCCAGGCGCGTTTTCGTCATAGAATGACGTTTTCAATGGGGATTATCCCATCCGTTTGGCCTCTGAGCGGCCGTTTGAGCTGGATTTCTGCTTGTTTCCTGTCATCTGCTGATATTGTCTTCAGTCTTCATCCTGTGAACAACTGTGGAGCTGTGATATGCTGTTTACCCACTGCTTGCTGGTAAGCCTCTGTCCATAAGGTGGCGGTTCACTGGATCGTATCAATCACTTGGGTGTTGTTTAATATATGCACTTTTGTGGACTTTATTTCCTATTTAATATATAAGGACTTTATATTTGTTTATTGGCGCAATTTTTTCTCTTTTATATGTTACTGTGATATACACGCTTATTGCTGCCTTTGCTTTTTTGATATCACCATCACCTGTATTTTTTGGTTAGCGCAATTTTCTTCTTCTATTTATTTTAGAACCCTACCTGTAGCTATTAACAATTCAGACCTTTTAGCTTTGCAACGGAAAATGTTAACATTTATTTGGGGGACAAGAGACCCAGGGTGAATAGGCGTACTCTCTTTTCCCCTAAAGTGAGAGGTGGCTTGGTGGTCCTTGACCTACGAAAATATTTCTAAGCAGCACGACTGGCCCAATTGGTCCGCTTCCATAGCGTCCTTAGAGTGCACGGCCACAACCCAATGGTTTATTAGTCATTTATAGTGGCTGCCGTCTAAAGAAAGAACAACTATCCTGTGTCCTACCCTCTCTTTTTTCTGAGTTTGTAGAATAGGCTTAAGGCCTCATTCACACGGACGGACCGTTCGGGTCCGCCTGTCAGTTTTGACGGCGGAACTTGAACGGCCGCTTCATGCATCCCTATGGAGCGTCGGATGTCAGCGGAGATATGTCCACTGACATCCGACCTGATCCGATACACTAAAAACAGACGTATAGGGGCCACGTCCATATCCGTCATGGCGGATCGGATCAGGTGAGATCTGCCGAAAACTGACATACTGGCCATTTTCATCAGATCGCTCCATAGGAGACAGCGCTGTCCAACAAGCCCCTCCCCGCTCAGTGAGAGAGGAGCTTGTCATCCGTCGGCTCAGCGGAGATCTGCGGACTGATCTCCCACTGAGCTGGCGGGAGCAGGCGGACTCCGTCGCGACGGAGTGGCGACAGAGTCCGCCTCGTGTGAATGAGGCCTAATACATCCTACCATCTCCAGTCTGCCCACAGTCCCTCGCTCCAATTCTGTTGAAACCCTCGTTTACCCAGGGTCTCACCTCTGTGTTCTTTAACCACTTTGCAACCGCCCTATAACGAAAGTACGGCTACAGGGCGATTGCTTAATTCTAAGTGGCCGTTAATTAACGGCTCTTAGAATCGCGCTCCTGCGCGCCCCCTGAGGCGCGCACATGGAAACATCTGTGACCGCCGGGTCCGGAGGACCCGGCGCATGACGGATCACGGTAGATCGCCGCTGATAGCGGCGGTTTACCACGTGATCGCTCCGTCCAATGACGGAGCGACCACTTGTAAACAAAGCGGCGTCATGTGCTGAAGCCGGTTCCTCCCTCCTCTCTCTGTACCGATCGGTACAGTGTGAGAGGAGAGAGGGGAGGAAGCGGATGGCAGCGCCAGTGCTGCGGGCTGGATCGGTGACAAATGTAGTCACAGATCCATCCATCCCTCCCTCCCTGCTCAGCCATCCCTGCTGCAATACTCTGCAATACTGGGCAATACTCAGCTGGGCATACTCTGCAATACTTGGGGCATATACTCTGGCAATACTCTGCAATACTCTGGGCATACTCTGCAATACTCTGGGCATACTCTGCAATACTCTGGGCATACTCTGCAATACTTGGGCATATACTCTGGCAATACTCTGGGCATACTCTGCAATACTCTGGGCATACTCTGGGCATACTCTGGGCATACTCTGGGCATACTCTGCAATACTCTGGGCATACTCCGGCAATACTCCGCCAATATTCTGGCAATACTTGCAATACTCTGGGCATACTCCGGCAATACTCTGGGC